>CM023450.1:168096044-168256074 GCA_013339765.2 Haemaphysalis longicornis
ATCTTGGCTGGACAGCGGCCCTGTCGGTAGCGTTTTGTCTGTGTCAAAATGGCAATTTTATGGACTCTAGATTACGCTGCGATGTTAGCGGGCGATGTTTTGCCAATACAGATTAATAGGTATCAACTGAATGGCTACAAAAGTAATTAGGCTTTACGGGGTAATCTGACCAGAAACTAAAGACCGAAATATAATAGCGTGAGTAAGCATCTAGAAACCTCCTACATACAAGACACGCCGCTGGTCCTGTACTTGGTACAGCGTTGTGTCCTATTTTTGTTATTCTAAATACACGGCTTGGTTGAACTTGAGAACCATGCATGGACGTTGTATTTCGGGGAGCTCCATTAAAGGGACACTGAAGTGAATTTGTCAAGCTCCCGTTTTTGCTTGCACTGCGTAGACTGGCTCAAATCAGCTCACTTTTCATCGTTTAACTGGTTGACAAATCGGTAATTATTTTACAAAGCGCGAAAGAAGAAAAACTACCATGCGCGGTTTGCGGCGGCCGCACCAACTAAGGCTGTGGCGTTGGGAGGAGGGGGCACCGTGATTGGACGATACCCAAGGTTAGCAATCAAACAAGTTTCGGTTTCGGTTCTGTAAAACACAACGATGGCGTTGTTGGATGGGCATTCTCAATATCTCAGTAATCATCGTACCGCGCTTCTGCCATGTTGTCAGCTGTAAAATGCATAAGATAAGCTTACCAGGACGGCTTGGAATCGTAGCATTCACTAGCCGAGGCCTACGCAGTGCATGAACGCCCTCCGCAACCCCGCACACGCTCAAATGCCATGCGCTTTTCCACCATATTTGGAGCTTGCCTCACTCATGCCTGTATCGTAAAAAGCGTGTTCGCAACAGGCCAAGGGTATGTTGATTCCGGCCTGTGCCCACTGCCCGCAAGCAGTCGGTGTTATGCAAGGGCGTCCGCAGAACGTTTTGCAAGGGGGGGCATCCATCAGCAGGGGGGGGGGGGGGGTACGGTTGGATAGCACCAAAAAGGCGTTATTTGTGGTTACAAAAATTACAAACAGCGAATTAGAACCAGACTTGGAGAATATACATTGGATTTTATTACCAAAAAAGCAATAAAGTGAATAAAGAAAATGCGAAAAGTTACTCTCACTTTGTAAAGAGTGTGGTCCGTCTCACTGCGAGAGGGTTCTCGACTCACGCCAATTACACACAGCACAATACGTTCACATACATACAACTGCACGCCGTCAATCTTCCTTGAATAGCAGCTGCAGACGCCTCGGGTTTTTCTGGGCAAATTGCGAGATGACATGTGTGATGAAGTCTGTTGAAATGGCTCACACAATAAAGATACTACCCTCCCTGGCTTTCAATGCAGTACAGGCGTACAAGCGTTTTGAGGGGCTGATTTATAGGTTTTGTTTCGGGGCTTGGGTGGTGCCAACATTTCGATATTTCGAAGGAAATGGTGTACTAGGTGATGGGATGGCACGGGAGGATGTTACACTCTCCCTACTAAGTGTAGCGGTGACGATAGCTGCAAATTTGTCCGAAAACTGAAGTTCTTGTGGTAAGACTGCATAAATCCAAATTTTAGAAAAAAAAACAAGAAAAAAAACGTCAAACCTTTCAGAATTGTTCGCTATCTTCAATAGCCAGCACAGGCAGTCTGTTTCACTGCCGTCACATGACCGGCAATGTTAGTCAGTGCCTAAAGTGCAATGTTGAGCGCAGTCCTGAAGGGCGTTCCATACGGATACGCAGGACCTGAGTGTGCTAATCATTTGAGTAGCGTGGATTGTTGGGCTAGTTGGTTCGCGTACATAATTGAAAAAACTTTGCGCTAAAGGACGAGACAACGGAGGGAACGTCGGTGTCGTTTTCTCCTCTCTTCCGTCCTTCAGGGCAAAGTTATTTTAATTATGGGCCAACCAAGCCGCGCAGTTTTTTGTAGTGCATAAAAATATCCGAATCTCCAGGGAGGGGCAATTGCCCCCCCTTGCCCCCCCTTCCGGACGCCCATGGTGTTATGGCAACAGCACGCCAACGAGAACTCGCTAGCGCGCCCGTGCTAGCCTGCGCGCGTTCTGTGAACTAGTTCGTGGAGCAATGAACGTTGCGGCCACCCAAAAAAGGTGAAGTCAGGATAGAAAACATCGAAGGAAAACGAAAAAGTTAACTTATATATAAAAAAAAAGCACGTACCAGCGGGGATTCGAACTTGTGATTTGCAAAACGCTTGCAATGACATACCTAGCGCTCCAAACCACTGAGCAACAGGGCGAGCTCCGCTGACCTTGGAAATATAAGGTATATAATGTGTAGCTAGTTTACACTTTTATATAGCTTTAGCATTCCAAGCAGCTTAAGTGACTATTGGTTGTTTTGCGCTCGTGCAGTAAGCATGCCCCAAGTTTCCACAATATCTCACGTCTAGCAATTGCATTTCTTAGACGGAAAAGCGTTCGCAGATGCGTAGTCGTGCTGCTGGCCGCTGCGCTCGTTCGCCCAGCGCAAAAAAGTGCTTCCCGCACCCTAGTTTTACGCTGTACGGTAAAAATATCAGTTGCTTTTATTTCCTTTGCACCTATATGAACTTCGCTGACTCTTCTCTCGCCTTCAAGAGGCCTTATATTTTCCTACTGGCGTGCCAGTCAGCGAAGCGTCGCATGTGCGCTTGTGCAGCGCTTGTGTGAAGGGACCTTGACTTAGAGCTAGATACAGTGTACAAACTAACCAAGCAAAGAAAGGCACATTCTTCCATTCACAAATGGAAGAATGTCCTGGCTTCGTTTCAACTGAGCGAACGAATTGCGACGACCCGTCGGCGGCCGGCGGACGAAACGCTGAGCCGACTGACTCTGTCTGAAGGCCGGGGAGCCGTGCAGTAGCGCAGCCAATTGCGAGCTCGGCTCCTCCCGACGTCACACGAAAACGCCACAGAATATGGGCGAGCGTAAAGAGAGGAGGACAGCATTTTCGGATTAATTTTTCTGCTAAATAAAATCGCGTAAACGCGCCCAGAGTGGTCGAAACATGGCCTGGGGACTCCGGACTACAATTTGCGCGAGTAATCCTGCAATGTTTACATATCACTTCAGTGTCCCTTTAAAAGGTATTTGTTGTGAACAAGAGGTCGGACATCTGAAAAGGCTTTTTGTTTATCCTGTTGTTGTTCAAAGCCGATAGAAATTAAATTATTTGTCAATTAGAACACGGATGAAATAAAACATCTTAGTGCTAAGTGCTTCGTAAGCGAACATGGTTTTCGGTATTGCTAACGACGTGCCCAGCATTACGTTTGCAAAATTTCGAATAAATTTATGCCTTAGCATTTTACACCCTCCATTAACAGGACTCGCGGCGTATATCTTTTTAAAACTTGTGCTTTCCGTTGCCCTTCTAAACTGCTCTTGAGTGTGGAACTTTCACCTTGATTAAAAATACGAAAAGCGAACAGTAATATTTTTTGAGGTATAATATTTACTTCTGAAAGATTTTGAGAAAATATGTTGAGCTTGCACTAGGATATAGCTAATTTTTTGAGATATTGTGATAAAGGTATGCACAGGAACACAGATACAAAGGTCAAGACACTTCTTTTACCTGCAGCGGTGGCTCAGTCGCTAAGGCGTTGCGCTGCTAAGGACGAGGTCGCGGGTTCGATTCGCGGCCGCGGCGGCCGCTTTTCTGATAGAAGCGGTAAGCAAAAACGCCCGTGTGTAAGAGATTTCGGCGCACGTTAAATTTGACCCAGGTGGTCAAAATTAATCCGGAGCCCTCTACTACAGCGCGCCTCATCGCCTGCGTTGCGTCGGCGCGTTAAACCCTACAATCAATCAATCAATCAATCAATCAATCAATCAATCAATCAATCAATCAATCAATCAATCAATCAATCAATCAATCAATCAATCAATCAATCAATCAATAAATCAACCAAAAATCAATCAATCAATAAAATCAATAAAATCAATAAAATCAATCAACCAATCAATCAATAAAATAAATCAATCAATAAAATCAATCAATCAATCAATCAATAAAATCAATAAAATCAATCAATCAATAAAATCAATCAATCAATCCATCAAATCAATCAATCAATCAATCAATCAAGACACTTTTTTTGTTTTGTCTGCGCTGTTCCTGGGTCAAAATCTGATGCCTGTTTTTTTGTGATCAGAACAACTAGCTGGCTCGCGACTTGGTCGCGCCTGCACAGGCTCGCTAAGGATAGCGTAAAAGTTTACACCAAGGTGTGATGGGTCATAACTGCGCTATGTGCACAACAAGGGAGGATTGCCTTGGCTCTTTATTTGGTTCAAAATTAAATATACTTTGCTTGCCTAGATTAGTCCATGGCCCTGTAATAGGGTGGTGTTCTTAGCTCAGCTGTCACCTCTTAACGCTACTCCCCAAATCTCGAAAACAATGCTCTGATATCAAGCAGTATTGACATACTGGCGGCTTTTCTTCAAGAAGTACAGCTTTGGGTTCGCCCTTGCTCACCTATTTTCAATTTGCTTTAAACTTTCGAAAGCGTAGCTGGAGCAGTGCTATTCTGCAGATTTCTTTATAGTTTTCGGAGATGGTAGTATGGAACAAATATTGGAAGTGCTCCCGTACGTGCCGAATACACAAGCTTTACGAAATGTGAGTAGTTGCTTGGTAAGATGCCTGCTCAACCGCGCCTCCGAAGCCACGTGCCAATAAGGCTACTTTTCGCGCGTAATCCGTATACTCGCGATACGACAACGGGGTAGACTCGAAGTGTTTCGTCCACCACGCAGGCAAGGTACTTCAGGCTTGCGTCACCGCGGTGTAATCAAGGGAAGCCTGCATGGGACATCATCGTCATCATCATAATAATAATCTTCTTATACTTCTTCTTCGTCATTTTTACATAGAATAGGTACGGACGTAATAAAGTTTAGTGATGGGATTAAAAGCGCAAAATAAGTACGGGCTGTGTGGTGTGTTCTTTTTGTTTGTCCCGTCTCTGTTTTGAGCATTTTATCCTATCCTGTCAGAAGAACAACTAGTCCCTCAGATCTCTGTGGTGTACTTATGTTCCACTAACCCGAAACACGCACGTTATGACTGCTAAGAACTGGCGAGGGCCGAATTAGCATTCGAAAGGGACAGTAGCGTATTGTATCTTGCCGTTTGGACGCGGTCGCTACTAGAAAATGAGCACACAATAAAACTAGTGCCTTTACTTCCAACCTTGAGAGCAGGAGGTGAGCAGCTCTAAAGGGAAGGTTCATGTGGCTAGGCAAAAGATGAAAATCTGCAGATGTTCAGAGAATCGTCTACTGATGCGTTGCATTCTTACGGTGCTTGTCTAGTGTGGGAGTTTTTTACAGGTATTACAAATGAGCCCGCCGCTGGGCTTGGTTTCAACACTCCTAGGCTCTGCGGCAAAGCCTCCACAAGGTGCGCCTTTCAAGCAGGCCCCCCTGTCTGTGATTCACACTTGCCGCCGACAATTCAAACAAGCTGTGACAGGCCTCGATCAGGCGCCTCGTTATCCGCGCGATCAAACTGCGGTGGCGTGCCGACCCAACAGGCCGAGACTTGCCCCAAGGACATGGAGGCCCCGCGTCTGCTGCGGAGACCTCCTCTCTCCCCTTTCTCGGACTCAGCGTGCGCCACTATTACCGACTGCTCATGAACTCTGGAACGAGTGTTGTGTGTGTCTGTGCTGTTCGTGACGTGTGCACAATCTAGAGGGAACGCTTGTTTTGTCCGTTGGCGCTTTGGGTATAAATAAGACCCCAAGCGCTGTAGTTCATTCCTGTTTGAGCAGTGAATCAATGCTGTCACTCTGCTCGAGTCCTGTACTGTAACCTCGCCCGTCAGGGCACTGTTCTTTGGCTTCGGCTCATCACTCGCTATGAAGTAAGCAGTTACGTTTGCCTACGGCTTCTGGACTTCTTCACGGCTGCAACATTCGGTGGCTGCTCGCTTCAAACCACGCTACCAAACGTATGTCGGAGGCGACAGAGCTCGGCTCGGGTCGGCCTTCCCGGATGCAACAACTGGTTGGCAGCGGTCGGATGGCAACCTCGTAGCACCTGGAGCCAGCGTTGCGAGATCGAACACCACGGACGTCGAGGCGGCTGCGGACTTCGCAGAATTCACGGCGGTCAATGGTGAGTGCGGGACTGTTTTTCACCGAGTTTCACCAGGATTCTGAGGACACCTGGTAGGGTGTGTGTTTTTGTCGCTTGGGTTATTCGCGCAAAACAATTTTGGAGCAGTGGTAAAGCAGTACTGTAGACCGGCCATGAATTTGAAGGCGTTGAAAAAACCGCAGTTGTTGGAGCTTGCAAGAGTTGCGCTTGGATGTTTCGGACACGCTGAGAAAGCCAGAGCTGATACAGGCCATACTCGCTGTAGGGGCTGACGATGACGAGCTGTCTGAGTGCATTGAGCTGATCAATGGCAGGGAACCGCGAAACGCCAGGCTACAGAGGCTGAGCGCCAGCATGAGGAGCTTGAGTGGCAGAAGCAGGAACGAGAACCGGAGCTCGAGGGGCACAAATGAAGACGGGAACACAACGAAAGAATGCGCGATCTGAAACTCAAACACGAGAAAAAGATGCGAGAGTACGACCTCGAGCGCCTCGAACTGGAAAGAAAGTAGCTGGAGGGAGATGGGCTCCAACGGGAGAACACGAAAACAGAGCATAAGATTCAACTGAAGCGAAAAGAAGTGAAGCCTGAGTTAGAATTATTGCTCGAAAAAGACCTCGGTTGCGAGGAAAGCACCGTGCCAGCGCTGCAAGTAGCAGACGCTCGGGAGCGCGAGTCGGAGGCGATGGTTGCGGCCCAGCAGCGTGGCGAGGTGGTCAAGAGAGATAGCGAGACAGCGAATTTCCGGAGGCTCACGGCAGAGGGCAACGTAAGTCCAGTGAGAGGGGAAATGTGTCTGTGTTGGTTTCGGAGATCTCGTCAGAGCGTTCGGACCATTCGGACTGTTCAAATTCGCGGGACACCTTGGTAACGGCTACCGATCTGAACATGAACATTTCGCGAGATAGCGAGGTTTCGCTGGAATACGTAAACCATGAGGCTACCGAAAGGCAACAGGAGCCCGCTGAAACGGAAGTTGTTTCTTCAGACGGCAGTTCAGAAAACACCGACGTTGTGGCAAAGCCTGCAGTCGAGGCAGCGAACGGTTTGCACGGTTCCGTTAAAAGTAATGACGATCTCGCCACTGAGCAAGCCGATACCGCCCTGCCACCAGCTGAGGTAACCGACATCGAGCAACGGTCAGCGGAGGTCGTTACGATTCCGGTGACGCGGGCACCTGAGCCATCTTTTGAGACAGGACGCCTTGAATGCAGTGTTGTCCTAACAGTGCGAAAGAACGGGAACACGCTTCAGTCTTCGCGTGCTGAGGCTGCTCTGAAAACGCGAGGGATGACGAGATAGGGTCTATTGGAAGCTGTCAGGTGTCTGAAGATCTCGTCGTGCTCTTGTCACTCCCAGCTGATGCTCCCGATAATAGGCCAACATCGGCTGAGCTTGTTAAGATTGCGGTGTCACCTGTGGCTGAGCCGAAGCCGGGAACCGACTAGCCTAATAGAGAGAACGTAAACGCGTTCCGACGTTTGCTTGCCGAATGCGTTCGAGAAAATCCGAGCAACGAGGAGATAGAAAAAACTTCCGCGCGTACTTGTGGCGCGTATTTCAGTGCGGGCACGCCTAAGGGGCAAAGCCGTGAGCTGGCATCGCGCCAAGGGAACGCCGGCTGCAAAAAAAGTGCCATCCTCTCGTTTGAACGTTGGAGAATCTCGTTCGCTCCTCCGCAGGCTCGACCTTTGTCGAAAACAACGGCCGGTGTCCTTTCACGCGGGCGCTGCAGCTTTCAGAGAGCGGGCGCACCTAAGGTGCGACTCAACAAGGGGAAAGCTCAGGGTAATGACGAGAGCTCAAATCGCAGCTCTCAGCGCGAGAAGTGGCCTGTGCACGCCTGACTTTCTCGTTTGCATTATTTTTCCTGATGCAAGTTTCGCCCTTTAAGATTACGTTTCTTTTTGTGTGGGACATTCCAATCACGCGAAATGTCACCTTTCAAGTTTGTGTACTTGACTAAAGCACCGCTGGGCCAAAACGTAACTAGTGCAGTTAGTTATTGGCGTTTTTTATCGCAACTAAAAGCCTGGTAGATCTTCAGTGTGGATTTGTATTCGCACTGGCCGGCGATGCGGTTTGGTCTTCTTGTGTTGTTCGGTTGCTTGCCTGACCAAGCCAGAGACGTTCTTGGCGGGCCACTATTCGTCCAGTGACCGGCCCAGGCGAAGCTCCAGCACGGTGTCGTACAGCCCAGGCCTGGAGTCGATCGATGTAAAACTTTTTCGATTGTGAAAAGGGGACAACGTTTTTTCAGTTCCTTTTCCGTTTGGATTCGGCGTGCTGAAAGTAAGGGTTTGGGTATAAGTACAGCTCTGGCAAGAATATGCCCTCGGTTGCGTTCGATATTCCGATCTCAATGAATTCTGCGTGCTGGCTTCTTGGCAACACAAATAATACATTGTCCCCCGGGGGCTTTCCGACAACTACCATTTCAATGAATCCCGGAAAACGAAAGGTAAATGCCCTGGTAAGTGCTCATTTTGGCTAACGAGGGAAAATATTGTCAATCAGGTATATATAAAAGTTCATGAAATAGTGAAACAGAGCGTCACCTGGATCCGATGCAGGTTTCACTCACGCAGATGGAGGCGCGAGAAGTCCGTGGCGCGTTTTGGGGTAATGGTGACCCACACAACAGCGAGAAAGCTGCATCACCTTTTTCCAAACAGCTGTTTCCAGTGAAAGGCAACATCCTTTTCGGAAACAGCTCATATTAGGTCGCAACCTTAGTCGCCGCCAAAAAGAGAGCGTGGCTTTCGATAGGTGGTGCTACGGCGCAAGCTAAGCAATATAGTTGGTGTTTGCTTAGCCCTTGTGTAAGCACGCCATCAATCACGCTGCATGCAAAAGAGACAATTCATTTAGGTGGCTTGGCTGCGGTGGGTGACACCACTGTTAACCTTTTCGTAACATTTGTTTGCCTTTCTCCTCTTGCTTGTGCTGTTACCTTTGCGCATACATTTTGCTGTTTCGTTCAATAAAATTTAGTCACCGGTCAGCGCCCATCCTTCTTGCCTTTCTCGTCCTGTCACCTGCGTTGTTTTTATAATCAACCGTTGCCGACTAGCCACTCTTGTTCAATTGAACCACTTCGGCCGTTTTAGCTATAACTACCCCAAACTACTGCGGCTGGAAATGGAGTCATAAAAATGGCGGAAATAAAAGTTATTCATTTTTTTTGACCTTGAAAGAACCCTTGACCGAAACTAAGGAGGGTCATGGTAGTGCACAATGACGTTTGCAAAAAGTGTTCGAGTGCGACTATTATATCTGCTACGAAACGGTCTGTGAACGCGGGCATAGCATACGTATAGAAACAAGCATGTAACTCGAAACGGTTTCGTTTGCCTGGAAATACGCTAGGTGTGGCGGAATGCGATGTGATTTGACTTTAAAAAAATTTGCGCTTTCTATGCCGCGTTTTCTGCATTCAACTAAGAGGTTAAGGATGCAGAGCCGTAGTCCTCATATTCACAAGATTGGTCCATGCTGGTTGAAGGTATGAGTGTATCCCGTGTTTACGTCTTATTGGGCGTCTGAAAATTCTAACTTCCATACACCTACTGTATTTTGTTGTGTGTTTGCTTATTTACGGGTTTGTCCCGCCATGGTGACTTTAGTTTTATAAAACAATAACCCGTTTGAGAAAAGCGATTTCAAAGAACACCGCGAAAGTCGCCAAGCTAAAACATGCCAAAGCACTCTCATATAAAAAAAAAGATCGTAGAATCAACGCACGGGAACACACAAAGCTCAGTGGGCGAAGATGTGGGGCAAACGTTTTACGACGGGAATTACGCTCTTGGCTGTAGACAGGTAAGGTACCTCCACCCGACGTAGCCGAAATGGGGAGCCTACATGAGTAGTTGCTCAAGAGGATATACGTAATCGTGGAGCGAACCAGCGGACAGTGCTGGTATTTACAGTGTTAAACAAACCCATCGGTCATGTAGTTCCTGTTTCCCCTAAAACTATTCTTGATATTACCGCAAGTTCAATATTTTTAATTACTCAGAACAAATACCTTCTCATATTTTATACCACTAGCCTTTGCGAAGTTTATCAACAGCATTCCGGCGTCAAGTAACGATAGTCTCAACAAAAAGTTGGCTGGTACGGAGGCTATTTAAAAAAATTTCCGCGAGTGAACGTTTGAGGTGAGACATTTGAGAAGAACCAGGGATGTTGTTACAAGAATGGTAGCTCCGGGCAACCAACAGAAGGGCGTTACCAAGCGAAACCATACGAGTGTCAAAATTGCCCTTATTGGCTCTAGCTACTGTGGGCGACCGCAAATCATGCGGGTGTTAACCTGTGGCATCAAAAGGGTAGGGAGAAAATGTGACTGCTTGGGAGTCTGTACCACGCCTTTTCTTCCGTAGAGCTTCATCGCTTCAAGCTACCGTTTTAGTGGTCATGATTCTCCTTCTCACGCTCTTATATCTCGAACCAAACAATCATGTATGTTTTCCCATCATATTTTTGAGTCCCAGGCCGTTAAAGAAGCCAAAACGATCACCGTAGCCTCACGTGTTCCTGCTGGAGCAGGACAGGTACTTGTTTAATAGGCATTTTAAACAGTAATCTTTATTGTACACTTTGAATGCCAACAGCGCCCTCACTTTGCTTTCCCAGCTTTTTCAGTTGTGGTTTTATAAGCGTTGACCAAAAGTGTAGAAGTGCTCCTATTAAGCGGCAGTCTAGTGACGATAAGAGGAAAGCTCTCGAGGAAGAGTGGGAAACTTGCTGTGAAGATGAATGCAGCGACCCCTTTTAGTGCCATTTCCTGCAAAAAGGTAGGAGAGCTGCTACAGTAACAAAACAAAGATACATTGTAAAAATACATTGTAGAGGAAGTACTGCGGTAGAAACTATACTTTGCAATGTTTGGAGAAAATTCTTCAATTTATTAAAAATTTAGCAATTGCTTATGCCGTAAACAAAAAAAACACACACTTTTATGCGAATTCTAAAATACCCGTTCTTCATCTGGCGTACAGTTTTTTGCATATTTTGTACGTTCTTAATGTCCTCCTCAGCTTTTTAGCCGATTTGGTAATATGAAACGGAATTTCCGCCACAGAGACGTTAAACCGTGCTTCAACACAAACGAAAATTTCAGAGATTCTTGACTTCGAGAGTCCTAAATATCTTCAACACCTTCATGAATATCCTAGAGGTAGCTTCGCAGCTATACCTCAGTTTTCAGTGGCCAGTCGACGGGCCAGTATTCAGTAACTCCTACTAGCCACATACCCATAAGCCGGCCAACGTAAACACCTACTCGCTTCCTGCCTTTGTTTCCCTCCTCGGCGCAGTATGGAGATATGATAGCGCTAGACACCTTGTTGCTAAGCACAAGTAAATGTCACATTGTAATCCTCCTATTCGCGCGAGTGTTTGGCGCAGTGCGCCATCAATTTGGCACAGAGGTGTAGTGGTATTGTGGTTCTGCGCAGGCTAGGCAGACTCTAAAAGACAGTGATAGGTGCTGTAAATGTTATGCTGGGCAACGAGACTTTCTGCACCCTGATTTGTATCTAGTGGCAACAGTTATTTCATACACGGCGTGACCTATCCTGTGAGTAAACTGACGGCAATCTCGTTATGCGTCATCGAACCTTCAGCCCCTCTGCACTGCTGTCGCCAAGTGCACTTCCCCCAAAAGCAAGTTAAGTCCAGAGAAATTTTCCTAAGCGTTTCCATTTACTAGACCACATGTTTGGCATATTATATAAAGAGGCATTCACCCTTTTCGGCTTTCCAAATCTGCCATTGTACCTACTTTTTTGTGCCAACTGATAAATTAGGTCTTTCTGCAACTCAGGAAGTTTCTTTTCATCGTTGATTTATAAAGTGAAGTATGCCCCTTTGCAAGTGTGGGCTTCGGGAATGGCAAGGCCAGGTTTAAAAACAGGCAAGGGTGCTGCAAAAAGCTCACAAAGCCTTACGTAGGCTGAAAATTTCCTATCATGCACGCAATGCAAATATACCTGTTTGCTGCGTCCGCGCGTGGCGCAGATAACTGGGCGCATCAATGAACGCATAAGCACACATGAGCTATCTTTGAAAACTTGTATTCATCACACCCATCAGCCCTTTTTGTGCCTACATGGGCGTAGAAAGGGTCCGGTAATAAAGTTCGCATATATACGGTTATAAAGCCCGAGGAAACATTTTAAACCATTCCAAATAAAATCACTGAAAGCGATTTCGCTCATAGTTCTTACACTGCACAGAGAAACAACTAAACTGTGCTTTTTAGAGTATCTATTATGACGTTCTTTGCTGTTCCTTTTCTTTTAAAGACTCTTTGTTGGGCTGCTTAAACGCAGAAATTTTGGTCTGTGTCTCTGTCTGTCTGCCTGTCTGTCTGTCTGTCTGTCTGTCTGTTCAGCCACTCAGCCAAAGGGAAACAGCAACTGCGCAATAGTCTGATGTACCGATAGCTAAATCTAAACGTCTAAGTCCGGTGTTATGTTCATACATGTCAACATTGCTGAAAAAGAACAAGACATTGCGCAAATATAAGGCTGAAAATCAATAAATGAGTGATAATTGCAGTGTTTCTTGTGTTTCTTTCATAAAAATCCGCAAATGCTTTGTTTTTTTTTTTTATAGCAAATGAAATACTACATGAACTGGAGAAAGTCGTCGCCTGCTATGCCCCGCGCTACCTGGCGGCATTTGAAAAAATCAAACGGCAACAGCAACGAAAGGTTACACTAGACAGGTTCCACTTTCCGCTTGGGAGGGTCCGGGAGTAGGGCAACGTGGTTCTATAAACGTTGCTGCAGGGTGCCTCGATTCTCGCGCGTCTCCGCCGTAGGGCAGCACTGTCATCGAGGCGCCTGACTTTGAGCAACGGAACGCGGTAAATTTAAATTGACTTGAGCAAACCTCTAGCGTGTTATCTTGGGTGGAACGAGGCAGGAGAGGAACAGCATGCGGGGTGAACGGGAAAGAGAAGGAAGGCGTTGGCCTGCCAGGGGCGCCAGTAGACTCGTGTTTCGCCACATTTGCCACGAAAGGAGGAGATACGCGACCAATTTATTTGTTTAGAACACTTCTGCGTATTATTACTGAGGTAGATGTGTATGCTTCGAACTGTCTGAATAAACCTCCTAGGGAAGCTTGGCGTTGGTGCAATGTTCTTGTGTGGTTGGTTACTAGTATTTTTATTTATGACACTTATTTTTTCAGTTGTGTTGGCAAATATAGAATTCTGTTCGTGTTTCAATAACTGGTTATTTTCCTGATTTGAAATAATACTTCGAATTGAATATTCTGATTGAAAACAACTGCGGGCCTACACTTGGCAATAAAACTCAGTACTTAGCCGTGGAAGCAATAAACTCGCTCATGCACATATCGCAGTGAATGGATTCTTGGCTACTCGTACGTTGTTTGACCCTTTTTAAAGAAGTTGTTGATGTATAGGATGATAATGTCAGTTTAAAAAAGTGGGTCCAATGGCTAATAGTGTGAACATCAGCGAATTACATTTGTGCGTGTTTATTGCTATTTAAAACAGCAACAAAAACGGAAACAAGTTTTCGACAATACATTGTTGAACAATATATTCACCTATTGCACTACCGCGTCATCTACAAAGATTTGTCCACTTACCAGTGCATGTGAATAGACATTTGTGACAGCTTGGAAATCTGTTTGTGTTTCCCATACAGCCTCCGTACATAAATTGCTCACAAACCCTTGTATAGGGGTTGAAAGCCCATGATGGCGTGCCACCCTGCTGGCATGGTCCAGGATCACGCGGTTTTTTACAGCGCGCTGGGGTAAAAACTCGCCCTGAAACTTAAAATGATAGTTTTAGTTGTCTTGCACGTCTATTTACGCAACGGGAAATATTGTGGACTGCACGTTATACGTAAAATACTTATATTATCAGCTCAGCTGGCGGAAAGCGAAAACTAATCTTGACGTCAACCTTGCATGGCAGTTACGAGTAAGCGGAAATATGCAACAATTAAAAGCGTTAAGGGAACACACACAGAGGTAAAATTTTCGTAGTCCTGTTGCACTTTCGATTCCGCAAGCATCGTTGTAAGCAGCTGCATTTTGTTGCTGGTGTACGACGAATACGGCGCATGCCGCGCTCGTGCCATGGGTGTGAACACTGGTTTGAAGCCGGCTTTAATGTCTCAGCTAATTTTAAGACTACGGTGGCTTCTCCGGTGGCTTATCAGGTGACTAGGTCACCGAGGGAATGCGGTTATTGCTCCTCGCTCAGCTCCGACCACCAAGAATTTTTCGTCACACTCATCACATTCGGCCGAGATTCGGCTCCTGGACCTGACGGCATTACATACGCAGCACTGTATCACCTGGGCAACAAGGCCAAAACATTCCTACTTGCCATTTTCAATCGTTCCTGGGAGTCTGGTTGTTTAGAGGCTAGCTGGAAATTGGGTCTTGTTGTACCTGTTCTGAAACCCGGAAAGGTACACACGGACATCAACTCTTACAGACCGATTACTCTACTGAGTTGTGTCGGTAAACTTATGGAGAAAATGATATCCTACGCCTCAATTGGGACTTGACGAACAGACAAATATATCCTCAGCAGATGTCTGGTTTCAGAAAAGGCAGGAGCAGCATTGACAATGTCCTCACCCTCGTGAGCCATGTCAAGCGAGCCAAAGCCTTGAGTCGCATCACCATTGCAGTGTTTGTCGATGTTAAAGCAGCGTTTGATTCTGTGTCGCACGAAGCTATCCAGATAGCCTTGAAGTCCGTCGGAGTTCAAGGCCGAATGTATGCCTGGCTCTGCAATTATTTATCCGACAGGTCACTGTACATGTCTACTAAGGATGGTGACACTGGACTTCACACTGTGCGTCGAGGTGTCCCCCAGGGAGGAATTTTAAGCCCGACGTTGTTTAACATTTCCCTAATGGAATTGAGCAGTGCTTGCCACCATCCGGTCAAATTTCTCTCTATGCTGATGATATATGCATTTGGTGCTCAGGAAGCAACCGGCGGATTTTGCGCGCAAGGCTTCAAAGGGCGATTAATTCAATGGCAACCTTTTTGGCAGCACGTGGCCTCGGAATATCGGCGGAGAAGTCTGCTGCGATAGCTTTCACCAGGCGTGATCTCTCCCGGTATCTTCTTAAACTCGGAGGCGTTCCTATATCTTACGTTGACAGCCACAAATTTCTAGGAGTGACTTTTGACAGGAACATGACGTGGTCCCCACATATACGACAACTGAGGCACAAGCTTGAGGCGTACGCATCGATCTTCGCATGATCTCCAGCAGTGCGGGAGGTTGCTCGGTGGAGTCTCTCATCAAGCTCTACAATGCACTCTGTGAGGGATTGCTTCGCTACAGCTTGCCTGCCCTCGAGCCTCTCACAAAAACGAACTCACGGCTACTAGAAGGCTTACAAGCGAAAGTGCTTCGTGTGTGCCTTGGGGTACCTAAAAATACTTCAACCCTTGGGACTCTCAGGGAGAGTAGGCGCCTCTCTCCAACGGTTCTCTGCCAGCAAGAACTCCTTCGTGCACGCTTGCGGTTTGTGACCAGGACTGTCGACCATCCGCTGGCTTGTGACTCGGAAGCCGAGGTACGTGCCTTATTACCAGCAGTGTATCAGAGCCCACCAGAGCATACCCAGCCACCATGGACATTTGCCTCCTGGAAAATAACATTAACCGTTCCCGGCATCCAGAGCAAAGCTAAGTTGCCTCTGCCTGCTCTTAAATTCTTTTCATTGGAGCACATTGCTACTACCTACCAAAATTACACTCACATTTTCACGGATGGATCAGTGATGGATACGTCATCTGCCATCGGAATATGGATCCCATCAACCCACACAAAAATTACCGCAAAACTAGTCACAAAACTTCGTCGATGGTTACTGAACTTACGGCCCTACGTGCTGCATTGGAACACATTTTAACTGCTCCAGTTCAGGCATGGGCAATCTTCACCGACTCTCGAGCAGCCCTTCAGCACCTCATGGTGCTGCCACAAGAGCAGCTTGCTCAAGAAATTAATGGCCTGCACACGCAGGCAATAAACAACCACCACGTCGTTGTTCTGCAGTGGCTTCCATCTCACTGCGGTGTGGCTGGCAACGACGAAGCCGACAGAGCTGCTGCATCAGCGCATTTCAGCCCAATTATTACGCCAGTGCCTTTCACAAGGCGAGACGGAGCGACTCTGGCGTCATCGCTTGCCAAGAGTTCTCAGCGATTGCTGTGGACCGACCCAAATAATACCTACTATCCGTTGCACACAATAGACCCAGAGTGTCGATTTCGGATGCCAAGTGGTCTGTGCAAGCGAGATGAAGCTGTCCTGCATCGAATAAGGCTGAATGTGGCTTACACTAAGCATTTCCTTTTTAAACTACGTCGAGTTTCCTCACCTCTGTGCTCTACCTGTGCAGTTCGCGAGGACCTGAAACACGTTCTCTGCGCATGTCCTCGCTACGAACTTGAGCGTACCACGGCAAAGCTTTCTCTGGGCCTTCCCGCGTCCGCCCAGATATCTTCGAGTCACCTCCTTGGGCCCTGGCTTACAACCGGCATGGCAAGTCGCGCAACAACAGTGCTCCTAACGTTTCTCCGGAGCACTGGACTTATCAGTGAGCTGTGAACTCTCAGACAAATGACTATATCGCCTGATTGTGTGTGTGCTTTTTGTGTGAGTTTGTGTGTTTGAGTATTCATGTGTAAGTGAGAGTTTTCATTAATCTTCATCACACCTTCACCCCCATTTGGTGTAGCAAGTCGGGCGCCCCGCCTGGCTGACCTCACTTGTTCATTAAAGATGTTTCTCTCTCTCACATTTTCCCATGGTTTCATCAGCGGCAAAGCCGTTGTTTTTCACTCACAGGTCTGCAGCAACAGACAGTGTTACCGTGTTCTCTAGTGCGCGTACCGTGCGTGCGTATTGTGAGGAACCGGAAGCGTGTCTTGTTTGAGCTAACTCCTGCTTCTTTCCTGCTGCCGTTTATTTACCTACCGTTCTCTTCTCATTACACTACAACCTAAGTACATACAGCTGTGTTGAATACTGTTTGCTTGAGGGTCGCAGAGTTTTATTTTAAAGCAAAGATCTCGTCTTCTCACTGAAGGCGCTGTAACGCGGAAACGCCGAAGTGAAATAAAAAATATCCCGCCATCTCCACGAAGTGAATGATGATGAGAGGGGTGAAGCTAAAATGCTTATCGGTAACACCGTGAAACATTCCCCCACAAATCATTTAAAGACTCGACACATTGTTATAGGTTTTCTTGACGGCGCGCACCATCTGAATGAGTGGAGGACATAAAGCGCGTTCGTAGCAATGCTCGCGTCTCGGTTTCTAGCACAGTGGGAAGAGCGCCACGTACCTCCTGTCGTGGTCAGGGAGTCGTGGGATTGAAACCGGGCGCCGCCGCGTCAAGACCACCTATTGCTCCATTTCAACATGGTCGAAGCGGTTCAGAAAACTTAGACGACATCAAATGAATCCACCAAGAGAAGTATTCGACTTCAACCATCGTCGTCATTGACGACGATGATGGTGGGTGATTTTTAGGGGCGAAGCTCCTCTTGCTCGCGCCCTGTCCCGTCCCTCGTAGCGCCGTGTACATACCGCTGATGATGATTGTGGCAGGATGCCCCTAGGGATTGGCCAACCAAAGATTGGACGAAAAGGTCAAAACGTTCAACGTTTTCGTTGCTACCCAACAAGGAGGAGAGGACGAATAAGATGTTGTCGTTCGTCGTCTGCGAGCTTAAGACACGTACCGGGGGTACGGGACACAAGACGCTCTGCAGAAGGCGGCGGCCAAGGTGGCTAAAATGTACCACACCGAATTTGCCAACTTACCCATGCAGATTCTCATCGTCCCAAACAAGACCTACATAACCGCCCCAAACATCGACGTCGTCGACGGGCTTGTCAAAGGAGCGGTGGGAAGCCTCAAGCTTTGCGAGTGAGGAGTAGTGGTCCTGACGCGGTGGCGCCTAGGTTCGATCCCAGGACTCTCTGGCCGCGACGGGAGGTACGTAGCGCTCTTCCCACTGCGCTACAAACCGAGACGCGAGCATGGCTCCAAAAGCGCTTTAAAGTCCTTCACTCATTCAGATGGTGCCTGCCGTGAATAATACCTGTAACAACGTTTCAAGTCTTTAAATGATGTGTCGGCGAATGTTTCACGGTTTTACCGATCAGCATTTTAGCTTCGCCCCTCTCATCATCATCAGTTTCACGGAGATGGCGGGATTTTTATTGTGTGTTTATAATCACCAAAACAAGAGGCGCAGAGATACAACCCTATTCTTTTACCTTGGTGCCCTGCGGGTTTCCTACGCATGAGTGTGGTTTTAGGAGAAGATTTTTCTTGACGATTCTTGCTCCACACTACTCTAAATGTGCAAAATATTGCCGCGAACCATACATTGGCTTTGTTTATTTGGTTTTGCTTTTACCGCCGGGCTGCGCCGGTCTGTGTTATCTCTGCGCCAAGGGAAGCGCGTGTTCCATTCTTTCTTTCTGTGCCGCATGTGTTATCTGTTGTGATAGGGAGAGCATTCCGATCTAACGTGAACAGCCCAGAATAATCTTCTTGGATCTACTATGTTCTCGATGCGAATCGACGTTTCGAGAACCACGCGCGCCGAAAGATAAAAGCCTGCAGTGCGGACGCCGGGGCATTCGATTCTGCGACGCTCGCCGACGCACGTACCGTCACTTTGTTGACCACTGCTTTCGCCGCCTCTGTATTCTTTTCAGTTGTTAGGGGAGCACAAGTTCGCTCCAATAAACTTGTTTCTTTTCCAAACAACTGCTTCGGTCCTTGGCTACGTGACATCTGGTGGAGGTGCTGGGTACGCACCCTTCATGCCCACTACAACCTCTGGAAGCCGCCAAGCCAGTCCAACAAGGCCAGCCTCCGCGTGCAAGATTTACCACCCGAGTTCGGTCTACTACCGGAGAAGACGAAGAAGAAAAAACGTCGCAACCAGCACCATGCTCAACCAAGCCAATCCTCCTGTCGTTCTGCAGCAGCACCGGAACCGCATCATTCCGAGGAGCCCCCGCAAGAAGACCCAGAAGAATGGTTGGAGAAACTGGAGCGCGTCCGGAAATTCAACAGGTGGGGACGACGCATCTGAAACGTTCGGCCCGTTTTCCTTTTACTTGGAAGATTCGGCTCGCACTTGGTTCGAGAACCACGAGAGCTCCTTGACAAACTGGGCTCAGTTCCAAAAGCGAGTTCACTAAGACCTTCACTACCGTCGTGCGGAAAAGAAAGAGCCGCCCTTTTGTTGGAAACACGCACGCAACACCCCAACGAAGGCTGTCGTGATCTTCGTTGAGGAGATGAAGCGCTATTTCGCCGCGCGGGACCCCGAATGACGGAAGAAAAGAAGTTGCGCTTCTTAATGCGCGGAGTGAAGGAGGAACTGTTTGCTGGACTTGTCCGAAATCCGCCCAAAACCGTCGCCGAATTCGTGACCGAAGCCAGCACCATTGAGAAAGCCCTCGAAATGCGTGCTAAGCAGTATGGACCGCAACTTTGTTGGCGCGGCCAATGCGAACGACTTTGGCAGCACGCGGATCCCGGCCGACAGCCTACGCGGAGACTATATCCGCGCAATAGTGAGAGAGGAGCTGCGGAAACTTCTCCCAACGCCGCCGCAGCCCCAAGTCGCTTCCCTCCACCGACGTGATTAGAGAAGAAGTGCAACAAGCGTTGGGAACTTCTACGCCATCCGAGGTTACCCCGAGAGCCACAAGCTATGACATACTCCGCGGCTGTTCGTCGACCCCGCCCTGCTCCAACACGCCGTCAGAGGCCCCGCCGTACCAGCCGCCCACTGTCACCCGCCCGACCCCCGGTAAGCCCGAAACCAAGACGCCGAGGAAGACGGACGTATGGCGAACTCCCGATAAACCGTCCTCTGTGCTACACACTGCGGAGAGGCCGACCACAATTTACCGTCGCTGCCCATACAAGAGACTCGGACTGCGTGGTTTCTCCGTCGACGCACCTCGCCCTCTCCCTCGGCCAACGACCACGTGAGATCGACGAGTATCTATCTGAAACCAGCCGTGGCCCAGCGCGTTTCAACCGTTCGCCGTCGCCCTACCCCTACCAATCGCCGAACCGCCGTAGGCAACGCTGACTTCGCCCGTGGAAGGTCCCCCAGCCCACGCGGGGGAACTAAAGGCGGCAACTTCTGGAGGTGAAGTTGCTCTACGGCGAAAACTAGAAACCCTCCAACGACGCAAGGACGCGCTGAAGACAGTGATTCACGACATGCCCTCATCCGACGACCCGACCTAACCCTGACGAGACTCCCGAACACGACGACAGCTACACGGCGCGACACGTACCCGACCTGACCGAGACGTCCGTTGAGAAGACGGACGACAACGACGATTGCACAGTGCCCGGACCATCAACACGTACAAGCAGAGCATACGACGCCCCGACGAACCCGGAACTCGAGGAAGACTGCATCTGACGTCAAGGTGTCCATCGACGGCTTTGACGTAGTCGCCCTCGTAGACACGGGAGCTGACTATTCGGTAATGAGCGGACCATTTGCGTCTAAACTGAAGAAGTTATGACCAGATGGGACGGTCCGCACATACGCACGCAGGAGGCCACCTCGTGACGCCAAGTGGAACGTGCACATCGCGCGTCACCATAGACGGCACAACGTACCCTGCGGCGTTCGTCGTTCTGCCTAACTGCTCCCGCGACGTGATTCTCGGAATGGACTTTTTGACGGACAACGGCGCAATAATTGATCTGCAGACCAAGTCGATAACATTTTCCTCCAATCACTCCACGACGCCGCAGCCGAACCCCGATCACCGTGCTGCTGTCAGGATCGCCGACGATCACATCACCCTGCCACCCCGCGCAAGCTTGATGATCGCCGTCTACTGTGAGGATGCTGCTTCTGACATCGACGCTATCGTAGAGAGTGATCGAAGGTTGCTTCTCGACCGCGGTGTCTCCGTCGCAAGAGGCATTGCGCATTTAAGCAACGCCAATCTCACGTTTTGGTCACTAATTTCACCGAAGAGTACCAGCATTTAAACAAGGGAGCTGCAATTGCGTTCCTCGAAGAAACGCAAGAAGCAAGTGATGTGATCGCGGTCGCCGACTTTGAACGCACACCCGTAGAAAACCTTCAAGCTCCCGCAGCCTTCGACGTGAATCCGGCGCTACCGCAAGAACAACGGAAAAAATTATTGGCTTTGCTGCGTCGCTATAGCGAATGTTTTTCGTCGAGCGCAAAACTACGTCAGACCCCTCTAGCGAAGCACCGAATAATAACCGAAGATGGAGCCCGACCTACCCGACAGTCACCGTACCGCGTCTCTTCACACGAACGGGAAGCCATCCGGACTCAAGTCGACGACATGCTCAGCCAGGACATTATACAGCCATCGAAAAGCCCCTGGGCTGCGCCGTCGTACTCGTAAAGAAAAAAGACGGCACATTAAGGTTTTGCGTTGACTCCCGGGCGACTGAACAAAATCACGAAAAAGGACGTGTACCCCCTCCCCCGAATCGACGACGCCCTCGACCACCTCTGCCACGCGAAGTACTTCTCATCGATGGACCTGAAGACCGGCTACTGGCAAATTGAAGTGGACGAGAGAGACCGAGAGAAGACTGCATTTATAACCCCAGACGGCCTATACGAGTTCAAGGTGATGCCGTTTGGGCTGTGCACAGCACCAGCGACGTTTCAAAGAGTCATGGACACTGTGCTAGCTGGCCTTAAGTGGCACACCTGCCTCGTATACCTCGACGACGTAGTGGTATTCGCCCGGACTTTCGACGAACACCTTGCAAGGTTGGAGTCTGTACTCGAGGCCATTCGTACGTCGGGGTTGACGCTGAAGCCTGAAAAGTGCCGTTTCGCATACGGGGAACTCAAGTTTTGGGCCACGTCGTCAACGCCGCGGGAGTCCTACCTGACCCGGCAAAAACTTCAGCCATTGCGAACTTCCCAAGGCCGAAAGACAAGAAGGGCGTGCGGAGATTTCTCGGGCTGTGCGCATACTACCGGCGCTTCGTCGCAAACTTCGCACGCATTGCAGAGCCACTCACGCGCTTGACGAAAGATAGCACCCCCTTTTAGCTGGGAAAACGACCAAGAAAAAGCATTCGGCGAGCTGCAAAAACGCCTGCAAAGCCCGCCCGTGCTCGCTCATTTCGACGAAAAAGCCGAAACGGAAATGCACACGGACGCCAGTGATATAGGCTTGGGTGCCGTCCTTGTCCAAAAGCAAAGCGGCTGCGAAAGGGTAATCGCCTATGCCAGCCGTGGTCTGTCGAAGGAGGAGAAAAACTATTCTGCCTCTGAGAAAGAGTGCCTGGCTATTATATGGGCGATTTCAAAATTTCGCCCATACGTGTATGGAAGGCCATTCAAGGTTGTAACAGACCACCATGCGCTGTGTTGGCTCGCCAATTTGAAGGACCCCTCTGGCCGTCTTGGGCGGTGGAGCTTGCGCCTGCAGGAGTTCGACGTTACAGTCGTTTATAAATCCGGCAGGAAACACTCCGACGCCGACTGCCTGTCCCGCGCCCCCGTCGACCCACCACCACAAGACTCTGATGAAGACAGCGCGTTCTTCGGGATCGTGACGGAGAGCGACCTAGCCGCCCAGCAGCGTGCCGACCCCGACTTACGCGTCATAATCGAGTACCTCGAGGGATGCAACGTTGCCGTTCCTAGGACCTTCAAACGCAGCTTACCAGCATTCAGCCTGAGGAAAATCCGTCCTTGTGAAGAAGAATTTCAGCCCCGGAACAAGAGCGAATTACCTTCTCGTCATCCCCGCGGACCTTCGTGACGAAATTTTGGAAGCGTGCCACGACGACCCGTCTTCCGGACATCTGGGGACAGCCCGCACTATTGGAAAAATCAAGGCGAGGTACTACTGGCCCGGCCTTACCTCTGACGTCACCCACTACGTCCGGAGCTGCCGTGACTGCCAGCGACGAAAAACGCCCCCGACAAGACCCGCCGGACTTCTGCAACCGATCGCCGTCCCATCGAGACCATTTCAACAGATTGGAATGGACCTTTTTGGCCCGTTCCCTACGTCACGATCACAGAACAAGTGGATTGTCGTAGCGACAGACTACATGACGCGCTACGCAGAGACCGCCGCTCTTCCGAGGGGGACTGCACAAGAAGTGGCGAAGTTCTTTATAAGCCAAGTTGTGCTGCGACATGGAGCCCCGGAAGTCCTAATCACAGACCGCGGAACGGCATTTACTGCGGAGCTGATGCAAGGAGTATTACGCTACAGCAACACGGATCACCGAAGAACGACGGCGTACCACCCCCAAACGAACGGACTAACAGAACGTCTGAACAAGACAATCGCAGATATGCTGTCAATGTACGTTGACGTTGAACATAAGACTTGGGACGAAGTGCTCCCGTATGTCACGTTTGCGTACAACACGGCTATCCAGGAGACGACGCAGCTGACGCCGTTCGAGCTTGTCTACGGTAGAAGGCCGACTACGATGCTCGACGCCATGCTTCCGCACGTAGAAGACGACGACCTCAACGCCGACGTCCAAGGATATCTTCAACGTGCGGAGGAGGCCCGCCAGCTCGCTCGAGTTCGTATAACGGACCAGCAGCTGGTGGATGCGGGCCGCTACAACCTCCGACGCCGAGACGCCGAGTACCAACCAGGGGATCGTGTGTGGGTTTGGACTCCCATCCGACGACGCGGACTCAGTGAGAAGCTCTTTCGACGGTATTTCGGACCCTACCAGATTCTACGACGTGTTGGCCAACTTACCTACGAAGTGATCCCCGATGGTGACTCCGGCACATCACGACGACGCACGCGGCCTGAAGTCGTCCACGTGGTTCGCTTAAAACCTTTCTACGGACGATGACGAACTTTTATTTTCATTTGTTCGGACTGTCGCTTATGTTAGCATCGGGTCGATGCACTCTTAGAGGGGGGGGGTAATGCCGCGAACCATACATTGGGTTTGTTTATTTGTGTTTTGCTTTTACCGCCCGGCTGCGCCGGTCTGTGTTATCTCTGCGCCAAGGGAAGCGCGTGTTCCATTCTTTCTTTCTGTGCCGCATGTGTTATCTGTTGTGATAGGGAGAGCATTCCGATCTAACGTGAACAGCCCAGAATAATCTTCTTGGATCTACTATGTTCTCGATGCGAATCGACGTTTCGAGAACCACGCGCGCCAAAAGATAAAAAGCCTGCAGTGCGGACGCCGGGGCATTCGATTCTGCGACGCTCGCCGACGCACGTACGTCACTTTGTTGACCACTGCTTCGCCGCCTCTGTATTCTTTTCAGTTGTTAGGGGAGCACAAGTTCGCTCCAATAAACTTGTTTCTTTCCAAACAACTGCTTCGTCCTTGGCTACGTGAAAATACTATAGCGTCCCAATAACAACGGTTTATTTAATAAAGCGAAGGAGTAATTTTTGAAGGGTCAAAAACAAGCACTGCGTGCTTTTGCCCAGTGCTTTTGGGTGTTTTCCGCCCATCGAAAATAGTTAAAAATCAAGTAAGAGTCGTTTATTATAGATTTAACAGATCAGTTGGCAGGGTATTTGGAGGCGTAATATAGCCTTAAATAAGAGCAGCGGACATATTGACATAATGCCTATCTCCTTTATTCTAAAATAGAACGCCAAACACAATAATGTACCGTCATTTTAAACTTTTTACAGTGTGGCTCTGGTGGTATGGCCGCAGCAGTTTCGTGCTAACGCTTCATCTGTGCAGGTCCCCTAACGTTTTGTTGATTAGACCACCCAAGCTCACTATTTCTGCCATTTGGTATAAACTGTTATAACTGATAAGGGCACAGTGTAAAAGACTGACCCACTTGATTCATGTTTCGTTCCTTCCGAAGACGAATATTTCTCGAAATTTATTTCCTTAGCCCTGAAATATGTTAGAACGCGTGAGCCCAGGCAAGTGAGGTCCACGTGTTTACTGAAATTTTGCAGTGCAGCTTTCGTTTGCACCCCCATATTCGCATGCAAAAAAAAAACCAATGACCGAAAGTAGGAGCCATATATTCGGTGGAATGGTTTTTAAAAACTACTGGGTTTTAAGTACACTTTAAATGCTTTAAAATCACCAATGATAGCAAAATGCAGCCCATAAAACAATCAGATCGGTCAGCGTATCCTTTATCATTCCAGCTAATAGGAACAAGAGGAGGTAACCAACTGCGACTAGTTCTGCTTTCTTTGAATGGTCCTGTGGCGTCTCTATGAAAATTGTGGCGTCTCTATGAAGTTTTCACGTAGGCTAAAGCCGTTATTTATTGACTGTAGAGTTTAACGCACCGGAGCTACCACTAAGGTATGAGGCGCGCCCTAGTGCACAGCTGCGGATTAATTTTGACTACCTGAGGCTTTTTAACGGGCGCCGAAATCTCGACACACGGGCGTGTTTGCTTTTCGTCTCCCTCAGAAATATAGCCAGCGTGGCCAGTATCGAACCCGCCTCCTCAGGATCCGCTGCGAAGCACCCTAGCCACTGAGCCACCACGGCGAATTCGGCTAGTACCTACAGAACTCCGTTTTGTAACTGGGATTCGGTTAATATGGCTCACGAACGTCAGAGTGTCCTCTTAGAGCCTGTGACGAGTTGAGCCCTAGTGATTACACTAACAGCTGCAAAATAAATAGTGTTAAACTTGAAAAAGCCCGGGCAACTCCTAATTTCTCCAAATGGGAATATCTCTCTTGTGGAAACATTTTCGCTGTCCGCGGCTGAACATAGGTTTCTGTCGTCGTGAAGACACACGAGCCTAAACCTGCAGCTACAGGTTGCGAACGCACGCATGTTCTTTCCTCCATTAAAAACACAGACTACTGAAGACATTACCCTGGAAATGTTAAGGGTTGCCCCACCGCAAAGAAACACGAATTCTCACCGTGCCCTCAGGAAAGTCGTCTTTTATCCTCTCTATTTATATTGCACTCCCTCGATTTCAACGTGTGAACACGCCCAAATGATTGATTTGATTGATTGTAGGCTTTAACGCGCCGACGCAACGCAGGCGATGAGGCGCGCCGTAGTGGAGGGCTCCGGATTAATTTTGACCACCTGGGGATCTTTAACATGTGCCGAAATCTCGTACACACGGGCGTTTTTGCTTTTCGCCTCCATCAGAAAAAGCGACCGCCGCGGCCGGGAATCGAACCCGCGACCTCGTGCTCAGCAGCGCAACGCCTTAGCCACTGAGCCACCGCGGCGGGTGCCCAAATGATCACCTTAGAAATTGAAATATATGAAAACAAAAACTTTCCGAAGGCAACGGAACTGCAAATAGTGCAGTTTGCAAATACTTCGATTGACACTTTGACAGGATTGTCCGAAATCTTTTTTGTGTGTTCGTTTCTCCACTCTCTTGAGGACATTCTTTCTGCTATAGAAGAGGTGCAAACGAAATGAACTCTAGACATGATGTCCTCCCTAACCACCAGAACTTTTTTATCATCTTAGCATATAGCACGGGGCAACAGTCTATGCATTATACTATCCCAAGGTAGCGCTTGCATCGTAGCTTCAAATTCTTTTGGGTTAATCCAAAGAGATTGCTAAAAATATCGGTGAGTTTGTCAATTCATGATTTTTGTTACACCTAAATATGCATCCTTGTGCGGGCGACTAATTCCCGTTAAAAATAGTTCAATTCAGGAAAAACGAATTTTCAATCTTCACTACACTGTTATTCACAAGAAATGGTTTCAAGTCTATCAGCAAAACATATACACGACCAACAACTTACCTCTTCCAGTTGAAGCGAAAAAAAGTAAACAAAGTAAAAACAAAAGCAGGTAGCTTGCTTTTCCTGATGCCATTCTCTAGCGTTTTTCGCACTATGCAAACGTGGCTGAGTGAGCCACAACTACAAAATGGCCAGTTTATATAGATGCTTCGACTGGGTTTGAGAGGGATATTTTTATTCTGATAAGGCACGCTGCTGTAACGAAATCATAATTGTTCCGAAAGTGGAGTTATTGTTTTGTGATGTTTGCTTACGGAGTAAATTCACATCGTGTCTCACCCCTTCATCTCCGAATGCATGCATGCGTTGGTGCAATAAAAGTACCGTAAAATTTGCACAAAGGGGGGGTTAATATACCGTAAATAAACTTTCAAAACATCAGAAAACAATTCTCGTGTATTTCTTACATCGGCTCCATAAAACATAGTAACTTGTCTGCGTAGAAAGCTTTCTTATACCTCTTCGTTTGCCCATTTCTGGCCTGTGGGCATTTTTAACAGTTTTTAGGTTGACTGAAAGCACATTTTCACAACCTTGTTAAAGTATTAACCTAGAAGAAAGCATTTGTTTCGGGTGAGAGACTCAATGCCCCTGGAGTCTTCATTTTCTTAGAATGACATGCAGATTAGGACCTCACTTGAATGCTTTTGTTGAACGTAATTGAATATATAAAAGCAGATAACGGCTAAAATTCTTCATCAATTTGTAACGGCATCCCCATCACCGGAGTAGGGCCCATCATCGAGTGCATGAATCATTATCACCGTACACTGGGACTACAATCATGGCCGCGGGCCTGGCAGAATGCCTGTCATCCACAGGTAATCCATGTGTCGGCTTCAAACTCTCAAGAGGCTGCCCACGCGACAGTATCGAGTCCATGGCAGATTCGCACAAGTAGTGATGCTGTCATCCACCATGTTGAATCTCCCAGTGGGTCTGAACTATGCACCGCTATCATAATCTTCAGTGAAATTATTAACCCCCGTTCAGGCGGCCATAGCTCCGGTCTGGCTTTCGTTGGTGTTCTGTTACATTTTGTTTAGTTAGCTCGAGTTGAATTGAATTCACAGCGCAAACATGAAACGAGGACGATAGGGAGGGCACGACACACAGGCGCTTTTGTTTCTTGTCCGTGAGACCTAGGAGAATGACCATACTGCGACGAAGGAGACACCCAGCGTCCCCTCCAGCTTGAGGTACGAAGAAGCCTGCTATTTTGGCCGTGATTGTGACCGCCGTTGACAGCGATCGTCAGCCTAGCCCCTCCCTCAGCCGGAAATTGCCATGGCTGGTCCTGATCCCTCACCTACGACCGACCAGAACCTTCAACGGGACGCACACATAAAACGTAAGGTCCAAGGTGCCACGCTTGGGGTCCACTGCACGTCTTCCGAGTACCAAGCATGGCCAAACATGGACGCTCTGCGTTGGTCACGATAAGTTCCTCGCGCTGTTGTTAGGAGGATGCCTAAAGGAAGCAGCCCAGCTCTCGAAAGCCCTGAACCATCTGCACTGGACTTGCTGGTGGCTATTAACTGACTCGAACAGGAAGACACCGCACTTAACCAGGTCAGCGATACAAGAAGTGTACTCCTCACGGGAGACACGTTTGACAATGATTATTACGACCTAACACAATTCCAAGAAGAGGTATGCGTGGCTATCAGTCGGCTGCAATTGGCCTTGTTCGACCTGCGGCGACCCCGCATGAAATATACTGTCAACAGCACTTTACTCCGTCCAGGCGACTCCTCCGAAGTCGGCTCCCACACGTCGCCCTCGCGGTTCTCCTGCCGAAGTTGATCGCGACATTTCACAACCACCTGATCCTTCCAGGTCCCGACATCGCCAACGTGAGGGGCAAAAAAATTACAAAAAAATCTTTCCGTGGGGAACCCTGATGAGGATGCGAAGCATCATGAGGGTTTCGTGTGGTTTCATTGTGTTGCCGTTATGTTGAGTGATCTGGTGTTTCGTAGCACCAGAGTGAATTCCGCGTTCGGGTCCACACCGGTGGCAAAGGCACGCAAGTACTGTTGTTGGACGGTGAGTAGGCGGTGGTTCTCGATGTGCCGAAACTCGTCCATCATGTTCTTGTCGATGTTGTCGTCTCTGTGGTAGAATCTGTAGTCTTCATCAGCGATGGTGAGGTAAAGGTTGTTGACGTTGGTGCACCGGCTGAGGGCAACGTACACGCCCTCCTTTCCGCAGCTGTGTCTTCTCGTTCTTCTTCAGCGGTTCCCCTACGGGAAGATGACGATGGTGGTCGAAAGCTAAGCTATCTCGTGATGAATTCTTTGGTTGGCCAATCCCTAGGGGTATCCTTGCACAATCATCATCAGCGGTGCCTGGCCAGGCATGCGAAGTGGGCGTGCGGACGGCGGACAACAACGACAACCACAAGGGAGGGAGAGACACAGCCCAGAGCATGAGCTGAGAGCAACATACACGCGCTCCTCTACGCAGCTTTGTCTTGTCCTTCTTCAGCGGTTCCCCTACGGGAAGATGACGATGGTGGTTGAACGCGAAGCTATCTCGTGATGGATTGTTTGGTTGACCAATCCCTAAGGGCATCCTGCCACAATCATCATCAGCGGTGCCTGGCCAGGCATGCGCAGTGGGGGTGTGGATGGCGGACAACAACGACAATGACAAGGGACGGAGGGACACTGCCCCGAGAAGGAGATGCTCCGCATCTAAAAACCCTCTCCGAGGCCTCGCTGCTTTCAGCCCTGCGAGAAGACGAAAAGAATCCATTGCAATTTTTTGCAGCTAAGAAAGTGTCATGTTCTGCCGAGATATTGCGCGCGCGAGGCTCGGTCCAAGTGCTGACCGGTCGCCCCGGCCAGCAGCCTGTTTATTTCAATGGTTTTGAAAGCGCTGTCCTGTGGCACTACAGCACATTGAACGTGTCGGTGGCAGCAACATAACATTCCTCCCTCCTTTAACAAACAAAGAAAACGAAGCAAAAGCACAAGGAACCGAGCAAACACCATAATGCGCATGAACGGAGTTCAGCCTCATTACTGAGGCCCATATCGCGCAGCTGGTTTCATCCCGTGCGAGCTGCGGTGAAGTGGTGGTGGTGGAAGGCAGTTTATTGGTCTTTAGAAAGGGGGTGGGGATTTGGAGAAAGGAGGCCCAGACTCCGGCTCAGGAGAATCGCAGTGCTATTGCAGCGGCCTCTGCTCTGCTGACCAATAGGAGCTGGTCCTCGAGGAAGGGTCTGTCCAGGATAAGCCTCGAAGGCCTAGGAGCATGACGGAATAGAAAAGGGATGCCGTTGTTACTGCCGGCTTGTTGGAGTGCCTGTCCCGAAAGCAAGGGAGGAGGAGTGCCGATCCGAGCATAATCGGTATTGGGGGGCAAGAGGAACGGGGTGAGACTGCAAAGCCACACCATGTGCTCCACGGTTCCGTCGGCTCCACAGAACTTGCACTGAGAGTTGGTGAACTTCGTTGGGTAAAACTGTTGAAGTCTGACTGGACACATGAGGGTGTTTGTCTGCAGTCGCCTTAGGATTATCGGTTGCGGCTTATAATACACATACTTATCGAGTGTCCTAGTTATAAAAACAAGCGTCGTGAATTTTTTTCTCACTTTTATAAATTTCATATTCCATTGCACCCTGTTTTACTGCTAGGCGATGAACCGCTGGTTCCCTTGAAAAAGGTTTTTAAATTTTTGAGTGCCATCAAGCTTTTAGAGAAACTTTGATTTTACCATGTTACGTCATTTTTACATAAGCGGTTTTGAAATTTTTGAGTGCATTCAAGCCTTTACAGAAACTTTGATTTTATCACTTTACATAATTTTTACATAAGACTTTTGCCGTAGTGAGTTCAAAATATATTACCTTGAGTCTGGCGCATTATAGCGAAATTTGGCTGCTGCGCCAATAAAATTCAAAATTCAAATTCAAATTTTTTTGTTAGGTTGGGGTGGGGATGTGGCGGCGTCGATGCCTGGACCGAAAATACTCAATAATTTAGGCAAAATACACCAGGCTATCGAGTATGCAATCCACGGCCTCGTCTTGATTGAAATTCGTGTTTCTGGAACCGGGCGGAGGAGGGCGAATTTAAGGGGCTCGACGCGTGTGGGCGAGGTGGGTTAGAGCACTGGCCGCCGCTTGAGCTCGCTCATTGCCCCTGTTGCCTGAGTGCACCCGGGATCCAAAGCAGGTGGAATGTTGTACTAGTGTGGCATTACCTTCATGACGGGGCGAGCAGAATCTTCTGGGCTTTCTTTGAAAACAGCCCAGAGATGAAGTTTCTGCATGCCTCTGCTGAGTCAGAGATTACATAGATGCTGGGGGACATTGTTGTGCCTTGCAGTGGCCAAGGCGATAGCCACTTCTTTGCCTTCTTGGGCTGAGACTGGTGGCAGGATGGTCATAAAGGAGACGGTGTTTCCATTCCCATCGACCACGACTGCAACCAGGGGCTTTTGATTGTATCTGGCGCCCTGATGGGCAGAGTTGCAGCATCCGTGTAGAGAACTGCTTGTGGCGGAACGCACGATAGGCGAGCTTCAGTGGCAGCTGCTCTTTTCCACCTGCGGTCACGATGTTGCATCAGATGCATATGTCTGAGGATGGGATCGATGTGTATTCTAGAACGCCAAGTTGTCGGTGAGGATGGTTTAATCGGCTCTCGGGAGGGACATGCGTGGGGAGGCCCGGGCGTCGGAGTACGTGTGCCCCCACCTCCGCTTTTTCGAGCCTTCTGTATTGGCATGTCGGATGGGCTGAGATAAGTACGTCAATCGTGTTATAGAGACCCTGTCCTTCAAGTCTGTGCGCTGGTCTATTGGGGAAGGCCCAGCGCCTGTTTATAGCATTTCCGTATAATGATGTTTATCTCGTCAGTTTCACGAGCCGAACGACGGAGGTATGGCGTACTGTAAATGATTCGGGAAATTGTGAAGGCCTGGACAATTCTCCTCATGTTGGCCTCTGTCATACCACGGTTTCTACTTCTAATTGTTTTGATTGACTGATTACTTGTCGGCATGTGGACTTGAGTTTTGAAATAGTGGTGGTATCAGTTCCTGATTTTTGAAGCTGCAGCCCGAGGTGCGAATGTTAGCAACTTCAGGTATCAGATGACCGTGTACTTGGATGGGTGGTCTCTTAGAGCTTCGAACCTTGCTGATGGGTTTGTGGCCGTCCAGTAGAAGCAACTCCGATTTTAGTCGGGAGCACTCCAGACCGCAGCTACGGGCGATGGTCTGTACAAGTAATGCCGCTTCTTGTATTTTTTTGGTTATGGTGATTATGCTTGATTGCTTCCCGGTGGTCCCGAGTGTAATGTCATCAGCGTAGAGCGCGTGCTCCATGCCTTCTACTGTCTGGAAGTGGGCGGGAAGTTTGAGGAGTCCAAGCTTAAACAACACTGGCGACAGCACTGCTCCTTGAGGTGTTTATCTATTTCAGAGCTGGATTGCTTCGGAAGTGATATTCCAGACGTTAATTTTGGCCGTCCTGTCGTGAGAAAATCCTTCACGTGCTTGTAGACTCGTGCCCCACATCCGGATTCGTTTAGGTTCGCAAGGATCGCGCTGTTTAGGACTTTATCAAAGGCTCCTTTGAGGTCTAAGGTCAGTATTGCCTGGGGGTTGAGGTTACAGTACACACCAATCATTTGATGCTTTAGTTGGAGAAAGGCGTCTTGGGTAGAGATGTCACCGGAATTTAAAAATCATTTTGGGGAACTGTAATGTAGCTTCAATGAAAGGTTCCCGCCTTCTCAGCACGAGCCTCTCCATGAGTTTGCCTATGCAGGATGTGAGGGAGATGGGTCTAAGGTTGTTAATATTAAGGGATTTGTTCAATTTAGGAATAAACCGCACTTCAGCTTTCTTCCATTCAGCCGGAATTTTGCTTGACTGCCAATATTCCTTGAATTTGTACGAAGAATTTCCAGGGCTTTGTCATCCAAATAAATAGCGTACCATATATAATTTGATCGCGGCCGGGAGCACTTCCTTTCCGGCTAAAGGAGGGTAAAGGTTTCCTCTGGCGGTTTTTAGATAGACTGACGTTAGCTCAGCGAAGAGGTCTCGCTGCCAGCCAGCCAGCCAGCTAATGTACATGCTCATAAATGTGGCCATGTTGCGATCAGTGACCGTTTTACTTGAGTTGGGATCGATTAGGTACTTCCGGAGGTTCAATGTTTTGCGGAGACCGATTCTTCCTTTCATTTGCTCGCAGATATTGTGCGATCGGTCGCGTTGTAATTTGTTCGCATGGGCTTCTGCTAGCCTTGTATTATTTCGTATCCTTATTCGAAATAGGGCATTCTTCTTGTGTTTTTTGCGTCTCCTAATTAATTCTATACGCGTCCTCCATAGGCGTGTCAGCCGTAAGTCGGCTTCCGGTCTCATAGAATTGAGAGGGACGGTTTCAGTACCTTTCTGGACGTCGTCGAGAATGCCCTCCACTAGGTTGCCGTAACTTCGTACGTCTTCTCCACCTTCTGCAGTTTAGAGGGTGGTCTTGATTTTCTCGTCGACAGTTTTCTAAATGTCAGCCGAGATTTTGGGCCTGCAGTACATGTTCGCGATGAAGAGGTTCGGCGATCGGAATGCGATGTTTCTGGCGTAGAGCCCCGTGACAACGTGTTGACATCCTCTTTGCGGCGAAGTGGAGTCTGAGGGAGGCCACTGAGTTCGGGGCGCCACCCATTGCACTGGGACAACTAAACGGGTCAATGGAGACATCCGGGCCCTTCATTTCACCTGACGAAACTTTCGTAGATGGAATGATACTGACGGCCGCTGCTGCGGTGTTGGCAGCGGCACCGCTTGCAGTATCCAAAACCACGGCCGGGTCCCCGCTTGGAACATCCGGCCGGTTATTCTGGGTCGCCCCGGAGTGTTCTGAGAGCTCGGGCTGACACGGTACCGCCCGCACATGACCGCGGTGCCTTGCCCACTGGTGGCCGTCTGGCACGCTGGGTCGAGGGTGAGCCCGTTAAAAGGTCTATACCGCGGCCTGCCTGGCCGCAATGAAGGCATGGAGGAGAAGAGGGGTGCCTGATCTGGGGGCCGGGCGGCGTATTCCCAAACCATATCCCGTAGGGGCCCATGCTGACCACACCCCCTTCAAACAGCGACGTCACAGCGTGACGTCACTTCCTCTTCGTGCGCGACTTCATGCGACGTGGATTTTTTTTCTCTCGTTTTGGATGGGGGCCGATGGTTTCGCTCCGTGCGCGAAGCTGGGGCTGCGGCGCTGGGGAGCTAAAGCACATTTCATCATCATCATCATCATCATCACCAGCCTGTCTACGCCCACTGCAGGGCAAAGGCCTCTCCCATTATTCTCCAATTACCTCGGTCCTGTGCCAACTGTGACAATTTATCCCCGCAAACTTCTTGATCTCATCTGCCCATCTAACTTTCTGCCGCCCCCTGCAGCGCTTGCCTTCTCTAGGGATCCACTCTGTTACCCTTAATGACCAGCGGTTATCTTGCCTTCGCATTACATGCCCTGCCCAAGTCCATTTCTTCTTCTTAATTTCTACTAATATGTCTTTAACACCAGTTTGCTCCCTGACCCACTCCGCTCTCTTCTTGTCCCTTAATGTTACACCTATCATTTTCCGCTCCATTGCCCGCTGAGTCGTTCTCAATTTAAGTTGAACCCTCTTAGTGAGCCTCCAAGTTTCTGCCCCGTAGGTGAGTACCGGTAAGATGCAGCTGTCATACACTTTCTTCTTCAACGACAATGGTAGGCTGCTATTCATTATCTGATAATGTCTGCCATATGCACCCCACCCCATTCTGATCCTTCTAATTATTTCTGCCTCATGGTTGGGATCTGGGGTCACAACTTGGCCTAAGTATATATATTCGCTTACCACTTCCACTGCCTCGCCATCTATCTCAAACTGCTGTGCTGTCCCGAGGTTATTGATCATTACTTTAGTTTTCTGCATATTAATTTTCAGGCCCACGGTTCTACTCTGTTCGCCCAGTGCGGAAAGCATGCTTTGCAATTCGTCCCCCGAGTTACTTAGTAAGGCAACGTCATCAGCAAATCTCAGGTTACTGAGGTATTCTCCATTAACCCTTACTCCCACCTGTTCCCAATCCAACGTTCTGAATACTTCTTGTAAGCATGCTGTGAATAACATTGGAGAGATTGTGTCTCCTTGTCTGACACCCTTCCTTATAGGTATTTTACTGCTCTCCTTGTGGAGGATGATAGTAGCTGTAGACCCATTATAGATATCCTCTAGTATTCTTACATAATGCTCATCTACCCCCTGGTTCCGTAATGCCTGAATGACTGCTAGGGTTTCGACCGAGTCAAATGCTTTCTCATAATCTATGAAGGCTATATATAGGGGTTGAGTATACTCAGCGCACTTCTCTATCACCTGATTGATCGTGTGAATATGGTCCATTGTTGAATAACCTTTACGGAACCCTGCTTGTTCTTTAGGTTGACTGAAATCTAAGGTTGCAGAGATTCGGTTAGCGATTACCTTGGTAAATACCTTGTAGACGACTGACAGTAAGCTGATCGGCCTGTAGTTTTTCAAGTCCTTCATGTCGCCTTTCTTATGGATTAGGATGATGTTCGCGTTCTTCCAAGATTCCGGTACCATTGCGGTCATTAGGCATTGCGTATACAGGTTTGCCAGTTTTTCAAGTACAATTTCTCCGCCATCCTTCAAGAGGTCTGCTGTTATCTGATCCTCACCAGGTGCTTTGCCCCCTTTCATTTCTTTCAAAGCACATTTAGTTGAAGTTAAAGGCCCAACCACATGCAGCGTACTTTCGGCGTTTTCTCGCGTGGCGACGAGAGCTGACGCGCGAGCAACGTCGATGTCTACGCTCGCCAGATATCGGCGTCAACGCAGCGCGAGAGAGCAGCGGAAAGTTGGCAGCAGCGGTCGGGTTCCACGTCTTTCTCGTGGTTTGGGGTCATTCCTTTCAGCAGAAGAGAATCAATTTCTTTTTAACTTGCGGTTATCGGCTGCCTTGAGACAAATTGCAAGCTTTTTCTGTTCGAAAGCGCTCATTCATTTGTGGCTTGTTTGGGTTTCATCGGGGGGATTGGGTATTCGCGATAGCTTTTTTTGAGTTAAATAAAGGCGTTCTGGCTACGTCGCTTGTAGTATTAGCATGACGGGGCTTGGCTGCAAGATTGGTGCGTTACGACCAAGCCTTATCAACACAAGAATGCTAGCGGCGCATGCCATTCCATTCGTTGCTACCGTCGCTTGCGTAGGGGAGACGGAGGTTTTGCGATAGCTTTTCTTGACTCAAAGAAGGGCGCTGCGGTTACATCGCTTGTAGTAATAGCATGACTGCCCTCGGATCCAAGATTGGTGCGTCAGAAACAAGCGTTACCACGGCTCAAATTTCTCAAACACGACCAAAGAAAATCACTGGTCAATATTCGTTGGCAGCCTCTCTTAGGGTACCAAATTATTGGGGCTAGCATCACCTCCTTGCGTGGTCGAGCGTTTGCGCGCTTGTGTGCTGGCGATTGGTTTTGAAAATCCAGGGTTCGAATCTTGGCAAAACCTCGTTTTTTTTTTGGAATGAGGGTTTCACCGGCTTTTCTTTTTTTTTTCAAGGCAAACAAAGGGGGCCAGAGTGCCTTGCCGTTTAACCTACAAGTGACGTTCGACGGTAACCTCAGTATCAAGGCAGCCCCGAAATTTGCTTTGCTGACACTTTGAAATAATGAAGCTGCAGTCCCTACATAGCATCAATGTTAAATCAAGTAGCAAGTAAAGTTTAGCTAAGTGCGCCTTCGTTCATCACCCTATCTTATTTTGTTCAAATTTGACAATAATGACTTGAAATACATTTCGCAGGATCTCAACATTTGCGCGCAAATATTTTTTATAAGGCTAGGGTCTTGTTAAGTGCAGTACGGCTCATAAATGACTTCAACTAATTGCATGTTTAATACAAACGTGTCCACCAGCGCACCGACGCGACGGCTAGCGCGTGGCTATACTAGTACACTATAGCGTGACTTCGCCGGTCTTATGTCCCTGTGACACGGTAGTTTCAATCGCGATCGAGCTCGATCCCGCTCGAACTCAATCCTGGTTTCTCAATCGCGATCGAGGCTTCCTAGCGCGATCGAACGAAAGCGGCGATACTCTCGTCCCCGCTCAGTAATGACACAGACGGTGACAACTTCAACTAACGCCACAAATTGTGTCAAATAACTTGACCCATATGAGCGTGCGGTAACATTTACATAGTTACGTATACCTACAGCCGCGTGTAGTTACCAGACGCCGGCTGCAAGTGGAGCTCAGGGAGCTATATAGAGGAACTCTAGCCGCAAGACATTGTTAGCGCCATCTGGCGTACACGAATGCAACCGGTGCAACTTCTCGATCGCGATAGGTGACCGGTAAAAAGCGCAAAGGCTCATGGGTACATTGTTTTCTCCCCCGGAACGCCGCCACTTCCGGTTCGGGAGCTCTCCTGGCCTTCCGTACACCGTCGGCTTTCACGCGCGTGTGCACTGGTTGTTTATCTGTTTCCACTAGGGGAAAAAACGGTCATGCATCGGGAATTCCATAAATAACAACGATTGACCCTACTGGCGGTTTATCTAACAGGTAAGCACCCTGTGACAAATAAACAATACGCACACACGTGCCTGAAAGCCACCGGCGTACGCAGGCGTACGGGAGGGCAGGACAGATCTCGAACCGGAAGTCGCGGGAGCAGACGACGTACCCGTGAGCCTTTGCGCTTTTTACCGGTCACCTATTGAAACGTGCCGTGTAGCAGCGGCAGTGCGTCGAGCACGTTCAAAAACTTGATCGCGATTCACTTCAATCGCGATTGAAAGTGCCCGTGTCTGTTGCCGCCGAACGACGCCGACGCTCGCGCGACGCGTGATTTCGCGTCCATGTAGTTAGGACTTTACCCTTTTCGTATCTATACGTCCCTGAAAGCACTCTCAATAAAGTAAAGACAAAAATTTGTTTTGGTCTTTTGTGGTCGTGCTGGTTCGCGGCGGTCGATGGTTTCGCTCCGTACGCTATCATGGCGTACGCGCTGGGAAGCTGAAGCACGAAGTATACCTTTGCATACCTGTTCTCGCTTCTCACTCTCCGCACTCTCTTGCGAGCGGGCAGACGCTCGTCTTCCATCCTGTTCCTAGTTAAGCTAGCGCTGGGCGCGGTGCTGTAAGTGCGCGCACAGGCGGACGATTTTTCACGTACATGTGGTCATTGATTACGTTCCTCAAAGCCAACACTCTCGATAATTATAGTGAAGACGAAAATGTTTTTTTGATCTTGGGTGATCTTTTGAATTCCGTACCGAAGCGCAGAACGTTTGCTCCCAATCGGTCGAAAGCACACGCGCACGTCGGTCACTCATCTGCTGTTAACATCAGCGAGCCTGTTGATCCGTTTTTATAATTGTGTCATTACCGAAAATCTGAACAAAATAAGATAGGATGATGAACGAAGACGCACTTAGCACAACTTTACCTGCTACTTGATTTAACTTTGATGTTATGTACCGGCTGCAGGCTCAGGAATTCAAAGTGTGAGCAAATCAAATTTCGGGGCGGCCTTGATACTGAGGGTACCGTCGAACGTCAATTGTAGGTTAAACGGCAAGGCACTCTGGCCCCCTTTGTTTGCCTTAAAAAAAAGAAAAGCCGGTGAAACCCTCATTCCAAAAAAAACGAGGTTTTGCCAAGATTCGAACCATGGACTTTCAAAACAAAACGCCGGCACACAAGCGCGCAACCGCTCGACCACGCCAGGAGAAGACGCGGGTGCCAGGAATTTGGTACCCTAACAGAGGCTGCCAACGAGTATAGTCGAGTGATTTGCTTTGGTCATGTTTGAGAGATTTGAGCTGTGGTAACGCTTGTTTCTTACGCAGCCATCTTGGATCCGAGGGCAGTTATGCTATTACTACAAGCGATGTAACCATAGCCGCCTTATTTGAGTCAAGAAAAGCTATCGCAAAACCTCCGTCTTCCCTACGCAACCCTAGCAAAAATTTCCAATAGAAAAAACCAATAGCCAATCGGGTTATTGTCACCAATAGCTATTGGTGTATCAGTCTATAGGTGTATTGGTACCTATTGGTGTATGGGTCTAGTCCTATAGGTGTATTGGTACCTATTGGTGTACTGGTCTAGTCCTATAGGTGTATTGGTACCTATAGGTGTATTGGTATCATGGGTACACTGGAGCACCAATTGAAATATGGCCAAATGCATGCCAAGGCCTTTAGCTCACTGCATTCATTTGGCCATCCTACACTTGCTTCAGCAAGTTTCTAAACACAACGCGGTCCCACTACCCTTCAAATACCACGAAGCCGTAAGCGCTGGTTGACTGCAGCTTTATTGCACAACAGGCTCTCGAATTTCCGGTGCATATATTCCTCGAGTCAGAGCTGCAAGACCTGCAAAAACAGTACGGCAATAATTAGAAACTTCCGCAATAACTGCACATTTTTATATGTGTGTCTAGCATTTAGCCCAGGCGAAACATACCACTCTACGGCAGCACGCCGCTCGACCCCAACGAACTACGGTGCGTCAGTACGCCGATGTGGTCGGAACACTTCTAAAACTAGGCATTCCGTTTCGAGTCCATCTGGATGAAAAATTACCCGCGGCACTTCGTTTCATCAGTACAAAACGATATATGCACAGTCGGTAATCGGGACACAAAGTCCTACATGCATTTGTACTCAGTTCACACGTGGTTGCTTCGATAGTGGCTTTTCCAGAAATGAAAGCGCCGCTTGTCGACCTGCTCTGCTATTTTTAATAAACATTTTATCAGGAAATAAAAAGCTTCTACAGCTTCACGGTGAAAAGAAATGCATACATACCTTCAAATGCAAAAATCCGAGCTGCGTAATGCCTGTACGTTCGTCACCTCGCCGTGCGTGAAGACAAGAATTCTTGAATACGAGCCACGTCGAAGGTGTCTTTACGTTCTAGTGCTCCACAGGTGATGTCCTCGTAACTTTAAAACTAACAAATAAAAGTGTGGCACTAAAATTCACAAACACGGTGGCTGGCCGCTGAGATGAACGCCCACGCCGGGGAACGTGCCGAAACGCCGGACATGTAAGAAGCCATTCTGCTTTTTCTTGCATACGAAACCCCGAAACCTCCGCCAGGTTCAAATTTTCAGAGAAGCATTATTGAGCAGTTTTAATTAATGTATTTTACCTTAAAATTATGATGAAATTTTAAAATGCGGGGTTAATTATTTTGGTGTTAATTTTGATTATGTAGGCTTTACTTTCTGCAAACATATATGAAGTACGACACCGATTCGAAGAATCGGCCGTTGAATCGGCACCCAAAACAAATATGGCCGCTCCGCAGCACAGCGAGTTTAGAAAGATTAGAGGCGATGATTATGAAGGCGAGCGCTGACGCTCGCAAAACAAAATCTATAACTCAGCGCGCGCGAAAAAAATCTATAACTACTGTAGGCACAGAATCACACGCGCGGTGTTTTTTGCTTGTCGCAAGCATTGAGGGCAACCACCATGCGCTGGCGGCTGTAACTCGTTGCTACCAGAAAATTTTTGAGCGCTACAGGGACATTATTTGTGAGGCGGGCTAAATGCAAAATGCTTGCAGCTAACGTGAATCGAATGTATTCGGCACGAAACGTTGCTTGCAGGGCTGCAGATTAATTTTGACTACCGGTGGTGTGTACCGATCGAGCGCCGCAGCGCGAGATCTCACACACGGGCGGTTTTATTTTTCGCCTAGATCTGGAAAACAACCGCTGCGGTCGGGATCGCACCCCCGTCCTTGGGCTTAGCAGCACACCGCCTAAAAAAAGCTAAAAGCTCTACTTTTTATTAGTGCCTGTAAACCAATAGCACTGAACAATGTATTTGACCAATAGATATCCCCTATTGGTCTATTAGGCTGATACAACCAATAGCTATTGGTCCCACTATCCCAACAGCTATTTGTCCTAATAGCTATTGGTCCCATTGGGACCAATAGAACCAATACGAATTGGTCTATTGGACCAATACATGTCACTCTATTGGACCAATAGATTTTGTATTGATCCTATAGATACTCAAATAGAACCAATAGCCTTACCTATAGGACCAATACATTATTTCTATTGGACCAGTACAAATGTCTATTGGAATTTTTGCTAGGGAAGCCACGGTAGCAACGATTGGAATGGCATGCGCCGCTAGCATTCTGGCGTTGATAAGGCTTGGTCGTCACGCACCAATCTTGCAGCCAAGCCCCAGCATGCTAATACTACAAGCGACGTAGCCTAAGCTCCCTTATTTAACCAAAAAAAAAACCTATCGCAAATACCCGATCTCCCCGATGAAAACCAAACAAGTCACAAATGAATGAGCGCTTTCGAACAGAAATAGCTTGCAATTTGTCTCAAGGCAGCCGATAACCGCAAGATAAAAGAAATTGATTCTCTTCTGCTGAAAGGAATGACCCCAAAGCACGAGAAGGACGTGAAACCCGACCGCTGCTGCCAGCTTTCCGCTGCTCTCTCGCGCTGCGTCGACGCCGATATCTGGCGAGCGTAGACATCGGCGTTGCTTGCGCGTCAACTCGCGTCGCCACGCGACAAAACGCCGGAAGTACGCTGCAAGTGGTTGGGAATTTAACTTCTACTAAATGTGCTTCAGCTCCCCGGTGCCGCAGCCCCAGCCTCGCTAACGGAGTGAAACTATCGGCCACCGCCCAAAACGGGAGAGAGAAAAAATCCACGTCGCCTGATGTCGCGCACGAAGAGAAAGTGACGTCACGGTGGACGTCGCTGTTTGATGGGGGTGTGGTCGGCCTGCGCCCTTACGGGATATGATTTGGGAATACGCGGCCGGGCGCACAACGTCGCCTTGGCAACAGACGCTTGGCCACAGATATGGCGGCGCACTCGCACGGTTGCTGCATGCATTCCGCGCTGTTGAATACCAGCTATATCTTGGGCACACAGCCGGGAATGCAGAAATGCGGACGTACCGATGCTCATCCGATGCGCTCATACAAACTAATTATTATTTATTCTTATTTGACAATAGTGCAGGCCAATAATTTAGAATACACGACACAATTCACATAAAGTAGGTCACACACTGATAAGAAAAAGTAAACGTCTTGTCGCCAAAATTTAATTAAAGAAATGTTGTTCTAATTCAGTGACGTAGTTAAAACAAAGAAATAATTGTGTAGGAAGCGAATTCCTATCTTCAATTGTTTGAGGCAAGAAACTTCACTTATAGCTACTTGTTTTCGCGAAGATCGGACCCAAGGAATGTGTGTGATTGTGACGGGTCCTAATCGTTGCGAGAGGTTTTACGTAATCGTGTAGCCTTAATTCAATTTTGCCTAAGGGACAGTTTTATAGGAATGCAATGCAACTAATCTTTCTACTAGTTTCCGAGGTGTGAATGTGATTATCATGCATTAACTGAGTTGGGTAGTCCTGCCTTTTGTACTCCACAACTATAAATAAAAATATTTAAAAAATAAATATAAAGTACGAATGGTTTAGTCACAAGTAACAGCTTTGATGTCAAGTACCACTGTGAATTGCAGTTTGTGTCATATTGGATAGTGCTTTAGGTTGCCTTGCGAGTTGACAGGTTGGCCCTATCATTTAAATGTGATTCATACCAAGACACAGCTATTCTTGTCTCCTTTTAAAGGACCGTTCACTGACGCCAGTAGGCGCCACTTCTTTGCTCAGAACGAGGACACGCTAAATCAAGAGACGTCGTGGTTACCGCCATCTCCTGTTCGCTACAAAACCAGACCTGTAGCGTTAACCCTCTGTATTCAATCCCTGCTCACTTCAAGATGAAACGGTCGGTTCGCTACCCATTATCTCTTACAGGATGTCACAGTACCATGTACAAGAGGACACTTCTACTATCCAGCCGCAGGGCTGGAAGGAAGGTGGCCCTGACAGGGCCCCCGATCGATCTATTGCAATGCCCAGTTGGTTGGGACGAAGCACCGCGAAAGCTACAGACTACAGAACCCAAGCTTCGGGAACGCGTTTCACACTACACGGAAACCAAAGGGCACAAGTTATACAAAATACGCCAACACTAAATACCACTCCGGTCCAACTTATGCAACAAACAGATGTGCATTTCCAGCCGCTTTATTGCTCCTGCATATTGCAACGAGGCTGCGCATCTGTCACTGTCCAAAAAGAGAGATGAGAGCGAACGGCACGTGATTTGACCACTTCACCATCGGCAACAATAGACCCCGCAATGAAGACTCAAGGGAAAGGGCTACGCCCCAGCGATTTCACACGCAGACAAAACACCGCGGAATTGGAAAGTTACGCAACGGCATAAAAGCCACCACATTGGAAATACAAAACATGCCCAAAGATGTTGTAGTACGCTCCGGGAACAGCAGTTGTCCTGGGTGAGAGCCCATCGATCAAAACACAACCGCCGAAGCTGCCAGCCTCGCAACAGGTTGGGAAAGCGGTCACTCCCACCGGTTCAGACGGGAGTTGGCAACAGGTGGCTTTGGAATAGAGTTGTCTGAACGGTTAAATATTTTAATGAAATCCGAATACCCGAAAAACAAAGTTGATTATGAACTTCGAGGTGGGGAGCGTATATGTTTTCCTCTCTATTATTATATTCTTGAAAAAAAAAAAGCATTGTATCTGGGAAGTGTCGGTACACTCGTGCCCTAGTAAGCGCGAAGAAAAAAAAAACAAAGCCAGAACACGCATTTGTGCCTCCCCGTTCACCACTGCGATGCATTGGCGCGATTCATTCCCGGAGGGTTACGTCCGGGACAAAGGTATCTCTAGCAGCTGCAGGTACAGCATATTCAGCATCCCGTGCCATCCGAACCTCTAACTACAGTCATGTCTCATTAATATGGACGCCCCTAATATGGACACCCCGCAATATAGACGAAATTTTCAACCACAGGTCTCTCGCCATGCCATTCTGCCCCGTTAAATGCAGAAACCCGCAGTCCGGACTATGCAGGGCTTTTTAGGGGACGAAACGGACAAATACAGGCACTTTTGTCTCGCTATTTAGACACCGGAGCGCAATGAAAAAATTAAAAAAAATGGCTGGTGTCAGCCAGAGACCCCAACGCGTACCAGGAATTCACTGTTGGCTGAAGCATACAAAGCGAAGCATGCGTTTATCTCTTAACGCTCTGCCTTCCAGTACCACCGGATTAGATCGAGAACATTGTGATCAGCGAACAACGCTCCACGGTAGTGATGACACGGTGACATCCTTTCTCTATCAAACGCCGGAAAGAGCAAGTCGTGAGGCTCACGACAAGATGCCAAGACGATAATGGTTCGTGCGAATATTCGCTGCGCATAAAAGCATCGGCTGTACGCTACTCTGGTCAGTTCGGCGGAGGCAATGGCTGATATTTAATTACTTCAAAAAGCCGAGGTGGTGCACTTTATGAACACTGTAGTAGGATCAAAGGCATCAGTGCAAACCCGCATCTCGTTGTTTGGCTTAATAAACCGAGTTATTTTCTGGTGAAAGTATTCCTTAGTATTTGTGTTTTTGCCCGTGATTCGTTATTATGGACGACTCACATAATGGACGATTTTTCTGGCGAGCGGATACATCACTGTTAACGATACATGACTGTATATCTGCTGAAGATTTGAAAGACAAAATATTCTAACATTAGCCCCCTGTTCTGCTCTGCCGTGCTCAGTTGCTTCGCAGCCGCTGAGGATTAATTGGCGCAGCCTTTAGTACACCAGGATGAATTCTGCTCTGCTGAGGGAGTGGTTTACCGGCAATGATCGTCGGGATCAGGCAGCGCCCCCAGCCTCCTCCTGCATTTTCATCAACACTCAGGTTTTTTTTTAATCCCCAGGTAATTGCGCGGCACCGCCGCAAGCTTTGCCCAGCAACTTCTTCGCGGAGGCATGCATGCTGAGGATCGTGTGAAAGGCCGCAGCGACGCGTTCACGGCGGTTGCTGTAACCAGACACCGGCGCCCCAAGGAAGAGAACGCCGACCGAGTTGCTGAGCGCGCATTCGATCGGCCGTGGAATAAAGTTCGGATATGCGCGCGGCGACGTGCCGGTGATAAGCGCAGATGATCTAAAGGTTCAATGAAAGTCTAGGGCGTTCCTAAATGACTACAGTCTTTCTTTTAACATCGAACCGCGAAAGTTTTCCTCTGTCTGTCGCTATATTCAAACGCCCCGCCCGCAAAAAATAAAGTAAAAATAAAACAGGTGGAGTAAGCCTTAGAATGGAAGGATACAGAGGCAATACCGTTCCCAGTTACTAAATCAGCTGCAATGGCTCATACCCATCGACATTCCGCGCAAAAGACACGTCCGCTGTATTTGAGTGAAGTGTCATTACATAAACGAGTGTACCACCGTTCTTTTAAAGGGGTCCTGAAATGCCTTCCGCCGATGCATGGATGTACATGTAACCAAATAAAGCAATGTATTAGCAATCTCCTCCTGCAAGAATTTTGTTAAAGCGATGAGTATTAGCTGAGAAATCGTAAATCAAAAACCGCGAATTATTGTCGCGCCGTATTTCCTCCTCCTTTCAACTGTTTCTTCGCTGTTGGCCTCCCCTCCCATGATGCTCCGCTCCTCAGCGGTGACGTACTTCCGCTATTGCGCTCCACAGACTAGCCGTCTGCTACGGCCAGCTCTTTCGGCTTTTTCATCTCTGTAGACACCATGGACACAGGCTGGAAAAGCGAACGAATGACCTGGCCGCATGTGGTGCGGCCTGGCCTTGCCCTTTCGCGTGTACGTAGCTGCTAGTTGGTATCGGCGGCGAACTCGCAAGCCGCGTGGGGAGAATCGTGCGCTCGTTCCCTTTGGTGCACCGCGCACTGTTTAGATCCAAAAAGCGCGGTCTCAGATGTGGCCCCGCTGGTGCCGGGTGTTATTTTGCGGTGGTTGTAATTCCTACTACCGGCGGCATGTGAAAAAAGACATTTTCAACCGACACAGAACCCGTGCACAAAACGCGCCGGATCGGATCGCTTTATCAGCGGCGATGAACGTGAAGGCGAAGAGCAAAACCAACGCTGCACTCGATCAGCGAGAACCCGTGTTCTGACAAGCTGCACCCATGTGTTGCATTCAACCTGACGGGAAAGCGTTTGTTTGCAAGTGTTTGGATAGTCGTAAAATGTCCAACACACTCCGGCACTCACGCTAGCAGATCAGCCGGCGAGACATTTCGGAAAACATTTGACAGATGGCGCCGTAATGCAATTAGTGTGTCGCTACGCAAAAACTGATGAGACGCTTCTAACTAAACTCCCATCGCGGTGTCACGTAGCGGGACGCAAAAATTTAGCGTTTACGTATGCAAAGGCCACAAACGCCTGTACTAAAACTCTATTAGCAGCAAATAGCGTGCCATGTGAAACCGCTTGCGTTTACAAAGCTGCACGCCGAGCGCGTACGTTTCAAACCTAGTGACATCGTTTAATACACTGGACAAGCACAGTGTACGTAGTCAGATATCAACCGTATGCTCAGGCGACAAGCAAGAGCTTGTTTTATGTGGGGCGGAGATTGCGCATAAAGGCCCGTTCGCACTTGCGACGAAAGCGAGTGAGAGCGGCAGGAATTCCGTCGCTTTGTCGCGCGACGATCGTTTTGTCGAATGGTCGGGACAAATTTTGGTTGCGCGACAGAATTCCCGTCGCTTTCGCTCGCTTTCGTCGCAAGCGGGAATGGAAAGTTCTGCCGCTGCCGTCTGCTACGCAGCTCGGAGGTAACCGCGCGATCTGCTCGGGCCGGATGAACGCGCACACTCCCGCACGGCAGCGCCCCAAGCGGCAGACGGCCGCGTACATCGCTCCCGGCGCCCGCCTGGAGCCCGCCCTCGGCACACTAGCCAGTATATTTCAGGCACTATAATGGAGGAAAGATTTTTTGCTTCCGATGAACCTAGTTCTTTGCCCCTGTGTTTTTAAATACGTGAAGTGGTTAGCACGTCGTCCTCACGCAGCTCTGTATCGTCGTAGCATCGCTGATTGTCCGAACGAAGCTTGCAGCTAAGCCAATGCAGCGACCGAAGCTTTTGTGTGTGTGTGTGCATCGCCTCCTGTGTGTTGTGGACGCGTTCGTTTCGCGATGAAATGCGACATTGTACTTCTGCGGGTGGATAGTGCTTCCATGGTCTGGATTATCTTTCTCGAACGACGTACCACTCAACCTCGCATGGGGTATGTGCAGTGTGCCTGGCTAAAAGCCTTCTCGCTTGCGCCGCCGAGTTGTGACTTGCTGCTCGTCCCCGCAAACCGGGTGTGAGGTGAGTGCCGGAATTTACGACGGCAGGAGGAGGCAACTCATCGTCTGTCAATCGCGGTCGACTTGCAACGCATGTTGTGACGTTGCGTTATCGTTCGAACGCATCTCTGGATTGTTTTGAAGTGAATAAAATGTACGCGTCAAACCCGGGCATTCGGCTCAGGGCGTTCATCTGCGATTGCACCAAAGAAGTGCCACGGGACTTTCTTTATGGTACGTACTCACGTAAGATAAATCCACGTCGTGTTATGCGCCGTGTTGCATTCAATACAAACGGTTAAGCGTTGTTTACACTTGTTTCGTTTGTCGTAAAATGTCAAAGCACTCCGGCACTCCGCTGGTAGATCAGCCGGCGAGCCGACGCTGAGCAGACGACTCATCTCTTTGCCGGAAGTGCGTGAAAAAGCCGCCCAATAGCAGGATGTCTAGCTCATGACGAACATCTGGGAATCGATGATGTAGACATGTGAAGATGGCGGCGTCCAAAAACACGAAGGAAAGGGTGAGAAAAAAGCGACAAACTTTGCAACAAAAGTGTGAGCTTTCCGCTGCGCGTAAAAGAGTAATACTTGGCACAGGTGACGTTGGCGACCCAATCTAGCGATTGCGCTAGTTCATTTAGTGTGCTCAAAATGCCTTTCAGGGCCCCTTTAACTCAGAATACACGCTGAGTTGAGATTTGCGATGTCAAATAAACAAACCCTGTTCAGAGAGACCTGAAGAGAAGTTATCTAAAACCAAGTCCAAAAAGGAAGGCATGCTGGCTCATGCTGTTCCAAGTAGAACAAAGGAAGAAACAGAAGATAAATAAAAAGAAAATAAAAATATTGGAGAATTGAGAGGCGAAAGGGGAGATAATATTGATTGATTGATTATTCATGAGCTTCGACGCGCCGACGCTACAGAGGCGATGAGGTGCGCCGTAGGGGAGGGCTGCGTAATAATTTTGACCACCTGGGGTCCTCAACGTCCGTCGAAATCTCGAACAAACGGGCGCTTTCGCTTTTCGCCTCCAATAGAGAGAACTTTACGAGGCAGGAGGGACTGAAGACTATCCTATATCAACGGCATTTGTAGCGATGCAAGCAGATGTACTAGGCGATTTTTAAACATTTTCTCAGAAAAGCTGACAACGGTAGGTTTAAACTTGTCCTCGCTAATCTCATCTCCGAATGACCCTGAATTACCGCCTGATGTATTAAACTATTTTCTGCAAGATTATGTAGATGCGCCTCAATTTGTCGCAACAGTTAAAGGTATATGTCCGGAGCAAAAACACCGGGCCATCTTCACTCACGTGAAACCTGGGCAGGCGTGAGTTCATGCAGTGTATAAGTGCATTCAAAGATTGTAAGGGCCGTATTTTGAGTCCCTCCTCCACTCCATTTGCTTCCTCCACTCGGCTGAGGAGAGGATTCTGCAATACTAATGCATGGGCAAATCGATTTCAAGGATCCCCTCCACTGGAGGGTCGGGTAAAGGAAGGACTCAGAATACCAGGGTAAGTCTCTCTCTTGCGATACGGCGCGCGCTGATGTATGCGACATCCCAATTACGCAGACAGAGAAGTGAAATTCAAAATGGACAACTGCAAATTTTAAAGTTAAAGCGGCTACGGAGTGAAATAGAAGCAAGAAAGCGCGAACGAAAAACGAGTGTTTCGGTGTGTTCTTTCAGTACGCGTTTTCGCCAGTGGAGAGAAAACGTCCCCGCGCGAGGCGTTGTACAACGAGTGTGCCTGTGTTTTAGTACCATGGCCACATGAGAATACAACGACGACGACATTAAGACGCCGACAGCCGGAGCCCCTAAGGTGGTTCGCCCCAAAAACAGCCCATGGGGTGTGACGGGATCTGCAGCGGCGTTGAACTTCCTGCTGAACGTAAAACGAAGCGCAGGTGGAGCTTTTACTGCCTGAAAGCTCATTCATCATTAATTTGATGGGCTTATGACATCTCCAAAACCCCACAAAAGTGTAGGCTGTCTCTTTCCGGCCGGGTAATTTTTCACATACAGTAAGGTGCGTAATAATGCTGTAGCCGAAGCGCCGAAACAGTCATAACATTGTCGGCTAAGCAATTTTGTTCGTTAGACAACGTCATATACATAGGCGTCGGCAGGATTTTGTCTTGAGGAGGCCAAACCCGTTTCACAGCGGCAGAATGGCCGACAGGGGCGGGGGGGGGAAGGGGGGGGGGTGAGAGGGAGGCGGAGGAGGCGTCGTTGAAATAATACATTCAAAATTCGTCCTAACGAATCCAGATGTTACGAATTTTCTGATATAACGAACGAATTCTTATTCACGGGCAGGTGCCTATACCATTCAATGATTTTACGAACTCGAACTAACCAAACAGATTGAGCGCCATTTCCGAGTTAACGAAGAGGTTGGAGTTCCGCAAGCTCTCAACACGAGCAAGAAGAAGAGTCGCCCTGTTCCTGGGAACAGCTTCGTCGGATTAACGAGGTGGCAGCAGATCTGAGCTTTCATGACTGTCTGAGCGCTGACGCAAACACCGACACGACGGAGGTTTTGAACGGTGAAGAAACCGTAAAGTTAGTTTCCGCCGGGCAAGAGCTGTCGGAGGATGTTGACGACCCAGGAACTGCTGAAGATCCTGTGCTTACTTCAGGCCAGGTGATAAGCGCTATCCGACTTGCTCGCTCAGGCGCTTTGGTGCGACTCACTAAGGAACCAAAGGCGCGTTAAACGCGCGTGCGTGCTACAAAAAGTATGCCCGTCCCTTGCTAATGAAGCGCGCCCAGGCGAAACTCGCGGAATTTTTTGCCAGGAAGTAAATTCGTTCCCCCCCAAAACCCCTGGCGTTGTATTGCTACTATGTTCACCGCAGGCGTCTACCGCATTGCTAAATTATCGACAGGCAAGCACCACGGCCGCCGCCATTACGATGTAATTGTGGCTGCTGGGATGCGCCTCCCTGTAAACATCGCATTTATGGAATAAACTACTTCTGAAATGACAGACCCGATTTTACAAAGTTCCCGATTTAACGAAATAATTCACGGTTCCCGACAACTATCGATCGGTTTTTAATTGTATATGCGAATCTCCACAGCATGAAAGGAGTATCACATAGGACAACGAGGAAAGCTCATTTCTGCTCTTAAGGATTACAAGTTTCAAAAACTTTACTGAAGATCATACATGACAAGAAGAAACTACTGCATTACACAAGAGAAATATTTTATGAAAGAAATGATCAAAGACACAGGCCTTGCGCCGATCGTAAAACCATGTAAAGTCAAATGATGTTGCGAGGCAAGATTACAAAACATTTCTGCCCTTCCACTGTGTGAAGAAGGATGAGCTGCGAAGCGAGATGCAGCCCACGAGATGCACGAAATTAAACGTTTCTTTGTAATTTGCGATTTAGCAATTAGCACTCACCGCAATGAAGTTTCGATGGACTCGGGTTTTATTATAGCGTACAAACATGAAGCTGTCTGCTTCCGTTTCGATTCCTATGGATCTTACTGTCTGCGTAGCACACCAACCCAATCCGCTCAACCGCTGAGGACCCGGACAGTTCCCATTGGGGCGGTGGGCGTACACTTTTAAACCTCCAGCGAGCACAAAGGACATGTCAGTCAGCGAGGACATGAAACCTATAGCTGCGCGTGCACCCCCCCGCCTTTACCTCCACCTCCCACCCGCGCGTGCATAAACTGGCAACCGGTTATGTGGCCGTTTTAGAAGTGATAGGCACCGCCAAAATTGTCGCTCTAAAAGCCATTCAAGCTGAACAAGAAATATTGGCTCACGTCGACGCTGCTGTTCATCCGGGAGAGATTCCCAACTACTCGACGAATCGGAACATGCGGTGGCAATGGCGGCGGCAGCGGCTTTCTGTTGTTTTCGCACCCATTCGCTCTTATGTTCTGGCAGACGCCCCTTCGATTCCCGCTTCTCTTCCTCCGAGTGAGCGACACTCGTTTGTCCATAGGGAGTTAAAACCTGGAAGTGCTAGAACTTTTTCTAGTGGACAGACATGTTCCTCTCTGTTGCCCTCCCGCGTCGTAGCATCTCACTGACTGTGTAACACACCACGCCAAGCCCAAACTACTCGACCGTTGCGGACAGCTGACAGAACGCATTGAGCAGCGAGACTTCCACGTTTAAATTTACCGCCAGCACAACGCGCATAGCATCGGTAGCGGCCTGTAACATAGCTGTGCATGCACGCCCCCCTGCTTCCACCCCCAACCAGTGCACGCATAACCCGGCAACCGGTGATGGCCGCGTGCTTAGGCGTGAAATACAGGGGCGCAAATGTCCAGCGGAGAGCCTTCATGCTGAAGAATTGTGCGCTCACGACCGGCGTTCAAAGCGGCCTAGTTGGTTTGGTAATGCCTGATATAGGCGCTACCGCCGTTATCAGCCAACTGTGCAACTTGTGAAATAGGCATCGGTGGTGGCGAAGGGAAAAACAGTTGTGGAAGCGGGGACGGCGGTGTTGAGGAGGAGTGCTGCAGCGGCGCTGAGTAAAGTGGTTTCACCGGAATGAAAACTCAGTGAAGGGGGTTAGACGTATACTGCTTCGCAGTAAAAATTCGTTCTTCTTTTTCAAAACCCACCGTTGCACTCAGTCGTCTGTAGCAGCACCATGCGTTTAGATGCGCGCGCATTGCAGAGTGCACGTTATCACTGTGAACGCTGTTTCTCTTCCTTTTCAGTTTTTTCGCAATTCAGCAATGGCATACCGAGTTGAGACCGACGGTTGTCGGGCATCGTCAAACGAGGCCACGTTTGCACTTGTCGAATCGCGCTAAACGAACGCTCAATAGGGAACACACGTCGCCGCGGGGAAATATCATGACCGTTTGCAGATCGCGACTGATAGTGACGCCTCCATTGCAGTTCCTGTTTTTCAACTACCGACACCAAAGCTCAGGTTCACTGTCGAATCTGTCGAAATGGCAGAATTTCTGAACAGGCTCGCAGGGCTCCGTTTTGAAATCTTGCTCGTTCGCTGTACGCCTTTCGGTGATGCAATAAAGGTAAAGCAGATGCGGCGTTGTCTCCAAATTTTCTTCCCCTGCTGATAGGAGGAAGTCTAAGTAAGTTATGAGGCTGTGTTCTTCCGTCAGCCCGCGGAATTTCTGCAAAATATTGAAGCCGTTCCACTCAATGTGAAAGTTGTCGGAAGTGCAGAGCAGTGATGCGCCATAATGGGCTGTAGCGCCGTTATCGGCTCACTGCTACCACCCAATGCAGTTTAAGTTTCCCGCCTTCTCAGTGCTCGCGCGCCCCCTGCCTGAAATTGCGCCAGCGGGAGTTCTGGTCTTTTTGTGCTCGCTTTACGCTCACTATGGTAAAAACCAACCCAACAAGTGTTCCGAAATAAATTAACGCGGCAGCTGCCTGTCAATTACGTATATTTTGCCTCAAATGTACCTAAAGGTTTCTTTGTGCTAAACAACGGGGAGATGTATCACAAGCGCCAGCGGTTCATGAGTTTCGAACGCTTATGACTATATAAACCGCTTGGCTTTCGAAGCGCCTGGGTTACACGCGACGACAGCGGCTACGACGAAACGCCGGCTCTACTTCGGTCCACCGAGCCAGCTACCACGACAAGGCGCGGCCCTAAAGTGCTTTGCGCTTAATTTCTCCCGGCAGATACCCCTACTGGCTCTCGAAGGTCATGTTAGAAACTGCCGGTAAAACTGCCTGCAGCAGTACCCGCGTGCCGAATAAATGCTTTGCTGATCGTTAGGTCCTGAGATACCTTCCGCCAATGCATGGGTGCACATGTAACCAAATAAAGCAATGTATTGGCAATCTCCTCCCGGAAGAATTTTGTTAAAGCGATGAGTGTAAGCTGAGAAATCATAAATGAAAAACCGCGCATAATCGTCGCGCCACGTTTCCTCCTCCTTTCAACTTACTCTCCGCTGTTGACGCCGCGGGAGCCTTCCCTCCCATGATGCTGCGCTTCTCAGCGGTGACGTACGGGCAAGCTTTGTTGACATCATGAATCCCTCAATCCGCTCAAGGCTGGAAAAGCGAACGAAAAATCTGGCCGCATTTGTGCGGCGGCCTGGCCTTGCCCTTTCGCGGTGTACGTTGCTGCAATTGCTATCGGCGGCACGTGACTTTTTATCGGTGGTGAACTCCCAGCCGCTCGGGGAGGATCGTGCGCTCCGCCCCTTTCATGCACCGCGCACTGTTTATCCAAAAAGCGCCTTATCAGAGGTGGCCCCGCTGGTGCCGGGTCTTCTTTTGCGGCGGTGGTAATTCCTGGCGGCGGCATGTGAAAAAGACATTTGAAAACGATACAGAACCCGTGCACAAAACGCTTCAATCATGTGACCAGTTCAGCTTGGGGCGACGCGTGGTGGAGAGCGGCAACGTTGGCAAAACATGCTGCGCCGCGGGTCTGAGCTTTCTAGCGCTGGAGCGAGCGCCATTTCTTTGACAATCTCAAACATCGGTTGCCTTGGCAACAAGGCACAAACCACTCTAGAAGTCAGTTACGGTTCCGTGATCACGGTTCAGCTCGGGGCCCCACCTCGCGACATGTGGGCGCTGCAGGCGTACCACTCCACGGCCGGACTGGAGCAGCGGCGAGCGCGCACTTTCATACGGCCTGCGCACCCAAGAAGGAACCAATACAGCAGATTCTTTACAGTGGGGGCGCTTCGAACCAACCCTCTGCCCTTCCAACCCGCCTTTCTGTTAGTCGACGCATCGCCTCTGGCCGAGCAGCTGTGGGGTTTTTGACAGTGCGCTTCGCTGCCGGCGGGCCGCTCAGCCCGACCGGAGCGTGAATAGCAGAATCACGTTTAGCTAAGCAATAACCCTATCTCCCTCGACGGGAAATCATTCGCGTCACTGGTCGTGCCCTGTGCGTATGCAAACCAATACATCATCCGAAAGGAAAAAAAAAAAAATAAGAAATGATATTTCATTTCACGGAAAGTGCCGTGTTTATTTGCCTGTCTCACCATTTTCATATAATACAGTCGCTGATAAGATATAAAGGCCTCGCATATTTTTCTTCATGTGCCCCGAGTTAAAATGTTTCTTTCAATTTTTTGATTAGGTGCTTCCGAGTGATAATGTTAGGCTGTTTGACCCAATAGACCCTATGCAAAATGCGCCCCGCCATCTCACGTCGACTCCGGTAACTAGGTCCGCCATTTTGGTACGGTCGTTTGAAACCGAAACCAATTAGCAAAACATAGAAGGCGGGCATTGACCGCTCTTGGTGATGAACTACAATGCCGGAGCATTGCTTCGTGCCGCAGAGCACGCAATGCGGAAATACCGGTTCAAATGGAGAAAAGGTGCGTGAAGTTCCACGCTTTTGAACGAACTTTGTGACGCGAACTGTGCCGGCGCGGGACCTTTGTGACACGCTGAGCGCGGTGCGCTTGGAGCGAATATTTGTCGTTGGTTCGCTAAGCGCGGGGTTCCGTAGTCGCTGTCCGTATGAAAAATACAGCTGTGTTGGAGTTCTGTTGTCCAGCCTTTGTATTCTAAATGAAGCCTGAGCGTGCGCCGCCTATTCACGCGACTGACAGCGGCGCTCGACCGGGAAAACAGTCACTTTGCCAAAATTAGGCTGTTTCTTTACTCGTCCCTGTGGCTCTGCGCCCGCTTCATTTCATTGTTAAATGGTACCGCTTAGCCCCTACACGAGCTTTTATCTTACCTAGGGATGTAAACAAACTTTTCTTGCCGCACTACGCCGTCACGGCGCGGTTGAAAATTTCCTCTGTGGCGGGCGCGCACGGTATGGGAGTGTGTTGTTGGTTTCTTTACGTTGCATTTAGCCGCGTGTCGTTGCAGAAGTGGCGAACACTGTTTTATGATGATCTAACGGTCGAAAATTCGAGCTTTGCACTTGGTTCCCGATTTGCCGGGCTGAAAGGTTTGTTGTTACGTCAAGTTAACTTGGTGCCCATTGTCATTCCAGCAACGATGTATTTACTGTCGAATATTTTGCGACTAAAATACACACTCACTCCTCTAGTTTGTCACATGCTGCATGCATGCCTCCGACGTAATGATAGTGGCCATTGATGTAGGTAGCTGAGACAATTTTTAAGTTTTTTTTCAAAAAAAAAAAAAAAAAGAAAACGGCCACAGTTGCATCAGGCCGCCGCGCATCAGCTTGAGTGCGTTTTGCGTTTTTGTGGATATAACTGTGGATATAAATGGAACAAAAAGAAGCATTCGCGCACCCCCGCATGTCGCGGTCTAGTAACACGACGTTGCCCAGCCTCTGCGTGCTCGCGAGATGACCACGGCGAAATGTGGCATGAATGCTTGCTGGCAGCCATAGGTGACCCTTCAGGGCAATGCCAGTCCTTGTTTCTGTAACTGGGGGGGGGGGGGGGGGGGGGGGGGAGGGGAGGGGGGGGGGGAGGAGCGGGAGGCCAGCGCAACTGGGGCAAAAAACTCATTCCCCAAAGGGTACCAAGTTTTCTCCCAAGCGCCTGCACGGGACTTTGTTGCTGCTCGCATTGCTCCTGTACTCGACGTGCATCGAACAGACGCACGCAAGCTCCGGTGGCGCCTCTTAAAACCTTCGGCTTGCAAGAGGGCGAGTAGGTGCACAGCAGCCAGGATGTGACTCCATGCTCCACTGCAACCCGCCGGGCACTCGCACGATGCCTCCCCAATCGCCCCACTGTCCGTCTCAAAGGTGAGGCACACAACATAGGCGGTCAATTTTCTTCTGGGAGCGAAAGCAGCTGCTGAGCACATGGATGAGGCCCAACCTGCAAGAACAGAGAGTAACAGTAAATAACACTCAGGGAAGAAAAAGGACTAGTCCACTACAGTTTTTTGGTAAAGGACAGAGCAGAAAGAAGTGGCCGCAAGGAACAGACTCAAAATGACCAGATTTTGTGTCTTGCTTAACACTGTTGCAAGGGCAAAATCTACACCTCAAACAGCAATGATGTCAAATTGTTTTGTCAAGTTCGAGCGTGCAAGTATCTCTGCATGCTTTGTTAATGCATTTTTCAAGAGAAGGAATTTTTAAAAATTTTAAAAAACCCCAGCGTGGGTAATGATGTATACCAGTACCCGCATAATCGTGTTCGTCATAACTTAAGCAAGCAATAATATGATTATCTGGAACTCACTTCCAAATCTTTCGAGATAAACAGGTAAACATTCGGGCTATACCGATGACCCATCGAATTAAAAAAAATCTTCTAGTTCAGTGAGTTCGAGCTAACGAGGTTTTACTGTTTTATCTATTCGTGACACCAAAAACATGCGCTTTAGAAACAAACACAACCACCCCACCGCCAAAAAAGGAGAAGAAGACACACAAACAGATTTTTTGCGCAGAGCATGCGCTATAAATAATGAACACACACAAAAAAATAAAAAATTCAAGGCGTATGTGCGCTTTTGTAGTTGACTTCGCCGCAAAGCACGATTGCTTTGCGGCAAACGCGGGGCGGACGACCGTCACGGAAAACGGCCCCCAACCTTTCCGTAAACATCTTCGCCAAAAATCATCCCGTAATTCGATGTACAGCATTTGAAAATACTTAATCCACCCACTAGCGGGTACGGTCTGGCGATTGTCGCTCTCCTTTTTTTAGGGTTACTGCAACAGGGTCGCCGCTACGCATTTGCGTGGTAAACAACGATGAACAAAGTGCTCTACAAATGCTCATACCGGTTAACTCGCGTCAAGTAAAAACAAAGAAGGATTTACTTACTGCGAGTCGCACGTGTTTGTCCGCACCGATGAAGGCGAGCAATGCCCTCGGTGGCTAGGCGGCATGCCCTGCTCCGCTGGGCCCCTCGGATGGTCTTTTGGCGCGGCACCCCGAGTGGTATGAGTCTTCAGACACAGTCGGCAGCGCAGGCAAGTCCTTCGGCCACAATCCGCGGTCGAGAGCCGGAAAACACCGTCCAGTTTGAGCCATACCGCGTTACCGTCACCTACTCTTCCACAGTAAACAATACGAGACTTCCCGATCGACGCCCGTACCAATATGGCCGACGGTCTCGTTTACATCAGTGTTGCTAGATCACCAAGCAATTTCGCATAGGGTCTATTAGACCGAAAATTCAGAAGGGGGGAGGAGTCGCCTATTTTAATGACGCACATGTAAATTTACACGGACAGGTATCGCGTGTAGCCACGGCAGGGCTAGAGCAGTGGCAGTGCGCGCGCGCCGCCGCTCTACCTACCCCGCGCGTGCTGTAGGTCAACCGGCGAGGGTTGGTGCGCAGCGACACGAACTAGCGGCGGTCAAAGGTGGGAACTATACCCGAAGCGCAGGCCGTATGAAAGTGCGCGCCCGCCGCTCCTCCAGCCCGGCCGTGACCACTCACTATCATTGGGAAGTGCGAGATGCGTTTGGCATTACAGGTGGCGATGGTGTGTGTGTTGTGGACGCCTTTGTTTCGCGATGAAAAGCGACGGTTTGCTTCTGCGGGTGGATAGTGCTTCCCATGGTCTGGATTATCTTTCTCGAGCGACGTACGACTCAACCTCGCATGGGGTTGAGTCGTACGTGGCTAAAAGCCATCTCGGCTTGTGCGCCAGAGTTAAGTGACTTGCTGCTCGTCCCCGCAAACCGCGCGCGAGGTGAGTGCCGAATTTACGACCGGCAGGAGGAGGCAACCCATCGTCTGTCAATCGCGGTTCAGAATTGCAACGCATGTTGTGGCGTTGTGTTCGTTCGAAACGCATCTCTGGATTGTTTTGAAGTTGAATAAAATGTGTGCGTCAAACCCGGGCATTCGGCTAAAGGCGTTCTCTGCGATTGCAAGAAAGAAGGGGCCACGGGGCTTCAACGCTTTCTTTATGGAACGTACTCAAGAAAGAAAATATTCATCTGGTTTTATGGCCCTGTTGCATTCAACACAAACTTTTAAGCGTTTGTTTACATTTGTTTCGTTTGTCGTAAAATTCCAAGCACTCCGGCACTCCGCTGGCAGATCAGCCGGCGAGCCGACGCTGAGCAGACGACTCATCTCTTTCCGGAAGTGCGTAAAAAAGCCGCCCAATAGCAGGATGTCTAGCTCATGACGAACATCGGGGAATCGATGACGTAGAGATGTGAAGATGGGGGCTTTCCAAAAACACGAAGGGAAGGGTGAAAAAAAAGGACAAACTTTGAAACAAAAGTTGAGCTTTTTTGCTGCGCGTAAAAAGTAATACTTGGCACAGATGACGTTGACGACCCAATCTAACGATTGCGCTAGTTCATTTAGTGTGCTCAAAACGCCTTTCAGGGCCCCTTTAATTTCTGTTACGGCGAACGCGATGTGAAGCCCATCGAGCGCTTCCCCAGTACATGAGAGCGATGGCGGTAAAGTGCGACTTGCGTAACGGTCCGTGATTGCTTCGGTACGGTTGATAGACTTTTTACGCGGACCTCGGGGTACACCGCAGTAAACTGTTTAGCTATATATGTGTAGTAGGACGTAAAAATGATCGTCCCGGCTACCAACTGCGTGCGAAAGCTCGCCGACAAGAAACTGAGGCGCTGAAAATGCAGTCAACACACGAAACGACAGCGGGATAAGCAAATATTGTCTTATTCAGTTACTACAAAAATGTGTAGCGGAAGTCTCGTGAAAGTGTCTCCGAAACGTACCCTTTCCGCGATGCGGACCCTGCACCAAGAAATTACGCCACAAAATCTTCGGGACCTTTTCTTAACGGACGGACTTGAGGAGCCTATTCATTACGCACGATTAAAACAAAACAAGCAGCTTTCAATGAAGTTAACCTAAATATGCTTCATCGAGTACAGTGTCAAAAAAAGAACAATAGTATTTTATCCGGAAAAAAATTATGTATATCGCAGGCTAGCAAGCCGACTTTTTGGGCCATGTTAAAGGAGCAAGGAATGCAAATGGTGGTGCGGCTTGGGGAGGGCAAATGCCTCTTTTGCACAACCTGTCGACGCCCACGGCCACGAGGCAGCGTTTCAAAATCCTTCTCAAAACCAGAATCCTGTTACATATTTCTCTGAAAAAGAATTTGGTCTTCCTTAGTTAATGAACGCGAGATTTCATTTTAGTGCATGAAATATGTTTGCACCCGTGTAATGTTTGCACATACTGGAAGCTTCCATGTTGTTGACATGAGTGTATGTTGCGACGGAAGTTACCCCCGATCCAGGTTATCCCAAGCGTAATCAGCGAATCTAGGGTTTTAGAAAATGTTAGCTAGAAACGTATATCAATCTGAAATAGACTTTGTTCAATACAAACAGCTATATATGAGTTTAACTCACGTATTCCTATGATAGCCATACAGCCGTAGTACCGTGAGGGCTTGGTTTTGCCACTGTGAATAGCTCTTAGTTTGAACTCCGGGTGGCCGACGTGGGCGAACACGAGGGAGAGACAAGGTTACAATAACTTCTCAAGCTTCTTTCATTTTGAGAAAAAAAAAACCAAAGTGTTCAGTGTTTTTTTTCTAACATAGCACTAAGAAAACCTACAAAGTCGGGATGATAGGGGAGGAAATCGTTGGAAAAGCATTCGCGCAGGCTCCCGGTTTTCTTTATTTCTGGGTCTTCATGTGCTGCATGTCTGAAGTCTCCTCGTTCCAGGTGCCAGCAGCAATGCTTGTTGCCTTTTCTCGGAAAAGTCAGCAAGGGCTTCGCGCCCGGAAACAAACCCTTACTTGAAGCACCCTTGAAGCGAAGATAAAAATGTGTGGAATGCGGCGGTGGCCTTCTTGCTGCCATAGTTGCAAGAAGAAAAAGAAAACAGGATAGATGGTTGACATGAGTGGCCTGAGGATGAATTCATAGCCTGCGGAACCGACCTATTCCATTTAAAAGAAGATGGGATACCTTCTGATCCTATCATTGCTGCGTGTGATCATGCAAAACCCCTGATTTGGTATCAACAGTGCAAAACGACATGATGAACGATAACAAGCTACGGAATAAACACGCACAAACAACTGAAAGTTTGCTTTGTTTGGCACTCTGGGGTACAAATACTTACGCAGATTGCCTAAAGCAGGCCTCGGCCACCCGCGGGCCACTCTTTTGCGGCCCCGGGCATGACGTCAGATTCCCTTCCCCTCCTCTTCTCTCTTCCAACCTGAACGCTGGCATGGCAGTTTTGACCTCAAATGAGGTCAAAACGCATGACGTTCGTGCTGAAAATAAAGAGAAAGAGACAGTATCGTCAATTTTTCGAAATTGTTCTCTTTGCCTCTAAAGCCCCCTCCCTCCTTCCCCCGATGTGTTGTCCGGCCCCCGCCGTGTCGGCTTCACGCAATTTGGCCCTCCGCCTGAAAAGGTTGCCGTCCCTGGCCTAAAAAATGAAAGGGAAGTTACGCGTTATAGAAATCTTGGTTAGTCAATGCGGTCATCATTTCCCGAAATTAACCCGTTGTGGTGGCTCAGTGGCTAAGGCGCTGCGCTGCTTAGCACGAGATCTCGGGTTCGATTCCCGGCCGCGGCGGCCGCTTTTCTGATGGAGGCGAAAAGTAAAAACGCCCGTGTGTACGAGATTTCGGCGCACGTTAAACATCCCCAGGTGGTCAAAATTAATCCGCAGCCCTCCACTGTGTACGGCGCGCCTCATCGCCCGCGTTGCGTGGGCGCGTTACACACTACAATCAATCAATCAATTTCCCAAAATTATGTTTTCGTTTAATATTATGTAAGCGTGGGGCTGTTTTTATCATGGATTGCTACCACATAGCCCGGAGCATATCGCTGTTCTGTGCCCCAAAATACCCTAATCTCCAGACCACAATTCCTCTTCTCCACCGCGGCCGCGCGAGCAATTTGGCCTCATTATTCAATTATTCACTACGTAATACTCAGTCGCATAAAACCCCAAACTCTCAACAACCAAGACAGCAGGCTGGCTTCAGGACGGCTTTGTCGAGAATGAATTACATTCATGTCCCTAAAATTGACCCGTAAATTTGCAGAATACAATAAACACCCGGGTTAGGTATTTGCAAATACTGAAAAAAGCATTCCACTCAGTAGCCACCTCTGCTGAGGTTACGTTATTGAGAAGTCAAGTCTGCAGAAGACTATCGGCAAAAGAGGATAGCGGTCTGGCGCTCAAGCACGCAACTCCCCTGCCCTCCGCTCCCACCCCTCACGCTCTTTTCCCTCCCTCCTCACTCCTCTCGTAATAAACTGAATAAAGATTTGTTCAATGCAATTCAATTTTCCCGCCTTCGCACTCCTCACGCGCCATCTTTTGTTACAGTACTCACCTCTTTTATTATTTTTTGTTTCCTGTTCTGTGGTGAACAGCACGAGCGCACGCGCTATGTTCTCTTCTTGATCTTACTTCGCACATGCTGGAACGTTCCTGCGCCGTTGATATCTCGTTATTTTGTTTACTTGCTATTGTAGAAACCAACCCATCGTGTGCACTTCACAACGTTCCTGCGCCGTTGATATCTTGTTATTTTGTTTACTTGCTATTGGGGTAAAAGCCCAACCCCCTCCCTGTGCCCCCCTAAAACGCTAAATTTCCCCCCCCCTTCCTCTCGTAATAACCCCTGAAAAAAGTTTGCAAGCAATTCATTTTCGTCGACTCCTAGCCCATTGATTTTAAGATGGATCGCCGTTCTGGAGGGAATGAGCAGGGGAGCGCACGCCCCTATTTCTCTTCTGGACTTACTTCCCCCCAGCGGAAAGTTCCTGCGCCGTGCTATCTCGTTATCTAGTTTACTTGCATTGTAAACCAAGCCACGGTGTTCCAAAATTCCCTTGCGCCGATTCCGTATTTGAACTTCGGAGAGGAGAGGAGGAATGCCGGAGAGGAGAAGAGTGTCGGGGAGGATAGGAGGAATGCCTCGCATAGTGCTCAGGGTTGCCCTACGGGAAGATGACGACGGTGGTTGAACGCGAAGCTATCTCGTGATGGATTATTTGGTTGGCCAATTCCTAGGGGCATCCTGCCACAATCATCATCAGTGGTGCCTGGCCAGGCATGCGCAGTGGGTGTGCGGACGGCGGACAACGACAACGACAAGGGAGGGAGGGACACAGCCCCAAGCATGAGATGCTTCGCATCTCATGTTCGGATCTTATGCTTCGGATCTCATGCTCGTTTCTTCGCATCTTATGCTTCGCCAAGATTTTCATTGATTCCGGAGTTTAACGCGCCGACGCAACGCACGCGATGAGGCGCGCCATAGTAGAGGGCTCCGGATTAATTTTGACCACCTGGGGGATCTTTAACGTGCGCCGAAATCTCGCACAACACGGGCGTTTTTGCTTTTCGCCTGCATCAGAAAAGCGGCCGTCGCGGCCAGGAATTGAACTCGCGCCCTCGTGCTCAGCAGCGCAATGCTATTGCCACTGAGCAACCGCTGAGCGTCCTTAACAAAAAGAACGCGGGAGCTCGGGGTTTAGTACACTCAATTTGCCTTCCAATGTGCCTGGGGCTTTCTTTGTGGTTAGAAATGGGAAAATGTATGACTTAGTCCACCAGTTTTAGTTGCTAGGAACGGTCCGGTGTATGTATACTTGGTGGTGGTGGTGGTGAAACATTTGTTCAAGTAAACGAGGTTCGCCCTTGAAAGCGGGAGAAGCCCTCAGTCCAGGGCCCCTGCGGCGGCTGCGGTCCTGCGTGCCCGGTCCATGAACTGTCGCTGGTCCTCAGGGTCCGAACTGCGCAGAGCTGCCCCCCTTCCCCCTTCTCGAGGGTGGGGTGCGAAAAATGGGGGCTGCTGGTGTGTTTTTTTTTTTTGGCCAAGCACCAAAGTGGTGCGGTATAGGGTCCGGATTGTTCGCCAGCTTGGGGATGTTTGGTGGAAATTGTGGGTTGCTTTGCTATGCAGAAAAGCGGGCCGGGGGCGGGGGGGGGGGGGCGGGGGTGGTTGTTTAAAGGGGGGGGGTTTTTTGGCCGCCAAAGGGGGGGTTTAAAAAAGCCTCCCCCCTTTTCGGGTGAGGTTCTGGTGCTACGAATTGTTTCAACCTTTTGCCGGAAGGCTGAATCGAAGGACAGACAGACAGACAGACAGACGGGCAGACAGACAGGCGGAGGGAGACCAAAATTTTCCCGTTTAGGTATCCCAATACAGACTACGGTCTTAAACACCTACCACGCTTCAAAACGCCAAACCCGCACGGAAGAGCGTGCGACGTGTTTTCCCTAAAGGCTTTTGGCGCGGTTGTCAAAAAGATTACAACAAAGTGTAGCGTGTCAGACTGCACTTGAGCCCAGGCGGTCTTCGAAAAGGCATATTTCCCAGACGTGGGAAGCGCTTCGAAGTCCGCATTCGCACGATGTCTGCTGACGGCGTCTGAATTTCAGACGTGAATGAGACGTCTCGTATGGGTTTGTTGCCCTTGCCCACCCTTTTCGGCGCGGCAGGACGCCCGACTCGCCATTGTTCGCGCGGTACGCTGCTCTCGTTGTTGTTGTTGAACAAGTTTATTTCACATTTTTATGCCAATCTAAGGCTCTCATATTGCCGTCAGCGCCTGAACTGGGCCGTGTCATGCACGTACCATGTTTTTGTCATCATCGAGGACACAATGCGCGGGAATCGCGATGCTTAATCGCTTTTATTGTTGGCAGCGGCGTGATTTAAACAATTGGCTTTGACTCCATCTCCATTTCCTGGTGTGTCCACGTCCTCAGCTCCAGATCTCGTATGCTTCCATAGGTGTGCAATCACGAACTTGACGTTTCAGAGCATGAAATCGCTCTCTCCAAACGCGTAAGTAATGATTTGAATGCACATTCATCATCACCGCAGGCGATCAACTTATGCGAGATAATCTGCCGCACGGATTATTACCCGCATTGTGCTACTGATTTGTACAGTGGAACGGCAAAGCGGGGCCACTGCGGAGCAGATATCTTTTCCTCCGAATAGTTACCGGTAAAGAATGAATGCGTTGGATCTGGTTCTGGCAGTACATTTCGAACGAAATTTTTTCTGTGCTTGCGGAGCCGAATTCCCCTGAAAGAATAGATATTTCTCGCTGCGCCTGTTTACTGTGAACTTGTGTTATCGTCCCGAGTGGAGTTGTCACTTTCAAGTGTAGGTAGTTAGACGCGACGCTCCGATTAATTACACACTATTTTATTTGCACGAGTTTTAATCTTTCTTTGTCCCCTACCTACAAAATTAACGTCTTAATTCGCCTAAAAGATAGAAGATGGCACAAATAAACCCTATGCGTGATGAGTTTTTAAAAACCTAACAAATTTGTGCCTCAGACTTAATGTGAGAGAGAATTCGACTTGATTGGACATAGTAGATATTAGAAAGCTTAAACTAAGGTAACGCGTCACCCGAGTTTAAATATTTGCCGCGTGTCAAGTTGGGAACGTCGATATTTGCAGAGGTAGTTCGAGGAATCGCAGCGCATGTGCAAGATTTGTGGACAAAGTTAAAAAAATCCCGCCATCTCCACGAAGTGAATGATGATGAAAGGGGCGAAGCTAAAATGCTTATCGGTGAAACCGTGAAACATTGTTATAGGTTTTCTTGACGGCGCGCACCACCTGAATGAGTGAAGGACATAAGGCGCGTTCGTAGCCATGCTCGCGTCTCGGTTTGTAGCGCAGTGGGAATTGCACCACGTACCTCCCGTCGCGGCCAGAGAGTCGTGGGATCGAATCAGGGCGCCGCCGCGTCAAGACCCCCACTCCTCGCTCGCAAAGCTTGAAACTTCCCATCGCTCCGTTGGCAAGCCCGTCGACGACGTCGATATTTGTGGTGATTATGTAGGGCTTGTTTGGGACGATGAGAATTTCCAACGGTAAGTTGGCGAATTCGGTTTGTGACATTTTAGCCACCTTGGCCGTCGCCTTCTGCAGAGCGTCTTGTGTCGCGTACCCCCGGTACGTGTCTTGAGATTGCAGGCGACGAACCACAACCTCTTCTTCTTCGTCTCCTTTTTTTTGGGTAGCAACGAACGCGTTGAACGTTTTGACCTCTTCGGCCTGCCACAATCATCATTGTGATGCCGTGTGCAGCAGCAACGAGGGACGGGACGGGGCCCGAGCAAGAGGAGCTTCGCCCCTAAAATACAGATGTCTTGGCCGCGGAAATCGTCACATATCTTGCGAAAGAGGCACACTTCGTGTATATACCGTTGTCGTTAATTGTTATTTAACTGGCGGATCTAGAAAATCAAGGTGTGTTGGGAGGTATGCCATCCGATCTGAACATTTTTGCACTATGCGATAAAAAACACGAATAGTGACACAATACTGACTCCTTTACAATTGTAGGAGTACCCACACTTTCTTTCCTCGCCCTCAAGTGTCCCTTAGATAATATGACGTCATTTAAAGATCGAGGGATGAGGGGCCGTTCTGTTTCACAGGTCCTTACACAAAACTGACCACTCCGTCGCATTGGTTCGGCATTCTGTGAAAAAAAATGCCCGATGTCGCGTGCTACACCACATATTGGACCCTGATGTGACGAGACAAGGTTTAACTTATGACGCCACGGCGGTGTTCGCTCTGAATTCGGACGTATGTGTAACAATTACGACCCTGTATTAGGACGCCAAGCGGAAATGAAATGTTCTATAATGATACTCTTTAAAATCCAGCGTTTGGCTGGAGCCAGTTTTATAAACGAATATGCGCAAGTGTATGGGCGTGTAACACTCTGGAAGCCTTCGCTTCAACATGCACACTAGCGACGTTTATTGCGCGGTCTTATTTTTCTTGCGGTGGACCCTCTAAGTGCTTGCGCTCTGAACGATGTTTGTTTGATCTTCCTACATTACGCCCCAGTATGCAACGCGGGAGGCAGCGTTTGCAGGTGTAGGCGCCGCTGGCAATCGTTGAATGCGCGACTACGGGTCTGTGTTTCTCTCGTGTCATGTATCACTTTGCTGGAATGGCAGCACGGCGTATTTCCAAGCGTTTAGCTGTACGGAGCACCCACATGACGTGTCTGTTCGCGCGATTGAGAACGGTGATTCAAAGTGGTCATTGGGTGCGTCCCAAACCTAAAGCGGCCTAAAACATACCAAATCACCATTATTAACAAAAACGACGCGTAGATTTGAGTTCAGAAAAAAAAGTAAATTTATGAAAGATTACGCAATAAAAAAAAAAAACTAAAAGATAGACCTGCTGGGGCTCCAACAAAAGCAGGCAGCGCCAGTACTTAGTACTATACGTCGAGCATACAGAGCCCGAACGGCGGGTTTGTCGTAGGCGTTGTCCGCCCCTCCCCCATTCTCCTCGCCACGCCAGCTGCGCTCTCCGCCGCTCACCCCCTCTCCCCTCCGATAGCGAACACTCTCTCGCGAGAAGCATTGGATTGGATTGGCTTGGATTGGATTTGATTTGGATTGGATTGGATTAAAGTGGATTGTGTTGGATTGTGTTGCGTCATAGCCGCCGGCCCAGACGCGCTGGGGCCGGCGCATGTGCAGTACTCTTCTTCCGCGGTTTCCTTCCTTCGGGCGCGCTGCGCATATAACCGGTATGCCGTTCTACGGCGAAGCAACATCCACGCTTGGCTCAACCTAGAGTCCACGCCGCTTTACAAGTACGCCAACGTCGTCGTCATCGACTGGGACCGGCTTATGCAGTCCCCTCAACGTTATGCGCGCTATAAAACGCGGTCCCTTCGCCGCTCCGCCTATGCGTTGCATCTACACAGGGGTTCCCGCGAGGGGAGATGTGAGTTTTTTCGCTGTTTAGCAGGCGCTCAAAAGAAAAGCGCGTGCAGTGACATCACACATGCCGCTTGGGTGCTCTGTGCAGCGAAGCGTTTGGAAACACGGGCAGCGCCCACTTTTGGGTATGTTCTAGTTATACGGCCTGAAGCTTCTCCTTTGGTTCTTTGTTCCTTTGAGGCCCTTTGTCGTACACTGCGACAGTTTGCTTGAAACACACTCAGTAAATCAGCACTGCTCCAAAATAATCCAGGTTGACGACGCTTGACATGAAATTGTGATAATAGGCTGAACGCCTACTTTTTAGTATTAGTTTTTGGCAACCTTCTAGTGTAACCTCAGAACGTCCGAAGCAACGTCATATTCATATGTATAGCGTCGGGCAGCGGTTGGTGACATTACACTTCAAAGCGTGTTGTTACAAATGAGGTCGTGTCGTCGCATTGCAAGAGCGAGTTTTAGAGTGGAAATTAGTAAGGCTTCGCGAATACGCATTCGATGCGTCGTTCGCGTGTAATGAGGTAAGAAAAGGGCGCCTTTAATGAGCCACCCATGTTAGCCAGAATATCCCGCAACTTGCTACGGCAGATGGTGGAAGGCGATACTATTTACGATTAACTCGCATACATAAACCGAAATACAATCACAGTCAGGCGAACACACACAGTGAGCTTCTCAGTCATACGACACAGCATGAGCAGTGAACTTGGACAGTCAAGTTCGATGAAGAAATTTTAAGCGCTGTTGTCCTGGACGGGCTCTTTTACAGTTAATACGGACAAAGGTGTTGTGGTAAAGATATTTGTATGAAGAGTGGCACGCCCCGAAAAACGTTTGCAGTGTCTTCACCGATTTTGTAATTACGAAACACGCAACAAGCGCGTTTGAGCTTCTCGCGACTGCAGGAGCTAGGTGAGCATCGGAGGAGGAAATCTCCTGAAGGATAAAAACGGGTTTTGAGTAGGCCACATTGAAATTGATCCGATGCAGGACGGCTTCATTGGACTTGTACATGCCGTTTGTCATAAGGAACCATAATTATGGGTCGATCGATGGCGATGTCGAGGAATGTTCCCTCCAATCCGTCAGAAACAAGCGCCTACGGCACTCAACCCATCTTAAATTGTGTGTGCCACTGGGGTAATTGCGTACTTACGACGAGCTGAAGCGGAAGTCCTCCCGGCCTGGGTCGCGTCAGCGTGCTTTCCCCTAAAATGAGGCTAATGATGTGAAACAATGGTTCTTGAGAAGTATAATGTGTTTAGTATCCTTAAAGTTTCGAAACGATCAGCTCGAACTAAAGAACCGCACAAGCAGGACAATCCAACTTAGTGGTATGTTGACAATCTTATCCGGTGCCCACTTATTATATGAGTTTTCACTTTCAGTATCAGGTGATTGTTCACAGTAAACGAGTAGTGAGAACAAACCAAACAGATGTGATTCTTTAATGATAAGGTGTTTTATTAAGAGAATGGCTGTAATAGGTAAGTACATAGAATAAGATCTAATGTAAATATTGTACAGTACGAATACTAAATTCTCGTAAAGCATCTATGATGCGAGAACTGGGACTCGAAGGTGGCGCGCCAAACTAATGTTAAAAGTACTGCCTCGCTGACCCCTCATATTACGTCAATTGCATCTCATGCAACATCGGCAGACATTGTTAAAGTGGCAAAGAATGAGAATTGTAGCCATTCAATGATGAATGCCTTTAACAGTGGTGTGCTTATATTAGTCGATGGCACACTACCCCCCTTCCCGGACCCTAATGTAATAGCAATGGCCTACTAATAAATTTTTATTAGTAGCAGCAGCGAGAACAGCGAGACCGCTTACGCGTGCGCGAGCGAGCACTTTGAACTCCGCTCCAACCCGGCGTTGTCCGTCTCATTCGCACTATACGACCCCGACTCCTCAGAAGCAAGGGCGGCAGCAAGGCACGCGTCCAAGCAGTCGTTGCGGAATTTGGTTCCACCAGACCCCGCCCCGCCTGCCCTTTTGGATTGCCCCGTGGCGCACAAGTGCTTCTGCACAAGGCACGGGCTGGTGCCGCGCTAACCGATGATGTGTTGGCCAAGTGGCGTGCGTATGTGCCAAAACGTCACCAGCATGCCGTCCAGGATGCGCAATCTGTGGCCGCAGTTGCCTGCACCTCTTGCTCCACAGGAGCCACGCCCACTGTACACCACATGTTGTGGGAGTGTCCCGGCCTTCAAGCGCTCCGTTTACAGTGTCTTCCGCCCGGCGTCCAGCGGCTTATGGAGTGGACAACCCCGCTGCAACCCGTCACTGCACGGCAGACGCTGCTTTTCCGTCGGAGTTCGCGCGCTCCTCAGGCGTCGACTGCCGAATGTAACCTTTAAACCCTCTCCCCCCCCCCAACCTTTCTTTCTGCCCCAAGCTGACCGACGCGTCCACCTTCTGTAATAAAGTTTTGTTATGTTATGTTATTAATAGTGGAAGTTTAAATGAAGTCGTGTGCGTGTGTTCACATGTGAGGGCGGCATATTCTAGGCTGCAGGAAGAAATAACTTCTCTCTGTCATTCTCTGTCTCTGCCTACCTTTAAATTACAAGAAAACCTTCCACCATACCTTCCAAAGCACCTCTGTCCTCGCTTCCAGAAACAAATATTACAGATTGTATTTCTGCCGAATGCATTCTGCCGGCCGGCACCAACGCACTATCGCATTTACCCAGCATATAACTGCGCTGAAACAAAACTTAGCCGCAATCTACCTTACAGACACTTATGCCAATTTTACTGCTGGAAATGCCGCTATAAACCTCCACGGCCCAATCCGGCCAGTTAGCCACATCGACCTTTTAAGAAACCGCTCCCACTTCCTCTATTTTCGATAAAGGCTCTTAGGCACTCCAAATGAGACTTTAAATCACTGAGGATACAAGCTGATGACTGGATAACTGTGTTTAGTGTGTGGCACGAGGTGTTACGAGATATGGCTCGATACCACCACTCACTCTCGCACCCCAGGGGCCGTTTGAGTGGCCTTGCAATCAATACACTCCACAAAAAATACAGTGGTAATGGTACCTGTCCAGGCCACGATAGAATTAAGTTCCATGGCGCAGGCTCTTTCCAGAGAGCACTACCCGCTTCTTTTAATGCATCGACCATGCCTGTATCAGACTGCTCGCAACACGCCCTCTATTGCAGTACCCACCTCCATACAGCGCTACGCGGCAATAGACGACGTAACCCAACCTAAACCAGCCCTCTGCATTAAAGCCTTATTTATGGTCCCACAAGCTTAAGCCCATTCGCAACTCTTCCCTTATCCACTACATTGAAACTATCAGCAGTCGGCGTGGGATTTCTTGAGTGCTCGTTAATCTGAAAAGTTCGTTAATGTGGTGTTCGTTGTACCGAGATTTGACTGTATACAGATCTAATCCCCTCGTGACGTACATGCATCAAATCGAAAGGATATATCAGCCCATTGAGCGTATTTGAGAAACATAGGCCCGCTCCATGAGCTCCTCTTTTCCCCGAGGACGCTGCAAAAATGCATAGGATTCAATTAAGTAAACAAGTTGCCATCAAAATCGCTATTTTTTTAACACCGATGCCCACTTCTTTGCTCAATAGGCTGTGTTTTACTTCACTCTAAAAGAGATATTTCGATCTCTTTTCTCGCCGTAGACAACGCACAGAGCCACATGCTCTATATAATTATCTAAAGTTTGGTCTTTCTTGTCTTGTGTCGGTAATGAATAACCTCCAAATGATTGCAAGAACCGAGACAGCGCATCGACTGGCGTAGAAAAGAAAGTCGTCGCGAAAGGGCATATCGAAATGCATAACCGGTTGTTCCGTGTGTCTGACCGACTCCCTGGTGCTGTTCAGCCAGTACATGCCTGACTCCATCATGGCCAAAAGTAGTCGCCGGTGCTGGTACCTGCAAATACAAAGCCCACAAAAACGCAACGTCAAAATCAAATAGGGTCACTGTGCTGCTATATTAATCCCGTATTTTCCAGGAAATAGTGCTTTAAATATTGCGGCAATGTTTGCTTGGTGGGTTGGTAGGTTATTCGACACTACTTTAAAACCCGCTAAGTTTCGTTGCGACACCTTCCGATATTTATCACCCCATTCAAAGGGTCTTTTTCAAGAGTAAGGCGCACAAAATGCCTCGTGTCACCGAGCTGCGACAGAAACAAAATCTTGGCCACTTTATATATAAATATCTTGATTGATTATCAGGCTTAACGTACCGACGCTACATAGGGTATGAGGCGCGTCGTATGGAGGGCTCCGGATTAATTTTGACCACGGGGGGATCTCTACCGCGCGCCAAAATCTCGAACACATGGGCGTTTTCGCTATCCGCCTCCATCAGAAAAGCTGCCGCAGCGGCCAAGATTCGAACGCGCGTGCTCGGGCTCGGCCACACAGCGCCTTTCCACTGAGCCACAGCGGCAGGTGTATATAAATATCTCAACAAGAATAAATAAACCAACGCCAAATTTGTGCCATGAAGGAAGTTGGAGTGCAGGGCGTTTATACGCAGTATATATAATTATGCTGCCTTCAAGGCTTAGAATGACTAAGAAGTATACCTTTCGGTGTCTATTCGTGTTTTTGAATACAAAATTTGGCTTACTCAATATTTTTAATCCCGCGGGGGAGAACGAAAAGGACGCGAACATTGGTCGACTATGACGACTTGTACTTTTGGTAAGAAGCTGCACGAGAACAGCTGTGTGCAACCGGCTGTGACATCTTCTTGAAAGATAGTTACAGATAGCAACCAACGCAATATTTGATACGAGCACTCACGAAACAGTTCAATTGATGCATTTTGCATCTGCATGGGAAAACACTCTGATCGCGTTCTCCACGCTGAGTCTTAGAGGCACGTTTATATCTCGGCGTGAATAAGAAGCTGACCGATTGGCTTGGATCGCACAGTTCGTTCAGAAGGCGATTCTTTGAGGTTAATGGTGGAAAAATACCTAGTAACTACGGGTAAACCTCCAGGCTAGGTGCTCTTCCAGGACGTATTATTGTTCTATATTAACGACAGTCCAGAAACAGGAAACAGCTTCGCACCGTACTCAACTTCTCGTCTGTGCAGATGATCGTCTCATATATTCAAGAATATGTCGTCGCGAAGGGCAACTCGCCCTTACTGGCCCCTCTCCCAGTATGTCGATGATACGAAGCTCTGTCGCGTGGTTTCTTCACCGGTCAACCCATTCCGGCTGAAATTTCACATCAACGTAATTTCGGCCTGGTGCGGCGGCAGCTATTGAAAGCTGATATTCTCAAACCTATCGTTTCATCACAAATTCCCAAGACTTCCCGGTTCTTTTTGCGCAATTTCTGCACCGTGCGTCCAAAGACCCGTTGATTTAGTCCATGATCAACAGCAAATGAGGATGGAAAACTACTTTTCATCTCTCTAGTGAACTACCTTACCAACACTTGTCTCCTTAAGCTTAACGTGATTTCCCTGGCGACCCGTCAATTCATACTCATGGAATTCTGAAATGATGAAGGCTCATTGCACTTTATCGGAGAGGCATCTGCCTATCCGACAAAACCTCTGCAGCTCCATTCAGGTCGCCTCTTGCAGTGATGAAGCATTCCGCTGATATCTAAGCCCCAATTTTCTGTAGTAACATGGTCCCACTCCTGCGCAATGATTTGTCGCTAGCCACGAGTGTGCTCTTTTGAACCTCGCTAATCTTCGCTGAACTTCACTGAACTTCAGGTGCTGCTTTGAACCATGGCCTCCGAGATTCCCCCGCGCGCGTTTTGCTCCGGCCGTCCCAATCGCCGCGCGCCCAGCCAAATTTTGTAAGCGTGCTGGTTACCCCGCGCTCCGCCAGGCAGCAGTTCGCACCTATGCATCGAATGCATCGTTCAGCCGGTTGGGCCGTTGTTTATGCGGAATTTCGCGGCATGTGAACGGTCTTGGAACGAGTGTATTTGCGAGTTTATTGGCCGCATTTTTGCTCAGCTCCTGCCGAAGATGCTTACACAGAGCACCTGTAATGAATGTGTCCTTCATTGGAACATGAGAAAGCTCGACACCTTGGAGCCACAGGCCTCCGCCCTTGCCGGTCGAGCCCTCCGATCTTCATTGATTCGTAAAGGGGACCCCACCACTGCTCCCTCGCGCTATAACTGTAGTATACGTTTTAGGCCACTAGGCATAAAATCGCATTTAGAAAAAGAGCAGCTAACTGATTGATTGTGGGGGTTTAACGCGCCGACGCAACGCAGGCGATGAGGCGCGCCGTAGTGGAGGGCTCCGGATTAATTTTGACCACCTGGGGATCTTTAACGTGCGCCGAAATCTCGTACACACGAGCGTTTTTGCTTTTCGCCTCCATCAGAAAAGCGGCCGCCGCGGCCGGGAATCGAACCCGCGACCTCGAGCAGCTAACCATTGTTGGCTAATTCTAGAGCAAACGTATACAAAACCGTCGAGTACCCCACGTACGGCACCAAATGTGCAGCCCTGCACTTCCACAGAAATGCAAATTGGCGGAGTTAATATAATTGATCGTTACAAAATGTGGATAAATATAATTAGACGAACGTAATTTAGAAAAAACAAAAATACAGAAAGTATAAGATTAATAAATATAAAAGTGAAATTAACAAATTCAAAAATATAAATATTATACAGCTTCTCCACAAAATATACAAAAATAAAGGAGCAGCGAAAATAATAAAAAAAAGGTGAATAAAAAATCGCGCGAACAGAGGAACCTTGTAACGCCCTGCACTTGCACAGAAATGCATAATAGCGCGAATAGAGATAATTGATCGAACGGAATCTTAAAAACAAGAAATACAAAAACCTAGAAAGAAATTTTAGTTCCCGCGCATCTCCCGCGCAAAGCGAAGAAAATAATAAAAATCTCTGACAAAAATTAACGACGGAAACAAGAATAAAAAAATCATCAAAACTGACCGAAGTGTAACGCCCTGCATTTCCGCAAAAATGTATAATTGGTGGAGTTAACATGTGTAACTAATCGTTACAGTGCGAACGGAGACGATTGGTCGTACAGAATCTTACAAGAACCAAAAGCAGAAACGAAATTGTAAACACCAGCTTACAAAATAAAAAAATGCGCATTCGTACAACTCTTCAAAAATAGGAAGACTAAAATTAAAAAAAACACTGAAAAGAACTATCGAAACACGTACAAAAATATCGTGAAAACGACCAACCGTGTAAACGCCTGCCTTTACATAGAAGGGCATAATTGGCTCGATAAGATGTTTAATATCTGCAAAAAAGCGTAAATGGACCTAATTAATTGAATGTAACTTGAAAACAGAAGAGACAACAAATAAAAAATAAGAAATTTTAAAAGTGATCTTACAAAATAAAAAATAGCGGAGTTAGCACATTTAATCGTTGATGGAACCACCAATCTAGCTGAGCCATCTGCGCGCACAGGTATACAAGCCAAAAGCATTCTCAATTGCAAACACAGACAAATAATAAGTCGCACATCCCGCGGTAATTATGCAGCTTTATATGCTGCGCTGTATCATGTAGTTTTTACAGACCATTATGAGATTTTCTTAACTTCCGGGCAAATCCGCTATATTAGTTCACAAAACGTGTACTAAAACCTCGCAAATACTCACTGGCACTAAACTGCAATGGACGGTGGTGTCTGAATGTATCACGGTTGGTTTGTGTCGGACTTGCACGCTTACGATTTTCTAAGCTTGCCTTAAAAAGCCGCTGCAACAAATCTATCGTGACATGTATACTAATCAGAAACAATCTTAATATTGCATTTAAACGACACATGCTTATGCAGGTCGCCACTCTTGTGAATAATGTTCGGTGAGGACGTGATGAGTTTTTCAATGGCATCGCGTGTAAATACGCATCGACAAATCTAAAAAAAATCAAAATATGGACGCGAAACCGCAGCAGAGTGTGCCAAAACCGACTGCGTTTCGCTCGTATGATTGATGCTTAAACTTCGCACTTGCGCGCCTCTAGTTATTAAGTTAACCATAGCAAATTTGTTGGTTATTGTCTTGACGCTGTCATTTAAAAGCTGACTGCTCGACCCAATTTCAGTGCAAGCTGCGAACACGCGCGTTTCCTCGCTTGCGCCAAGCTGCAGCGGACTAGTTGATGCATGGGTGGCGAGCGCCGCGGTGCGGCGGAAGACGCGGCCACGCCCCCTTTTCAACTTGCGCTCTCTCCGGCCGATTGGGACGGCCGGAGCAAAACGGGCGTGGGGTGATCGCGGAGGCCATGTTTGGACAATGGGTGGATAACTACGCCTTTTCCGGAATGTTCGCTAGGTGGAAGGACAACTGCAAACTGTTAGACATCGCGCTGAAGATGCCGGGCGTGGCCAATAGGGGGTATCAGAAGGACTACGAACGCGCCAATCTACTTGACTTGCTCTGCCAGAAAGCTGCACCAGATTTTCTGCTCTCCCAACTGGACGGCCGCCCACAGAGTGGCAAGAAAACCTGTACCCCTTACATATTGGGCGTACTGAAGGAAATCACCGAGCGTGAGACATCAAGCCGAGCACTGAGCAAGTGGTGACACTGTTGGCCGCAGAGATGCAGTGCTCACACCACGACAAAAGAATATGTTGTTGGACAAGTTGGTACTCAGCTATGGGACACGTTGTAGCGCGAATTTTAAGGCTTAAAAGGCGCGCGGTACAAGCGCTGGTTTCGTGATCTTTCAACGTCATCGTCAAGGTAAGGAATGTAATGTGTTGTATAGTTCACAACACTGCAGCAGCCGGACGGGAACGCCGTGGGGCTTCTTAACGGGTTACGTTTCCGCGCGAAAGTGTTGTTTTATGGAGTATGCCCAATAAGCGTAAAAACGCAATAGAAAGTGGTTGACGGCCACCAAATGACGATATTTGTGGACAAGAACGGTAGTGCGAGGCAGCCAAAGTCGGGGGTGGAGCGAAGAACGTCACCAATGAGCAATTGTAATGAAACACCGTATGAATGACGTGTGAGAAGGGTTCGAGGAGCGGCATTGTCTGGCTTCCAGGGTGGAAGAAGCCACGTGATTGCGGCCTAGCCTTATGTTCCAGAGTGTGATAGAATATGCGTCTACGCGTTCCTATTATTTATTTTTGTCAGGAATGTGAACACACGTCAGGGCATACTGTTTACGAGCGACCTAACGAACATCGGTGCATTACAATTGTGCGAGCAAGCTTGCTTGGGCAGAAACATCGCCGAAAGACTATAATTGCACCCTGTTTGCCTCGTAACGCCCTCTCATGTTTTTCACCCTCCCATTACGTTGTTCTATTCTGTCGCTCCTCCAAGCAGGAATAACCGAAAGGTTCACTCAAATGAAGTCAATTAATTTTAATGGAATCGGGACAGCTGCGACAAAATACCCATTGCTGCAAAAACAAAACGACCGTCACGCAGAAATTGCAACTAGTAAAGCGAGAAAGCGCTACCAGTGGAACAAGTTACAAAAAAATCACAAATAGAACGCCGTTACGAGGCATGCGCGACTGGTGCAGTACGGCAGCTTTACGACAGAACAATGTGGACACACCGGGCAGAGTATCGATGTGGTGGGGAGATGACAGAATCTCCGCATTTTTCGGTAAAGAAACGCAAATTTTTTCGGTACTGCAGTGAATATTTTACTAGTTTATTGATGTGATAGAGCTTACGGCTTTAGCAAGATGATGCAGTTTGAGCATTAGGGTAACGCTCAATGAGCGCCAGGTATCCCGAACAAGCTGATGATAACGCAATCGAACCCATCTTACAACTAAGCAAACTTCATGATGGTACGAGCGTCATAGACATTGCTAACTCCGATGAATGTCGCCACGGGAAGTACTTTTGCGCTAGGTTAGGTTAAGTGAAGATCAGTAAGTTAACTCTGGTAAACCGCAACGACAGTGTATTGACCTTATAATCTAAGAACTCACAGAAAGCTTCCAAATGAACAATCCATATAGAAAAACCATGCACCCCTTGGTCTAACGACGACGACGATGATGATGATGATACCCTCAAAGCTTTTGGCACGTACCCACAAGGGGGGATTGGCCAGGGCTAAATCAATTGCTGAAATTCACGAGGACTTCAAAATACCTATTTATTACCTGAGAAACGGCGAAAGCGAGGCCCTCAAATGAAACTTCGCTACGATTAAAACCGGAATTACCCTTTAATTCTTACCCTTCAGCAATTCAAGCGACCTGATGCTTTAAGAAAAGCTTGAATACAATTATATATATCCCTTCTTGCCTACCCAAAATTTATTGCGGCAATAGATACTATAAGTGGAACCGATAAAGTCAACCCCAAACGCTCAATTGGGTCCTTCAAAAGTAGGTGTCCAGCTGCCGAGAAGCGGTGACAGGCGAGAAAAAAATGATCGATTGTTTCCCGGACTCGGCAACGCACACATAGCTCCGTAGGTGAAAGCCCTGTTCTAAACAGATAGAAATTTAGTCTCGGAATCCGGCAGCGAAGCTCGGTGAAGGTCACTTCGCATTGGTTGAACGCGAAGCTTTCTCTTGATGGGTTTTTTGCTAGCCCAATTCCACACTGCGAGTATGTGCTACTCCGGAGGTAGGCACCCCTTTGTAGAATACCCACAACAACTCTCGGGTGTGCACTCGATAGGCATAACGTTTGGGTTTGGGGTGTACGGCGTGAATTGCTACCTGATGCTTGGCGTTCATTAAACAATTTTTCGAGCGGGTGCCGGTTCAAGGTGCTATACCCCGTGATGTGATTGTTAGGTCTCAACGGCATAAACCTGAAAAGGGGAAGTTATGCCTAACATCTTGTGGCTAACAGCCTTGCGGCGCTCAGAGCAACACCATTGTAATGCTACAACGGCCTGTGGGTCACGGCTGTCGATGTTCACCTAACGTGACTTTGGGTCTATTTACTTCGCGCTGTCGCATGCCTACCTCCCTACTTCCTGTGCTGCATATCAACCTCTAGTGGAGGGGGCGAGACAGAGCTATCAGCAAGCTTCGCCGGTAAGCGCTCTATTGTTGCTACTCTTTCCACAAAATCATCATCGTCGTCAGAGAAATTTGGACTTCCTTCAGAGCGTACCCTCGTTACACGCGCCATCAGTGAGACCATTAAAGCTTCACTTTAACAACCAGAATATTTGCTAATGTAGGAATACAGTAGCCCACATACTAAACACAATTTGGGTTCCAAATGCTTGCCTTAGGGGGAAACTTGCCATGCGTTCTAGAAGTTGACAGGTACATAAGCAAGCTGTCATCGTCAGGCACCAGCCCATGCTTTTTGCATCTGGCCACCACCCACTCCCTGCACGCCGTTATGAGACTGACTGCCCGTCTTAGTCCTCTCGAAGCGGTGTTTCGTCGGGTCTTCAGTTATGCAGGCTCTCCCACATGTTATAACTGAACGACGTATGGGTTCAAGTATGTGACGTTTGAAGCAGTTCAGCTGAATAAATTTAGCCATGGTGCTGGTTTAGCATGTTAATATCTTCCCCGACTCAAGCAGCCCTTCCAACTGCTCTTTATTTCCAATAGTGGGGGTTGAAGCGGGAAAACTACGAGGAGCGGTAATTTCAGTTTATACATAGTTGAAATTAAAAAAAGCTTCCGACGATCCATGTGCAACAGGCGATTCTGCTTGATGAACTACATAAAGCCAATCCTGGTAGTAGAGAACCCGAGAAGTACGTATACTTATTAGGGCAATGGTGGCAGTACGAACGCTAAACTTTTCATTTGGAGAGATGGAGCAAACGAATCCAAGAAGAATTAAAATGATAAGGGCGAATGGCAACGACAGGAGGGATACCACAAAAAATGACAACTAAGGGTTAGCAAGAGATGGCTGCATAATTAAAAGCACTGCGGCCAACAAAAAAGCACATATTACTAGGCGGGAAAGTTGCCTAATAGTAGTAATAGCACGGAGAGGGGCAATTGACGTGATAGTGGGAAATGATGAGGTCTACTTTTTTTCTTGAGAGCAACGAATCCCTTTCGCGTATATTGTTACATCGCAGTATCATAGTATTATTTAGTGATTTGTAGCCCTCTAATAAGGGAGTTGCGGTCGGAAGCAGTGCGTCATGACGAAAATTGCCGGGAATATCAGTCTTAGCGTAAAAAATGTGATTGTTGTTTGGATAACTTCCCCGCACCGGTAGCTCCTCCTCGATAGGCCTATGAACTGTTCTGAGCAATCGGAGGTTGTTGCAAGATTTGTACGTGTCATATGGAACGCTGATTTCTCGGTCGCTGATTGTAACAACCTGACAAGAGTGGTTTCCCAGGTTGTTAAGGACATCTTCGTGTCTCTTAATTGAAAATAACCATTTCAAATTTGCGTGATATGTTTGGAAATGAACAAGGTCTGAATAAAAAGGCTGTCCCCAGAAATCTGCTGAGATGCGAGAATACTAAGCGTGGTCTGCCAAACAGATGATCTTGAGTCACGAATTGACAAAAGTAGCGGTAACATTTCATCTGCCCTAGACAGGGCCACACAGTCATTGGAATGGGGGAATCCACGATAAAGGTCTAAGGAGCTTTGCTTCAGCAGGAAAGGAGAGGAGCAAAAGGTGTGATTCTGGCTTGCTCAGAACTTTGAAGGCGTCAACGGGCAGGGAGGTGATATTAGACGAAGCTGGCGTTGCTCAAAGGCACGCATACTGTTTCGTTATCCCATCTCTTTGGTCGTATGCAGGTCGAAGAATCGGTGGCTATGGGAAATGGCACGTGTCCTTATGGCGAATCGAGGCGTTCAAATCCTTCAAAATAGTGACACGGTCGATTACAAGAGGTAATGTGTTTTTTCCCTAATACTATATCGTCGGTTCACTATTTGCAACCTACATAAGCGCCGCACTATTCTTCCTTTTGCTGAAATATGTTCTCGTGCTTGCTTCGGGGCTTGCAAATGTAGAGCGTTGCGCGCCTCTTTCGAGAAAGAGAAAGGCTGTTTGTAGCTGTGTTGTTCGATGCACACTGATCTTTACAGGAGCAAATCCATATTTTGGTTGCGGTGAAGCTGGAGAGGTATGAGAGGTGTCCGAAGCTTCGTCGTATTTTTCCATTTATTACGTATCTAGGGTAAGTTATTCGCAAGGAGAGAAGCGCTTTCAGGTTGTGCAATGTTGACGTTCGGGTTTTCTGTAAACAAGGAGAAGCAAAAAACACGATTCCGTTTGGTCATATTATTCTGGTGGCAAAGCTCTCAAAATGCATCCGGTGTTTGAGTTTTTTCGCTGCCGTTATTCGTTTAGGGGTATTTTTTCGGTGTTCGCGCACTTTCTCTACCCCGTTTTAAAATTGTCAGCGACTTATACGCATGCAACACATGCTTGATTGCATTGCCGGAGATCGATAAGAAGGCCACAAAACTAGCTGTGGGCCTTCTAAATAAATGCAGGTTTCGTGAAATGTGCCTCGTCGACTGCTACAAGGTTTTTACAAAACCTTCGATGTATCTGCTTAAATTAAGGACGGCGTGTTTTGCTCTTAGCGCCAAAGAGAAAACATGAGCATTAAACGTCTGCTCAATACGACTAGTGCTAGTATTGCTTTCCATGAACTTGATTACATAAACAAGTGAATTGGCTGCCTTATGGGCCACTTATAACCCGCGGAATGCTGTGATGTTAGTCATTAATTTTCACTTCTCATTCTCCCGTTTTATCTAATTGTTTCTGTTACATCGACACAGTGTCAAGGACGTAAATATGTTTCAGTGAAACAGTTCTCCCAAGTCACGTTTCTGACGGGATAAGCAGGATACAGGACACAAAAAGCGGAGGCACAGCCCAGTGCTGCATTTGGAGCGTCTCACTACCTCTGGTGTTCTTTTTGTGCGGATGGTCACTGCTCCGGGATACACTTCTTGAGGCAATTTTACCTCACCAATTTTCCCGTTCCGGGTACTTAGATTTATCGAGCCAGCACTCACCAATTAAGCAGGATATTAAAGTAATTCCGTAGTCGAGACTCTTTATTAGTTTTGTTCTATCACACCATGAAAACGTCTTCGCAATAGCGCGAAACTGTAGAAAGGCGGGACTTAACTTGAAAAAAGTACTAGCTTATCCACACGAACAAGTGCATTTTGGGATGCCCGCTAGCGAAGCAGAAACGTCGCGTCTTTGACGGAGACTGGGTGCACAATGACGGCTGGAAGAAGGCAGCATTTAAAAACATACCGGCAATTTGCTTAAAATATCTATTCGAGCTCAGTAACCGCTTTCCTTAACCGCAGTAGGTCTAAAAACATTGCGAAGTATTGTTGTTAGAAGGAGCAGAGCATTCTCAAATGTCTATAAAATGTTACGTGAACAATAGGCGAAAAGTGAAAAAAAAAATGACTAAACGCTGCGACTGTTCCAAAAGCGAATGTGGCGGAATTATTTTACGCGTAAGTTCCATGGCTGGTTTATTTTGAACTTAGTGATGCTTCTGTTGATTTTTTACCTGCGAGAATTATCGCCAGAACTTTGCGTTTTTTTTATTTCATTTCTTTGTAAACGGATAGTCCCGGTACAGTAAAGATTTAAGAAAATTAAAGCGGGGAGGGGGGGGGGGGGAATGAGATTTGGAGTCCTTATCAATACCCATACAAAATATACCTACAATGTTCTGTGTCGAAATGGTATGGTATATTGCAGCCAACAACGCATTTCGGCCTGTTGTTTTGTTACATTGCTTGGCTGTGCCCCAGTGTGTTGTATTTCTTTATTACGCAGAAGAACGAAATACACCAAACCGTGTTTATGTTTTTTTCTTACGCCGATTTGGAAATATTGTTATTATAAGGTAAGGCGTTTCTTAGCGGTCACTGCGCTCCACTGTTCTGGTTTATTCTAAAATGCTCTTGATCCAAATCAATGCTTCTAGTAACGAGGGCATGTAGGTAAATGCGTACCGAGAAAACGCCGTGGCATTGGATCCCCCAACCCACGGTCTTACACCTTACTTACTGAAAGAACCCTGCACTATGCTTGACTGCGTTAAAATTGCAAGGCCCGCTCTTGCGACAAGACAAACTCCCGAAATGGTGGTGATAGCTCGCTCTCATAGTCAACGTTTGCGGAAATATTGACAGTATAATTTTATAGCTGTTTCGCAAAAACGGCGGACAGATTGGTCCATAAAAGGACCCCTAAACGACCGTCAGAACGCTGATGCGAACGATAGCTGTGTGTGGTACTGTGTTGCGCAGTACAAAAGCGGTGCTAGCGACTCGGTTATGACGAAAAATTGCCGTTTAGTGTTAATCAAGTACCCGTGCAATGAAGCTTGCGCGAAGGACTATCCCAGTCTGTAAGTGCAATATTTAAGAGAGCTTGTATTGAAAATGCGGAAGGCTTCGCTGAATCTATTTCGTAGACTTACGCTATCATTTTACGCGAGCGGACGAAGCGTGGAAATAAAACTACTGAGGCTGTAAGTGGTTGGCACTTTTATACAAAAATGTTTTGTCGGTGGCGCAAAGGATATGGCAGAAACAAGTTTTGGCGAAGTTCCTCGCAATGAAAGCAGGAGCTGAAAAAGGTCTGCATACGACTGACTTGTCTTACAGATAACAGGATTGATATAATGCACGTGTGGAAGAAAGAGGTGCGGTAGAAAGCGGTGGGGCTTGGAATGGGTGAACATTTCTCGCATAATCGGGATTGTACTTTTGACAATAACCATCGATAAGCACACTGTTGCTCTAAATGACTACGAGAAAGAATTATTGTTTTAAATAGGTAATTTGGCAGTTCAGCTGAGAAAATACACAAACCACAAAACACACCTCACGGTTAGTAGCCATCCAGGTTTGTAAGAACTCAAGTGTCGCCGTGCTCCCGCCTCGCTGTTACTGAATTTACACTATGCGTCCTTAGATATTGTGACCAGCAGATTCTGGTGGGCAGAATGTCTCCATAGTTCACCAGCCAAAAACTAAGACCCCCTCGGCCAGATGACCAGCAATAATACAATTGTGATGAGGACCCGGTACACGATGCAGAAGAGTTCTCCGGACCACGCAGCTGGAGCGTGCACGAATTGAATCAGAAGGCCGATCAGTTGACGCCTGCGACGCGGTGGGCGAGAGAGCTCGGTCCTTGAAAAAATCTGGAGGTGGAACGCCCGGATCGCACCTGCTGCAGTGTTGTCAAGCCGACAACAGGTGTGCACTGTTTCCGTGGCCTGTCCTATGTCCCGTGCCTGGACCCTACGTGGTGGAAAACTTCTTGGGCGTCCAGTCGCGCCGTAATTTCTTGGATGACAGCGCAGGCGTCGTTGCAAGGCCCCTTTCGACTACGGACAGAACTCTGTAGTACGATTCTCCTTTTACTTTACGAAAAATGTTTTTTCTGTTAGCCTTTCGCCACTTTTAAGTTGATACCATTAGTGGTGCCTTTCTTGCCTGTTTCCGCTATCAATCTACCCTTCCTCGCCCACTATGCAAGGAGATATCTTTACTCACGCCTTACTGGTTTTTGAATCGAACATTCTGGAGCCTATTCGAGAGTGTCCATTACTGAAAGACCGGCTTTAATACAATTGTTTGGGAGCAGCAACAATTATCAGAAAGAAAGAGGTATGCCGAAGTTGGAAGAAGTGCTGTGGAGACACAAAATTTCGTCGGCATAGTCGATAGCGGCATAATCGGTCACCGTAGCTAACTCAGACGCAAAACACACTCAGAAATTTACATAAAAATACTCTCAAATAAATGAAGAACAAAAACAACTTCTTAAAAGCTAAGGAATTTTACACTATATGAAAAAGATAGTGTACCTAGAGTGCAATCTCAAATCATATAGTCAGCCTTTGCATTGTCGGTGCCTTTGATGAATTCATCACTAAAATAATTTTCATAGAGCACCAAGCTCTAGCGCAATACACGGATATTGGGTTGCTTTGCGGACTACAAGTACCTCAAGGCTGGTGCTTACTGCTTCGCCGTCACGTATAAGTTTGGGCGTCTGCATCAAGGCGCAGACTGCTTGTAAGCACTAGTCGGAGCACGCCGGCCCACCAATGACCATTCGGATGCTAGTGTCCTGGCCATATCTGACTTCCTTAAATAGCTAATGGACAGCGCCGCGGCACTTCCTTGCATGCAATCACGGACGATCTTCGCTCTCAATCACCTGGTCCTGCTCTAAACTTCTACGTGCCCCGTTGTTTTCCGGGAGGGACGCGCCGAATGGCGTGTATGTACAATGGCAAATATTTGTGCTGTGTTCGTTGTAAAACATCTCAGAAGTGAACGGCCACTTAGTAGTGCATAAACACATGTTTTGTGGTTTGTGGTTGCTTACATAGTTGCCAATAGTAATTCAAACCCCTTATCTTGCAGCCACGCTTAACTGTAAGAGTACCGGTACCTAGCTCCAAAAGGAAAGACTCTTCCCCTGCTGAAACTGGCATTCTTTTCACTCTGTTTAGTAGGGGTTACCCTGGGCCTCCACAGTAAAACACCCAGTAGCAGCACTGTGCAAGCATGACTTCATCGGAAACATACTTATACAATGCAATAGGTGAAACGGCGCTCAGGTACTTCATTGTGAAGCGAGAAGACAACAATCGCACTGACAATACTGCTTCTCAGAAATAACCAACAATTCTTCCTTGGGCGAGACGTGATGACACAACTACCTGCGGCTGCGCTTCACTTAAGCGCAACTGACCCACGCTTCTCAAAAAGGATCAACTGGTAAAAAAACCGGTTTACCAGTTGGCGCGGAAACAAATACGCTAGTTGACTCCCACCGTCGCGTACTCGTCTAAACATGCCACCTTTCTCTCAACCGTCCCACGTTAAGGACCAAGGAGTGCGATTTCTCGGTGAATTCTTCGCCAATTGATACTTGAGCGATGTACTAATGCTTCTGGGCCTCCATAGTCTTTTGAAGGCACACATGACCTGGCTTCATGATGACGGGTATACTAGGCCGGCTGGGCAGATGTTGGGAGACAGCATTTCGCTGTTTGTTGAAGTGATGAGAGTTGAAGAGTCAGTGCCTGACTGTTGGGAACGTGTCTAAACGTTGACTATGCTGAAGTAATTTGATAACGACAGTCGAGAGTCGAGTCGAGAGATTCGGTCTAGAGATTCGGGTGGTGCCACTGTGTGTATTTCATGTATCCCTGCATAGTGACGTTTTTTATGATTACGTCTGTGTCCGGCAATAAAAGTCTATACATCTACCTCCTTTGCGATGGAGCACTTTCCATCACAATCTTCGTGCCCAAGGGCCTTTTTTGCTACGGGCCCACCGCAGATTACCCGCGCTCCCATCGCGTGCGCCGGCCCTTCTTTTGGCCGTAGCTTGTTGGCCATCGATAAGACGACGCATGCGGTCTGCGGCCCTCGCTGCTCTACTTAAGCCCCTCGACGTACCTAGTGAACCATTTTTTTATATTAGGATAAACTTCCTGAGGCCTTTTTCCTGTTTGACATCAGGAAACAAATGGGTAGCAGTAGCGAATAATTGCGCCACCCTCTATGTTCCCCCTGGCCTTCCACACTAGTTATGTATTTATTTATTTATTCATACAAACCTTACAGGCCCTATTGGAGGGCAGATAGTAAGGAGGCATTTCAAAACGTAATAACACTACAAAGCATTAATTGAACACAGGAACATAGTAACAACAAAATGTAAACGTATTACACATATTTCAAAGAACAAAGTGATCACTTTTTGACCGTACATGAACACTTGTGGCCGTTAAGGGAGAGGAAAAGCACAGAGTTTGTGAGAGAAAGAAAAAAAGAAAAAAGAAACACAACATAGACGCAAATCCTGGTAATAGGCGTTACACAAAATATTTTAAACAACAATAAATGGTGTAAAGCACGAGTAGCTGATGGCGAAATCTCTCGGGGTTAGAAATGGTCGCGATGTTATCAGCAAATCATTCCCAAAGGCGAGTGACACGAGGCAGTGGCGATGAATTAAATGCATTGTTTTTATCGTATATGCGCTTGAAATTGGACTGATTATGCAATCTGCGTGAAAAAGAATGAGGTATTTGAAGTGGTAGCCGGGTTCGTTTATGGTTGAAAATATATTTGTGGAAAAGGCACAAAGCAGCAATTTTATAGCAGCTATCTAATGGCGGCAGTTGCAGGTCTACTTTTATTTGAGTTAAGCTGGAGTTGAAATTGTAGTTACGTGATATAAGCGGGATGCTGTATTCTGTATCATTTCTAGCATATTTATTATGTAATTCTGGTGAGGAGACCAAATTGCCGAGGCGAATTCTAATCGTGGCAGGATGAATGTTTGAAAGGCGAGTTTACGAATGCTAGTAGGTGAATTTCGCAAGTTTCAACGTAGGTAACCTAGCGAACGTGATGCTTTGGCGCATAAAGACGTGATATGTGGGACCCATGAAGATCGACTGTAAGAAGAACACCAAGGTACTTTTACGAAGAAGCCTGGGAAAGCACAGTGTTATTTAGGTGATAATAAAATTCAGAATTTACATGTTTACGGCTGAAGCACATTACCTCGCACTTGGTAAACTTTATTATCATGAGCCATTTGTTTCACCAATTATAAAGAAGGTTAAGATCTGCTTGAAGTGCTAAGTGATCATCAGTAGTGTAAATGGGACGGTAGATGACGCATGCAGGAAGTTATCTGGGTCGGTAAGTCGTTATTGTAGATTAAGAAGAGTAAGGGCCCAAGGACAGTGCCTTGTGGCACAACGGAACTAACAGAAGAAAGTGGGGAATAGAAATTTTTAGAAACTGTGAGCTGTTGCCGAAAAGAAAGGAAGTTTCGAATCCAGGATAATGCTAAGGAGTCAAGTTGTAGAGCAGATAATTTAGAGCTTAGGCAGCAGTGGGGCACGGGGTCAAAAGCTTTGGACAAGTCAAGAAAGATACAATCGGTTTGAAGGATGCGGAGTCCATGTTAGAATGCAAGTCAATCGTTAGTTCGAACAATTACGTGTCACAGGAAAATCCCTTCCAAAATCTGTGTTGATTAGTAACAAAGAAATTGTATGTCTCGAGGTGATTGTACACGTTAGAACTGATAATATGCTCCAGCATTTTGCAGCATATGCAGGTTAAAGATATGGTTCGATAGTTGTCAGGCGAGTGAATATCTCCAGTTTTGTGATTTGGTTTTATTTTTCTTACTAACCAGTCGGCTGGCAACTTTCCAGATGTTAAGGATTTCTGAAATATATGGCTTAAGATCTGGCTTGATATAGCGAGGGTGTTTTTCAATATCTTCGAATTAATGTTATCGATACCCACTGATGTAGATATTTTGAGGTTCCCAATGAATGATTTAATTCCTTCAACAGTGATAGTAATGAGTTCCATATATGCGGCTTCAAGTTCGAAAAGGTTGGAGCATTGGAATAGTCTTGCTGAGTGAAAACAGAGGAAAAAAAACGTGTTGAATACTGTGGGGCAGTCGGCGCTAGGGATGGGTATTTTATGGGTCCCGTGTAAAGTTATTGTGTTAGCTTCTCTGGCCGGAGATATGGTTCGCCAAAATTTGGGGGGGTTCGAATGTAGAAGCGACGGTAGGTTTTGCGAGTAGTATTTCTTTTTGCTAAAGATATTGCCCAGCAATAGCTTTTCAAACAATCCTTGTATGCCTGCCATGCCTCAGAAGTGCGCACGCGTTGAGCCCTTTTGTACTAACGCTTCTTTTTGTTTCTTAGTTTACGAAGGGACTGTGTGAACCATGGGCTGGAATTATCATTAGTTATGGACACTAGCGGAACGTACCTGTCTACTAGCTCTGATAATTTGTCCCTTTAGAGTACCCAGTTGTGTTCGGATCGAAAATTGAACAAGGGTAGTAACACTTGGTGAAAAAATTGTTCAAGTTGAGAGTTCATCTCATCGTAATTTGCTCTGTTGTAATCGCGAATTTGTTCTGTTGTTGTGCCAGGCACAGGCTTCGGAATGCCAAGAGTTAATTAAAGAAGATTATGGTGACTGAAGCCGTCCGTATTTCAAATTGATATTACTGTGTCAGGAGCGTTTGTGAAAACCAAGTCTAAGATATTGAAAGCCCGGGTGGGTCTTTTATGATTTGGAAGAGGTTGAAATCTAACGTTAAATTCATTGGTTCCTGGGACGCGTGATATGAAGATGACATATGTTCGAAATCGATAAACGGAAAGTTGAAATCACCAAAAAGATAAACGTGGTTGGCAGGACAGAGATGGAGGGCTTTAGAAACGCTTTCCCTCAAGTAATTCAAAAAAGGAATTGTCAGAATCTGGCGCCCGGTAACATGCACCAATAAGTACCGCACTTGATAACATAGAAAAAGCAGCCCAAACAATGTCAAGAGAAGACGTGAAATCGATACAATAAGACTGGAGTCTTTTTTTTTATCGCAATAAGTACGCCGTCACCACACCTAACGGTGCGGTCGTTTCTACAGATATTGTAAAGATTATTGTCTGGTAGTATTTATTATCGCGAATTTCTGAATGCAACCATGTCCCCGTTATTAATATAATATACGGATCACTATCATTAGAAATGAACAAAGTTTGTCTAGTTTAGGTAGCAAACTTCGGATGTTAGTGTAGACCACCGAAGCGAGAGAGCGGCTTGCGGCACGAAAGGCAGCTTTAGCAAGCTAGAATTCGCAATTAGCTATTTGGTAGATTGTATTACTGAGTCGTTATCACTACCGTAAACAAACCTTTTTATCTACGTAGAGCTTGTCGAGTACCAACTTAAAAAGCTTGGCAAAAGCTACCAGCTTTCTTCTACCTGTATGTGTTGATGGCGCAAAGTCTTCACCAATGGAAAACGTTGTTCCCTTAAGTTTACGTGCTGCCGAGAGGATACTTTGTCTGTCCTTAAATGAAGACAGTTTTACAATTATGGACCTGTTTTTTCACTAGAAAATTTGCCTAGGCGGTGAACACGTTCGTACTGGGTAGTGGCCGTGGGAAGTTCGAGTTTTTCTTCGCAAAATTTAACGATCTTTTCCTCAGACGCTGCCCAATCTTTGTCATCATCTTCTAACCCGCAAAATAACAAGTTGGAACGTCTTAACCTATTTTCTGCGTCGTCACATCTGTGCGTAATTTGTTGTATCTGACTCGAAATATCTTGCATAGTGTTCTGAGTAGGAGCCGCTTCAGTGGGAGTGCCTTCGGTTGCGCCGGCTTCAAGTGCAGTCACTCTCGCTATAGGCTTCTTAATTTCTTCATTAGTAGCAGCTTGTTGTTCCTTGATACCGTGAAGTCAGCCAAAGCAGATTTCAGTCCAGTTTGTAATTTTTCAATTGTTTTTACGGCCGATTCAAAAGCATCGGCCTCTGCCTTGCTCATGGGGCCAGGGTTCAATTCTACATGTCCCGATAACATGAGAAGCAAGTTGGCGAGGAAAGAAGAAACACTCAACGAACATGAGAATATCTGTTGCTTAACGCTAGAGAGCTATAATGGGCACGACACCGCAAGAAGACAGTAATTGCTAGTTTTTACACATGCGGCACAGTTTAAGTAACTTACTTGAAAGAACAGCAATTGCGAGTGCATGTTTGCAGCGGTGTTGTGCCCGACGATGCTGGCGGCTGGATCCAATTTATGCTTTGCTCTGCATGCGTCGTCCGTACACGTGCCGAATCCGGGTTGCGAAGCGTTGGGAGCAGTTGCGTGTAAACACGGCGGGTATCGCAGCAGGACCGGACTAAGCGGCGGTGGGTCTTGGTAGTGCAGAGGTAAAAATTTAGGGAGCCAGGAATGGGCAGCCCATAGCAGTGTGGCCTGAAAGAACATCAGTTGTGAGCGCATGTTCGCAGCGGTGTTGTGCAAATCATGTCGCCGATTTTCTTCTCCACGATGACTCCTTACATCACAGCACTCCCACGACATCTTTTCACAGACCGCGGCTGGTACTACGTGTCCAAAGACATCATTGGCATTCTTCTTTTATGCACCCCGAAGAGCAAACTATTTTACGCCTCGAGCTTCGCGATGGCTGCGCCGCCTGCCGCGGCTTCTCCGCGGCATCTACGGGAGGACCGCTGCGCGGCTGATACGGGCTCATGCGGCGCTTTGGCTCTCTTTCGCTTCTTTTTGCCTTTCCGCGTCCTAAATAGCTGGTTATCGTTACGCCTGTAGGCAAATAGTACATTTAGGGCACCTCAAAAAAGCAACTGCGTCTTGATAGAGTGCTCGAAAGCCAACAAAAGCTATCCGGGAGCCTCGGTTCTGCACGCTTCGTGACCAATATTACGGGCGTCAGCCACAGCAGCAGCATATTACCACTGCCCCTCCGAATACGTGAGGCACAACTCAAGTGAATTGTCGCCTCGTTTAGACGTGATACTGGTACAGCGAGAGGTTAGTTTTGTTTTGCAGCGCGTACAATAAATGCGGCTTCGTTTCGAATATATACGTCGTAGAAAGATATGTTTCGGGGTTGTGATTACCCAATGCCTGACATTTTGCCTTATACCTTTAATGGGAATATAAGCCACGAACAATTTTTAAGCATAATGCAAGGCTCTGCCTCGTTAAGTATGTGCATACTCACGCCTTATACCAAGAACCAAGAAAATGTAATGAAATCGCGGAATAAGAAATGGTCTACACGTCGGAAAGAAACAGAATAACTCGTATGGGAATAAACAAAACCCAGTGCAGCTACGGAAATGATAAAATAATTCGTCTAAGGTTAAGCCAGGTAGGACACCCCAGATACAGCCAGATGCGAAATGCCCTGCTACTTCGCAGAAGATGGGAGGGGTATAGCAGGAGGACGTTTAACTATCGTTCTATCCGAAGGCTGGACGAAATCGACAAATGAACGTTTTAGTATTCACACACACACAAGCTACGCGTTCACTTGCCTTATGGTTTTCAACTTCAACGAATGGCTGATCACTTGACCGGCGCATTTCTTGAAGCACAGGGTAGGCAGTTCACGGAGGATAAAAGGAGGATAAAATAAGGAAATCGTGCGCTTCTCGCGGAAACTAAGGAAGACAAGAAAGCAATTTAAACGATCGTCAACAACGTACAATAGCAACAAAATTTGTATCCTGCCCATGCTTTTAAACGAGAGTATTAAGATAGCCAAACAACACTATCAACGGGTCACATTAACATAATTTTTAACTTCGTCCCCTGCAACGTTTTGGCGTCATTTTTCAACAAAACAAAGGGCTGTACCAAATCTTTGTGTGAACAATGTTCTAGTGAGTGATAGGCAGCACATTTGTGAATCCTTGAATGATTATTCCTGTACCGTGTTCACCATTGACGACAATGTTGTACCGATATGTCGTCCCCCTGTTGCTGCCCCACCTATCCATGATGTGTATATTCATGAAGAAGGCGTTTTTACTTCTTCTTAACTTGGACACAAAGGTGACGCCTGGAATCGACACAATTCCTAATGCATTTCTGGTCAGGTATGACGAGTGGTGCTCTAAATATCTCTGTTTAATTTTTAATAAATCTCTTTCATGCGGGGAACCGCAGAAGGACTGGAAGTATGCAATAACCACCCCTACTCCTAAAAAACAAAAAGAATCACTACCCAGTTTGTACGGGTGTGCTGTGTACTTGCTGTGTACTTGCGCCAAAGTGTTAGAGCTTATTATTTTCAAGCACATCGCCGGTTACCTGGAACACAATAATAAGCTTGACAATAGACAGCATGGTTTCCGCAATAACTCTTCCACGGTAACACAGCTGCTGGAGACGCTCATGACCTCGCATCAGCCATACACAATCAACGGCAAGTTGATATCATTTACCTCGATTTTGGAAAGGCATTTGATCGTGTTTCGCATCCTAACCTTCCTTTGAAATTAAAACGCATTTTACAAAACCATTGATTACTTTCGTTGTTAGAAGCATATCTCTCATATCGGGAACAAGGCGTTTATATTGACGGCGTAAATTTTAAATCTTCAGTAGTTCAATGTGGATTCCCTCAAGGATCCGTGTTAGGGCCTCGTTTGTTTCTAGTTTTTATTAACGATATCGCTTGCAACATACCAATAAAAGTTATTTGCCGGTGACCGTGTGCTATACCATGAAATCAAATCTCCTAACGATCAAGAAACTTTAAACACGTCACTGAACAATATAAAGGAATGGTGTCGAAGTGGCAAATGACTATTCATCTAAAAAACGGCTCCAATGACTATAACCCGTAAAAAACATCCGTTGAATTTTCGATATCAAGTCGGTAATTGTTTTTTAGGCGTAGTGTCCAGTTAGAAATATTTAGGTGCTGTTTTCACTTTTGATTTACGGTGGAATGAGCATACGACGTACATTAAAATAAGTAAATTAAAAGCTCGGCTTTTTGAGACGAACATTAGGAAATTCAACGGAGGAAGTGAAGTTACTAGCCTACAAAACTTACATTAGACCCGTACTAGAATATGCCGCGCCTGTACTGGACCCGTATACGCGAACGAACATTGACAAACTAGAAAGAGTACAGAGAAAAGCCGTGAGATTTATTTTTAATTCTTATAACTGGCGCATATCCCCATCGAGTCTCCTTCAGGTCGCAAACTTAGAGAAATTAGAAACGCGACGTCACCGCGACAGGCTAAAGTTGTTCTATTTAATATACGATGATAAACTTGGCATTGACAAAGCTAAAGATCTCACAATGACCGATCGCCACCCGACACATTCATAGCCCGCGAAAGAAGTTACAGATTTTTCTTGTCGCACAAACGTGTTTACGTATTCTTTCTTTCCTCAAACAGTCGCTAGTTTGAATTACCTGCCTCAGAGTACGGTCGAATGTCCTACTGTGGAAATATTCATGAAAAACCTTTCAAGTTAAGTTGCTTTCTGATTGTTCTTGTTTAAGTTCTTCCTTAGTGGTATATTTTATACTGCTAAGTGCTAATTGCTGCATCTGATTTTCATGTTCATTGTGCCGTAGTAATTTGTTGTCTGTAAACTGCGCCTTTCAAAACAGTTGTGCGCGTATCGTGTTCTCTTTATGTGAACATTGTCGCCGTTTTTTCTCCTCAGCGATGTGCAAACGTTTGCCTTCGAGAACGTTTTCTGTTTTTTAAATTTATTCCTTGTGTGGCAATTTTTGTCATAGTGCCGGGGTTTTCTTATTGCAAAGGGTTGTAATCGGCACAATGTTCTGTGGTGCCGCGTTGAAGTGTCATGCGCGTTAAATTCTGTGCAGGTTGTTGTGTCTTCTTTTTTTTTTCTTTTTTTTTCGTTGACATATTTTGTCAATGTGTTTCGCGTTATTTTTCTATATTGTATTTATATGTATCCAGTTAACTATTGCGTCCTTGTGAATGTAAATTTTTATTCCCACTCCTGCCTAAGGCCTGGCACACAGGCTGGCCGTATTCAATAAATAAAATAAATAAATAAAGCATTTATTTTCAGTTTTTTAAAACGTGGGCGAGGGTAGGAGAACTCGATGAAACTCCAAAACTAATCATGATAGGAACGTAACGTTTACTCTAAGTTGTTTCTGAATGCTTTGAGATATTTTGAAAATCTACAGGACAGACAAAATGCTGGGTTAAGGCTTTGAAAATATTTCAAAGAGACGCCCAACCAATGTGAACAATATTTACTCAGCGTCAGGTGTCTAATTGTGGCCGGTGTTGATTTGAAAAGAATGACGTTTCCGCAGATGAAAATGGGAATACCTATAATAAAAGTACAGACGTAAGACAATAAAAAATGTTTAGGAAAGTACTGTATAAAAATATAACTGATTTCTAGAACGAACTCAATGTAGTTTCGGTTGCCGAATACCACGGTTTGGGCTACAAAAGTCGCGGTAGTTCCAGAAGTAGTCATGGTAGGGGAACAATTTTTGTAGCGTGTTTATCTGTCGTTGGGGACGTTCAAAATGTAAAAGCAGAAAATTTGGTTGTTTGAAGAAATATGGCCTTTTGGGAGTGTCCTCCCGCCTTAAAGTATGCACAATATGTTGTTTTATTTTAAGTACCAGTCATTTCTATCGGGATTAGACCAAAGTCGTTGCATCGGTTCTAGAATAGCTGCACGGCGGCTTTCGCGCTGCGCCTCCTTTTCTTCAGGAGCAACCCTCTTCTTCTGTCGCCCCGTCTCTGCATTTGTCGGAGGTACGGCTGTTGCCCTTTACATGACTTTCGGAGCTTGCCTCTGGGAGTTCTCCATGACTCGCAGGCCCGTATCGCTTGGTACGCGGGCGTTAACATCTCTGCCGAAGTGTGCCGCATTAGCACGTGCTAGAACCAGTGGCAATTGGCTTCTCAAACTCGGCATCTCTAACGCGAGCTTTTCTGTTCGTCCCGCTTGAGGCGCGAACGCACGTTAACTGGCGAGGAGACAAGCACGTCAGAGACCACGGCACCAACACTGGGCAGACTGTTCTCGAAGGTCGAGCGGTGGCTTCGCGCGCAATGACGTCATCGGTCAGCCAGGTTGTACTCCGCATGTTCGCTCGCCGAAAATCAGCTTGAACGGCATCTCTATTATTATATTGTATGTTTTTGCAGGCAAAACGGCAGATTTCCGTACTTCCCCAAATGGCAGTTCTTTATGTCCATTTATATATATACAGGCGCCGCTTTTTTATCGACTTCTTGAATAATTTTACCGCTGTATTTCGGTTCAAGATCTTTAAAGGAAGAACACAGTTCCCAATCGTAGCTGTGCTGCTCTCTTGTTCATTGCAGATTCCGCGTCCTCGTTTAAACTGTCTGAGGCTCCATTGTTGTAGTTAGTTCGCGCATAGGCCGGCACTATATTTAACCTGTATCGCTTTTTTAGCTTGATCTTAACCATTGCAACTCTTTCATTAATCCTCAAAAAATTGTCCCCGTTACTTGGTATTTCTGGGTTTATTATTAATTCCACCCCGCGGTATTTCTTTTCTTGCGGTCCTTGAAAGCAAATGTGCTTTCCTTCTGAGGTCGTGATACATGTTCTTGAATTATTTATAACTTGTTCTGACGGGCGTTGTAGCAAAAAGCATCTAGGATGTGAAAACGTGTACAAAGCAGTTTGAAAGATTGTTTCGAAAGAGGCGTTGCGTTTAGGAGGTTGAAAGAGGGAATTACCGCCTTTATCTATTCTTTCAAAACTTGATACGTTTCTATGGTTGCAGTTGCTCTTATGTAAAAAACGATCACCAACTTCTCTCAGGCTCTTTTTAAAGTGGACGTGTCCCTTTTTGGAAGAATTCTACAAATACAATTTATCGCCGTTTAGAGAGGGCGTCTTTACATCGCGCATATACTTCTGATGGCTGTGGAAAAAAAGTGGTTTAGGAGCCGAAATATACAAGATGAAGGAAGAAGTTCATGAGCCGTTCACGAAAACAGCATACAGTTTTAGCACATGCATATTTATTGACGGATACAAATCATCTACAATTTTTTAGCCGCAAATAATATCGGCGTAAAACAAAAGTTTTTATTCTTGGTCAAAGTGAGACTCCCAACACAAGCAGCACAAAAACCAAGTCACACAAGGCAACACTGCGTCGAAAGCACACAAAAGAAATAGTATTCCTTTCGCCTCAAGAAAACACAGTATTTACAACTCAAGACAATTTCATTGCTTGCGCGTGTCGTTTTGGGTTACGGCTGCCCAGACGGCATAAAGGTATATGCACAAACTACCTGCTGTAGGTACACTTCTGCCAGGAAACTACGGACAAAGCCCCGACTGCTCATTCTCATTTATTGTGTCAAAACATAGTGTGAATTCGCCGCACGATGCATGGGAAAACTACGCATTATGCTTTGTGTTTACCGTGCCTCGGCTACATAGTGACCATTTTGCCGCGAAGAAAATTGTATGAAAATAGCACAGACACGCAAAACTTTCAATTGGTTAAGACGCGGGAGGTGTTCAACCACTCCCTCCTGCAGGTGTTGTCGCCGCTCACTTTTTATTGTTCTTTACCTTCATTTCATGAAGTACCTTGTGAAATACGTGCATGGTAGGCCGGTGGGTTCACAGGGAAGCCGAACCACAGGCTTGAAAGATGTGTTCTGCAGCCCGTGCACATTGCTAGCTGGCCACCGTGGTGTTCTTTTGTTTAGAGGAGCTTGTGATTGTATACTGATAATGTGGTGGCTATGAATGTCGAGATGTGTCGAGCTTGGAAAATAAGTCCCCACCAACTAGACAGTATAAATAAACAGTCTCGGTCCTTACAATGTTTCTTTAGTAAAGCACAAGCCGCGACAATTTGTAATGAGCATACGGAGATACACAGAGATACCTTGATGCAAGAGTCATGCCCAGCCTGTAGATCTAGTTTCTGTAAAATAACCAAGGAGCCACTAAAAATCACCCTGTGGGCATTGCACATACAGAAAGCTATAACATACATTTGGTTGAAAAAGAGTCGGAAAAACGCGGCATGCTTCCATATCTCCTCTTCATGTAGAACATACAGAGAGTGCATGTACTACAGTGCTCGTTCTTTTAATGATTTGTACCGCTACATCGATAATATGTCACCTCGAGAATGATTGCAAGGAGGGAGAAGGCGCACCCAGTGGCGTAAACAAGAAAGTAATCACTAGGTGGCATATCAAAATGGATGTTCTCTTTCTGCGTGTATCCGAAAGATTCTCTCGATACGTTCAGCCAGAAGAGTCCTGACTCCACCATTGCGCGAACCAGACGCTGGTGCTAGTATCTGCGAATCGTGAGCATGCAAAAAGAAACCAAAATAGAAAGTTTTTTTCGTGTGACACGATAGAATTGAAATTACATAATTGGCGGGGATGGAACCGTCGGCTTTGGCTAAGATGTTACTCATGACAACATGCCAGGATATTTGCAGCCATGTCATTAGGAGACACGCATTTGCTACGTAATGTGTGCTGAAGTTTCTTTAACCCTTGCAAAGAAATTATTGTCGGAGGCGTTGACTTGAGAATATTGGCCACCGCCGGTTATTCCTCATATCCCTCAGCAAAGATTAGTCAATTAGAATGCATTTTACTATACAATATACGCTATATTGTAAGCTGCGTTCATCCGCAACCACGATTGCAAAATTGCATCTCCTCGCTACCAAAGACTTCAGCCACATTTAACAGGGTGTGCATTTTACTCATGCGCTTCTTGAACGGAGGCAGAATGTCTAAAAAATACACCGAGTGATACAAAGGGTTCGCAAAACTGCCTGTTTACGACAAGTGATATTAGGTCGAGGGTTCGGTCCCCGGCCGCGGCGGCCGCTTTTCTGATGGGGGCGCAAAGCAAAAACGCCGGTGTGTACGAGATTTCAGAGAACGTAAAGATCCCTAGGTAATCAAAATTAATCCGGAGCCCTCCACTACGGCGCGCCTCATCGCCCGCGTAGCCTCGCCGCGTAAAACGCTACAATCAATCCATCAACGACAGGTGATATTGCCTAAGTACCGCAATATTGCTGAATCTTTTATACCACACAGCTGTCGTCGACATAGAGATAGAACACCTAATAATCACTGTTCTGTTCTGGAGAAGGCAGTAATTACCGCTTGCTGAGCTATGCATCATTGTGGTTAATATTTCCAACCAAAATGGCTTTGCGATTTCACTGAGAGAGCCCAACCGGTGGTTGCAGGAGACGTTTCACGTCCATGCACAATTGTAATCTGGAAGCAGCTACTACCAAGAGCTGTTTTGTGTCTACAGTACCGAAGAAATTCTGAATTCCTATTCATATTCAGGTTACGTAAAACTGCTTTAACATGTCTCTGTAAGGTTTGTACAGGCTGATTGTAGTTGGCAGACGCATTGCGTTGTTGCGTATATTGCAACCACGCCTTTCACGACAAATACATTTCGGCTGTATTAATTGGAAACCAAGCTTTGGGTCGTCCGCACGGCAGAAAAGCAGCTGCCAGTGTTGTTTCCCGGCGGAATAATGAAGTTAAGCATAAAGCGGACAGGAATTTAGAAGGCTCAACGTTCCAGCACGAAGCAGAAGGAAGTACCTGGACGATAAACGAGTTACGATGAAAAACAATGCATTCTGGTATGGAGTTTGAACAAATAACTCGAAGAAAGTGCCTGGTTCTTCCTCTCACAGCGTAGGCAGACCGTTCATTTTCGTACCCACGAATACCACTCTGCCCGCCATATCGTTTTTCCTTTTTTTAAAAGGCGTGTGTTTGAGTTGATAACTAAGCGCGCCCCAGGGATTGTCAGTGCTCCTGCCATTTAAAAAAAAAATGAAGGATCCCGGAGGAACGGAAGAGTACGCTAGCAGTGATTACACTCCATGCGGCGAGGGTTGAGCACGACGACTTAGTGATGGGGAGCTGCTTCGGCGCATGTGCTTTGGAAGTCAAAATCGCCAGATCTCTTACAGAGAATACCTCTGTATAGCTTACTTAGGAAAGCATAACTGTGCAACCTGGACTCTTTTGGGAAGGCGGAGGCGTCCATCAGGCATGTATGAGCCCGAACACCAGTGGTAGCGGAGGGACGGGGTCTGGGTGTGCATTGCGCGCAGTTACGGCGGCAGCGGGGTTACCAAGACGCCGCCGATCTCCTGCGTAGAACTAAAAAGAATGCTTTGGCCGCAGTACTGACGGCGAGCTTTGCTGGTATAAACTGGAACTGTGCGGGCAGCGGCAGGTTCAAATCAGTCGTGCAAACGTGAATTCAATTGTAGTCTTTGCAGCCTCTGTGCGCCATGTGGTGATGTTTTCAAGATGCTTTTAGCCAGTGACATAGAAGAATCACTGCCGATCGGCTGAAGTGAAGGGGGTCTCAAGAATAGAACCTCACCTTATCCAAACCGAGATTTTTGGTAAAATATTCGAGGAGTTCATGTCTGTTAAACTCTAATTAACGGGATCCACTCTATGGTAAAACCCCAAGGAAAATCGTATCCATGTGTGCATTAAGTATGCCATGAAAAGCTTAACATGTGTGTTTGCAGTCTTACTGGCAAATTGTAATTTTTAAATGCACCAGGATTCAGTGTGTACTCAAATACCATACCCTTGCGAGCAACCACGGCTTGCTTAGGCACGGCTAGAAGGCTTCTGGGCCGAGAAATTGGAAGAAGCTTGAAATCAAAGGGCTGCAACGCTCCTGTGGCCTGTGGCTGGCTCTTTGAGTATATCAAAACCAACAAAGTGTGTGCACTTCCGTAAGTGAAAAGCTTTGTTCCGCAACACAGCACTTCGTACAAAGGGAATATAACTTGTGCTAACGAACCGTGAACTTTTTTGGTCGCATGAACGACAAGTGGAAGCCGACTAGAGGGACCCGCGGCTGCTTCCGAAACGAGTCAGTAGCGAGCTTTAGGGCCAGTCATTAGTGAGCGCTTATTTGCTTTAGTCAATGGCACGAGCATTTTTTTGTAACAGGAGGGACCTGTAACGATCGCTGTTCAATTTCGAAGCTTTTTACTTAAAGAGGCAGGTAGAAAAAATACAACTTTGCTGAATGTGACGAAAACATAGCATTTAGTAACTCACTCAGGCATAACTAATTTTAACGAAAAACGCAGCAAATGAGAAATAACCAATTTAAGTTGGTACTACAGGACGTAATAAGGACAGGAGTCACGCTTTATCAGCCACAAAAAAAAACTTTTCAGCAGTTCCACTTAACCTGAAAGCGGTCCGAAGTGACGGGCAGTGAGTAATTCATCAGTATTTCCTTTGTGTTATTCTGGTGAGTATCTTGTTTTTATGTTGCTTTTGGCAATTTTTTACCTTTAGTACTGACAGCAGACATAATTTAAACTTTTTGCACATGTACGTAAATGCATATGCACATTTCTTTACGTTTCAATTTACATGGCCAATGCATAAGTACACTTTCTCGTATGCTTTCTTCATTCTGTTTTGATATCAATATTTCGCATTGTGTTAATCTTTTTTGTTTATTTGAAGAGTCGTCTTCTTGTTGGATCGGTTCATCATCTTGTAGTTCGTCCGCAGTGCAGGTACCGGGTTGCGTTTTCCTTTTACAAAGACTTCTTTGTGGTACATGAAGTGAACCGCTAACGGTTCTTCCACTAAATCCATATTAAAGTCCGCGAAGACGACATCTAGGCAGGTTCCCCGAATCTTTGTAGGATGTTTGTAATCCCGCGATATGTAGCATAATCGAAATTTGCAGTTCATGTGATGCATTATCCAATCATCTTGAAGTATGTTAACGTTAAAGCCTCCTACTAGAACGAAGGGAGTGTTCTTGTATTCTATGTCATTGCGAAACCAGCACAAAGCATAGGCCAAGTAGTTGACTACACTGTTTCGGGAGAGATTCGGAGCCAAGTAAACCGTCATTACGATGAGATTACTCAATCGAATTGCTTCATTTTCACCGTTGAAGAAGTCGTCTGCTTTAAGTAACACCATAGACACGGCGTAGGCCAGTAGTGTTACCTTGACGTGCTACACCTACGGCCGGCCTGGATCCATCTTTATGGCATACTACTGGATGGAATTTATCGATTGCTGGTCTTCTAGCATTAAAACGTTTGGTGAAGCAGAGAGCGTCTTCTTTGGTGATGATGTCACCGTGCTGAATGTCATCGGCGTGTTTGTTAAGAGGAGTGTTGAGGAGAACAAGACTAAACTCTTGTTCTCGATCTATGTTCTCGATAGCTAGGATGTAGCGTGTGGCAATGTGTAGCGACGGTGTAGCAACGGTGTAGCTTTAATCTCGGAAACTCGTCCATCATGCTCTTGTCCATGTTGGCTGAATGGTATAAATGGTGGTGCAGTTCAGAATTAGTCAGGTAGAGTTTATCTAAATTGATACAACGGCTAAGTGCTACGTCAACAAACTTGTGGGGATCTCTTTTGTTGTACTCGTAAACTACGGACGGGTAAGTTCCTCCTTGGTATTCATGCACGGTGACGGCACTTTCTGAAACTAAGGGGAACTGTCTTCTTCTCCAAGTAATTCCCGTCTTGCATTCTAGAGTAATGGTTGCGACGCGAGGTTCAATGGGAATCCAAGTTGGCCTAATATCATAGCCATGTTGCCGAGCATTGCTAACCGTATGTTTAGAATGAAGTCGAGTGAGTTTTCCAGTAGTGGCCACATCAAACTGCAATCATACACGTTTATGGAAAATGTAAACGGGATACTCGCACAACTGCAGGACTCCGACAGCCCCGTTCACTAAACCATTCATGGAATTAATGGTCGCCGTGATCATGTAGGGTTTTCCAATTACAAGCAGGCATTAATGGGGTAAATTTGCCATTTCGTTGTACGACATTCGAGCCACCTTTTCGCGAGCCTTTTGATTTTCTGTTTCAGTTCTGCAGCTCAGATACGTGTCTTGTGCAGTCAGCCTAGTCACGTCGCCCTGTCGGCGCTGAGCCACTTGTACCTTGAGTGCGTTAACCTTCTCGTTGGAGTAGTAGATGCGTATGGCACAGGGTATCAGAACTAGGGCTTCTTTGGTAGTGACAAACCTGCTTTCGAGAACGGCAACCGTCTGGTTCGAGTTCTAACTCTCTGGTGATCCGCAAACTCGACTCTTCAATCAGTCAAATCACCCGCATGCTACGCCGTATCACAAACAAGAAGCACGGAATGAAAGAACAAGACACGATTCGCCTTGTACAAGCTTTCGTTGTATCCAGAATTGTCTACATTGCTCCCTATGCCATACTCAAAACTTCTGAACGCAATAAGTTGGACGCACTAATCAGGAAGGCCTACAAACAAGCCCTCGGACTACCAATAAGCACATCTACCGAGAAACTGCTTGGGCTTGGACTTCACAACACCATAGCCGAGCTCATAGAAGCCCACCTGACCGCTCAGCAGCTTCGACTCGCCACCACTCCAACTGGCCGTCACCTTTTGCGCCGTCTCGGATATTCAGTAGTGAATTTGGGGCCTGCCATGAAAGATATTCCGAAGAACTCAGAGAACACATCAAAGTTTCCCCTCTACCTCGAAACATGCACCCTCAGCACCACGAAGGCCGAAGAACAGCCAGAGCCGAAAACTTAGAGAGGAAATATGGGCCAAAAAGTAGGGTGGTGTACACGGACGCGGCAGACTACGCCCGAGAGCATGCTATGACGGCAGTAGTCACCGACACGGCGCGAACACTCACGAGCCTGACACTTAGACGCACCAATACACTGCAAGCAGAAGAAACAGCCATTGCGCTTGCCATCACTCAAACTGAAGCCATGACTGACATCTCAGACTCACAGGGAGCATGCAGGAATTATATGAATGGAAGAATTTCTAAAACCGCCCTTCCAATCCTCCAGCAAAACCCTCCTAGGAGAAATGTGACTATCGTCTGGACACCTGCCCACTCCAGTCTTCGTGGAAACCTCGTCGCTCACACGAGTGCCCGAGAATTAGCCGGCCGGGCTCCACAAGAAGATCAGCAGAGGGTTAACCAGCCGTTAGTCACGTACAGAGATATACGCAACATTATAGGCTTTCCCGACAGATATACCCGCCAGGCCATAAATCCTCACAAAAGAGCAAGAAACCTCACTTAGGCAGCTACAGACGAATGCTTTTCCGCACCCTACTAGGCTCCACGCTATATTCCCTACAATGTATACATCCACTTGCCCTCACTGTGGAGAGCTCTCAACCTTATATCACATGGTGTGGGCTTGCCAACATAATAAGAATATAGACACAATACGAAATCCAACTTTAGAGCAGTGGGAGCGAGAGCTGGCCAGCTCAGATCCTGATCGTCAGTTTCGGCTCATCGAGGGGGCGAAGGCGGCAGCAGCAACTTCTGGGGTCCTGGACTGAGGACTCCACTCACAGCGCTCTTATTTTATGAATAAAAGTTTTCCTCCTCCTCCTCGTCTGGTTCGAGTGGTCGGTCGTCTTCACTTTTGCGAGGCGTGCAGAGGGTGTTGCATCCTTGAGGTGTACTGCACGCACTAGAAGGAAGTAGTCCATGTAGTGACATTTCGCAGTTTCGCTGATGACCCTGTCTGCTTCTCGACACCGCTTGTATACCTCGTCGGCTCGAAATGGAGAAAGTTGCCGTAAATCCCCGGAGAAGACAATATCCAAGCCGCCGAACGGCTGGTCCACTCTTTGGGTGATTTGCCGCAGAGGAATGTCTATGCAGTAGAGGTTGTCAGAGGAAAGCATGCTAATGTCATTGATAATGACTGATTTCTCTTTGCGGAATGCCGTGTGAAACGTGTTCAGTTCAGAGTCCTCCATCGGTACTTTTGCGACAGAGCTTGAATGCTGCGTGAACGGTGGTTCCACCGACAGCGACTGCTGCCTTTGCGGTGCTGGCGCAAATGACGAAGGCGTTGTTTGGCGCGGCATCAATGTAGCGGTTGTTGGTGTCCATTGCTAGTTTCAGTATGAACGTTTCGCTGCATCATGCTGGCCCTGTCAAGAAAACGCGAAGTGGAGGGGCATCAATTGTGATTTGTCTATGTATTATTTCTAGAAGGATTTCGTAGTATTCTGGATTCGTCATCCTCATCTTGTGGTTGTATGCCGTCGCATCCATTATATTTTGACGCCTACTTACGGCTGCACAAGGACTACTTTTTTTCACGTTTTTAGTAATTCGTCGTTCGCAATGATGTCCGCATCCTCATTTGCGTCTATGTGAATTACCGGCCTGTTTTTGTCATCGCGTTTTTGCCTAAGGGGTGGAGCCTCTTCCTTTTCTCGGGCATCATTTTAGCGAATTCGTAAATCAGGTCCCAATCATTCCCATAAGTGTATTTGGCTTGTTTAGTGTTACTGAGATCAAGGTTTCCGCTAAAGATTCCTTGTAGTGCTTGTTATCTTGCACTTGCACTGCCTCTGTTCGAAACGGCACGTACAGGAGTACCTGCTCACGCCGGTATACATTAGGTGTATCCTGCGTGTAGAGATGGTATCTAATGACCACTGGGCTGTCACGGAGAACGCAGCGTTTGGCGCGCTTGTCCAATCTGTACTTACTGACGAAATCGGCTAAATATCCGTGTTCGATTTCGGCTGGACGTTTTTCGTACTTTTGAATGATGTTTTCTTTCCACACATCGGTGGATGCGTCGGGCAGGGATACCAATTATTTTTTAGTTTTATAAACTCTGATTCGTTCTTGCGGCAAACTGATGGAAATGTATATCACGTCCCGGCTCTCCCGCGGCATTACTTTCTTAGAAGGTACCGCGCTGCTTGTTGTCAGGACATTTCTCCACTTTGAGCATATAACTCCGAATACTCTAAGCACTGTGCCGTACTGTTCTGTTCCATTACATTTAGCAGCGCTTTATGCAAATTTGACACGCCGCGGTCGGCCTTATTGACGTAATCGACTACGTAGGTGGCGCAATCGTAGTGGCCTAGTATGATTTGCAAATCCATGTTTGAATCTAGAACCTTCGACACCCACAGGTTGAATGCGTTTACAAAATTTTGGGCCGGCATTCTTTCGTGTAAGACACAAGGTCGGTTGAATCTTGCCCAAAGTGTTACGTCAAAGCGAGCTATAAACTCTTCGACCGATGCAAACTCGCTCCGCTCGAGTGCCTTATAAATTTTCTCCTACTTTTGCTTCAAATTCTCTAGCCGGCCCTTTCGCGTGCGTCTTCTGTCGGGGGAAACGCACGACAATGTTTGTTTTGTTACGATGCGAAAAGGCAGCCGAGAATCTACATTTAGTTATTCCGCTTTTGTAGTACGTGTGCGCGTGAGCGTGCAACTGCGTGCGCTCCCGTCTCAGCTAGGTAGTGTCCAATGAGATCAGGCTGGTTATCATGTGCATGGTTTGGGGCATATTCCCACACAAATCTTCGGGAGCGTCTTCTAGGCAAAGGAGGCAGTAGATGTGGGGGCTCCCCCTCTGTTGAAATTCTTGACATTTAAAGTAATCTTTAACGACGCAGATGTGAACGGGCAGACGCGCCTATCTCTTAAAATGTTGGGAATGACATTGAAGATTCGGTTCGAGTAGACGGTGGACTCTACGGGATCGTTAATACATAATTGGACATTTTTAAACCGACTAGACCTTTTACAGGTCGGACGATTCCCCCTGGGCCGACGCGGAGACGTACCAGCGTTTCCATTAGCTATCCCAATAGACTTCGGCTGCTGAGAGAGTGAGGAACGCATGCGGTTTACCCAGTGGATGGTTCATTGCGAAAACTTCTTTCTTTCGATATTGCCAGTATTGCACCATATTTAGGATACCCCGAATGAATGCCAAGTCCCTGTTCAGAGCTTCCTCACGGAAATTTCCGCGTTTTAACTGCTCACTCGTAATGGTATCTGTCATGTGATTTGTACGGAACGTCATGCTTCTATCTGCCCTGTTATATCGCATCACCTTCACTGCCACGTACAGGACGTTCTCACTGCTCACGCCTAATGATATCTGTCATGTCATTTCTACGGAAGGTCATGCTTTTATCTACAATGTTATATCGCATCGCCTTCATTGCCATGTACACGACGTGTTCTGGGTAAGTCCATGCCGATCGGTTCTCTGAATATTTCCCTACTAGCTCTCACGAATGGGAGGAATGGGAAACTGCGAATTTTACGGTTCCTCCGCAGTAAATGCATGGGGTTGACAATTTCTCACCGTACTGGTCAAAGAGTAGCGATATTGGTGTTTCACCTTCACCTGGAGCTAAATGGAGGCAGTGCGTACCTTCCTGTAATACTTCTATGTTGGTGGTCGTGTAGCCGGCGGTTGCATTGGCGTTGCCAGGTGTGCTGGCAGCAGCGAGTCCAAATGCGAGTCCAGCTTCCTCGTAAATCATGATATGCGTAATGGTATTTTGGGCAGTGGCCATTTGCACCGGATCTTCCAGATCTGTAATTTCTGGCGCTGGCTCTATTTCCTCGCCGTTGCATCTTTCGGTGTCGTCCAGTTGGGTTAAGCGGCTCCAAGCAATCTTGATGTTTAGGTAGCGATATAGGGTAGACTTTTCCAAATGTTTCAACCATGCGTGGATGTTTCATTTTTTTCTCGAGGCCCGATTTGTAGGACGGCGTATTAAGGAGTTTACGTTTGATGGGCACGTCCACTGCCACATCGTCGGCAATGTTTCGTGGTAGGCACTGGACCGTCTTTTGCACAGCGATGGGGACATTAACCACTTGACCTTTGATTCCATGTTCCATTGCCATGGGTTAGTTAGCGAATGCTCATGAAGTGTAAGCGAGGGTCAATCAATGTTTCCTCCACTGGGTTTAGCCGAGGCATCGCGGGCGGATGGGGAACGCACGTGTAGCCATAAGTCACACTCATCGTTAGCACTAGTCGGGCTATTAGTGAATCTTTGCAAGTTGAGCAAACTTGCTACTCACTGAAATTGGTGGTCCATGTTGCGGGAAATTCTCGTTCGAGTGCTCCCAGTGCGTTGGCTCTTGATTGAGGGTTGCGAATGTTGCCGATCTTCATCAACCCGTCATAGAAGCACAACATATCACACGTCACAAGTATGTCCAAAGGATCGATCTAAGTCCCGCTTGAATCGCGCGTCCGCTCCGCCGGTCTCGGAAAGCTGCTGCTCCTGCCGTATCCCCTGCGCTTCGCGTTTCCGCACCCAGGAGTTAGCTGCTCTCCTGTGACGTTTTGCGTGACTGCCTCGAATTTGAATCTGCGGATTCGCTTGCCAACGCTTGCGTGCAGCTTGTGTTCTAGCTTTAACCAATTTAGGGTTAGCCGTCGTTTTGCGTCGTTTTGCTTGAGCTCTCTGAACTTTAACCAAAGGATTCGCTTTCATAATCTGTTCTTTAGCCTTGATTTTTGCCTGAAAAATCTGGGGACCTTCCTATATTTGCCGACCCTTGCCATACGCTGCTTGACGCACACACGAATCGGGCCTCCAGCGTCGCGGCCTTTCACGAGCAAGTATTCTGCAGTGCGTGAGCCGTTCGAATTGTTCGGCGTATATGGCGGTGACTGCAGCCTGACGAATCTGGACGCTTTCCTGTCTTCGCTGACGCTTGGCTTCATATTCACGTTGCCGCAGAGCCGAATTTTACCTCCGGCGCCGCTGGTTATCGGGAGAAAGCGTTCCCTGTCACGTGAGGCGTGCTAACTGTTTGGCGCACATGACGTGATAGACTGGCTGTTCGCAGGGTGCATTTACAGGCCTTTTCTACCAGCGCCTCGCATTTTACATTGTGGCGCCCTGTCTCGACTTGTTTCCGTGACAGCCGGGAGTCGAAAGCGAGAGTAGACAACAGGGGGGAGCCGCGTCTCCTACAAATGCCTTTGAATCCTTTTCTTTATTTTTTGTTTTGTATCCTGGCTAAAACATGACGAGCGGTAGTTCTGCTGTTTTTGTGCTTACCTCAATTTGGTATGATGGGGCTGTTTTGCATCATTTCGAACGTGTAACTTTTTTTCTTGCGGGGCTGGAGCCTCTTTTCGTCATTTCGAACGCGCCATTTTTTCTTCCGCGCACGCTTTTCTCACTTACCATAGTAAAAACGAACCCAACGAGCGTTCCTAACTAAATGAACGCGGGGGCTGCCGGTTATATACACAAATTTTGCCCGAAATGTATCAGCAGTTTTCTTTGCGCTAAACAACTGGGAGATGTATGACAAGCGCCAGCGATCCACTAGGTTCGAACGGGTATGGCTATTTAAACCACTGGGTTCTCGAAGCCTCAGCGTGACTCCATGACGACGGTACACCAGCTCTACTTGGGTCCATTATCTCGTTGCGCCGCCTCATTCTGGCAGTCGCTTGACATCGACCGTTAGCGAGATACGGCAACGAGGCGAGCCCCTAAAGTGGTCTGCACTTAAAACATTGGTACCATGCCTTAACTGCACACTACACAACCGAAGGAAAACTGCAGACCCCAGTTGAATCGCCTGTAGTCGTGTTTCTTACCACAGGTTTAGTTAGGCGGCTAGGAATCGCACAGACATGAAAATCGCCGTAAACTAACAAGCGAGACGGCACGGGTTCATTAGTTTTATGTATTACCCAATTATGTTAGTATAATACAGACTGGGATAATTGGGAAAAGAATTACCCCAAAAATATTGAATTAATCGATAGTGGTTCCGTCTTTGCGTGCTACATCCTTGCTGTTGTGTTATGTAGGTCTTAAGGGGTTCTCAAAATGCAAAAGGTAGCTGTTTTCCTTCCGTCCCCTGGCGTATTGTAGTTTGTACTGTAAAGACAGAAATAAATATCTGATAGCTCATTTGTTGGAAGTTTGGAAGTTTGCGGTCAAGCCTCAATCAATGTTATCGAGACAACGCAGTTCTTCAATAAACAAAAAAATTATATTCGGTCTTTATGGCCCGTTCAAACGTAGGACAGCGTAATTCGTCATAAATTATATTACAGTACAGCTGTAGATGGCTTGGTCCCCGTGAATGTTTCGTCTCCGTGGCAAAAAAAAAAAACTCACTAGCGGCATTTATGACGCTAGTAAGCGAATTCTTAATAACACTGCCCACCACCAGCAAAGCGTAATTTAGTGTTTGCGGGTGTATTACTTAGGTAGCTTCCGTATGTTAATTGGGCACTGCAATAGGTGATTTAGTATTCCAGCCATAGATATATAGTACGCGCTCCGAGCTGTCATAGATTTGTCTGCCCCCGAGAAAAAGCAGGCACGATAGAAAAACCGAACGGCGTTAACTATCGGCAGCGGTAGGCGACCAATCGCCGCGAAGATCATCCCCCGAGTTTGCCTGTAGGAGGTGAGCTGGGCAGGAAGACCTGTGTTGCGTGCTTTGCAGCGACGCAGGCACGAATAACGTAGTCGAGCATGCAAAATTTCAGGGGAGGGGGGGGGGGGGGGGATGGCGGTGTTCTGGAAAGACGTTTCGAATTCTGTGGTACAGTGTACTCCAAACTGCGGTTTGGGAACGATTTGACAGAGGTTGGTAACGTTCGGGGTGTCGCGAAGCGTGATCGTGCAACCTTCATGTTTCTGCGTATCCTTCCTGGAAAGCGTGACCTACAATTCTCTAAGTCTCCGCTACGTAAAAGTTTGTTTACTACGCACAGCTGTGCCGCACGTCTGTACGACGAACACACACGTGCACAAATCCCCGTCCCCTCTCCACTACGCACGGGCTGTACAGCTCCGCAGGTAATTCCCTTTCGCATGGCAGGATAGACTTGAATTTCTGACATTTAAGCTTATACGGCATAGATATTCCTCAATGCATGCCATAATCAATGCAGGCGGGTCTATTTCGGTATTCATTGCCGGAGTAAATGGCGTACTGCAAGATTCCTTCATTAGGCTAGGTTCTTAAACACGATAGTCTTTCTTGGGGTACCTGAATGAGAAAATGTTGGTCTCCCTGCCTGTCTGTAGCGCGATTCACCCACCCTGCCAAAGTGAAATATAAGCTGCGCAATAGGTTTATATACCCATAGCCAAATCTAAACATCTAAGTCCAGTGGCAATGTTCATACTCTTCAACATTGTTGAACAATTGATTCATTGATTTGATTGATTGTAGGGTTTAACGCGCCGACGCGACGCAGGCGATGAGGCGCGCCGTAGTGGAGGGCTTCGGATTAATTTTGACCACCTGGGGATCTTTACCGTGCGCCGAAATCTCGTACACACGGGCGTTTTTGCTTTTCGCCTCCATCAGAAAAGCGGCCGCCGGGGCCGGGAATCGAACCCGCAACCTCGTGCTCAGCAGCGCAACGCCTTAGCCACTGAGCCACCCCGGCGGGTCATTGTTGAACAAGAACGCAACTTTGTGCAAATATAAGGCAGAAAATCAATACAGAAATGATATTGCCAGTGTTCTTTATAACGAATACATGGTGCTTGATCTAAATGAAATACTCCGTCCACTGCATAAAAAAAAATTCCCTCCGACGCCTGCTGTCGCATCCGCATGTATAGCTTCTAGCGGCATGTTAAGAAATTAAAGGAAACCAGTTACGAAAGGTTCCACTAGATAGGGTCCACGTTCCGCTTGGAACGCACGTGGAGTACGGCACCGTGGTCTATAAACGTAAAGTAGGGCGCTTCGATTCACGTGCGTATCCGCCCTACGGCGGCGTTGGCACCGAGGCACCCGGCCTGGAGCAGCGGAACGCGGTAAATTTAAATTGACTTGAGAAAACCTGTAGCGTGTTTATCTTGGGAGGAGCGCGACGGGAGAGGAGAAGCATGAGGGGTCAGCGGGAAAGCGAAGGGAAACATTTAATTGGCAATTGCGGACGAGAGACTATCTTCTTTTGTCTACATTTGCAAGGAAAGGAGCAGATACACTGGCACGTTTTTACTATATATATATATCAGATTTACTTTGAACCATGCTGCTTAAATGTACTAAATTTAATAACAAAAAGAATAATCAATTAGTTACTCAAAGATTTCCTGTTTCGACGTCAATCTTTTATGACCCACGATCAAGCGGGATAGTAGAGTGGCTCTGAGCGTTCATTGAAAAAATTGGAGTGAGCGAAAATTTCAGGATGAAGATAGGCCAAAAAATCAGGGATGCTTGAACTCACGCGCAAGACTTGAGTGGCGAAACTGTTCTAGGTGATCCTTGATGGAGACAAATTTTGAGTTTTTTTTATTCAGAATTGTTTCCACGGGTGCTATCCGTGAGGGGGGCAGAGATATAGGCGGAATGCCTGACAAAGCCTCTGCCCCCCTACAGCTCAGCGTAGAAGGTCATGCAGAAAACGTATCCTCAAGCACGCAACAAAAGACACGCGATACACAGTGCTTAGAATAGAACATTCAAACATTTATCATAAGGTTAAATAGAACTCAAACGATACTTATAAAAACAAAACAAAAACAACAACAACAAAAACAACAAAAACTGGGAACGATTCCATGTCATGCACAAACACCAAGGGTGCATTCCAAGTACGTAACAAAAGGCACAGCGTTACATGGCATTTAAATAAAATAAAACAACCCGATGCATACATTTAAAATTTGCAAAACTTGTCACACAATGCGCTGTGATTAGTATCACTGTGATGTTGTGGTTGAGGAGGAGGGTGAGGAGAAACTTAATTGTGAGCCTGGTGACTTGGGAGTGGTCCCTCTGTTAAGGAGACCATGGTACGACCGGCTGCCTCAGCCCCGGACACCAGGAGTTGCTAGGCATCAAAGCCGGCTGTGGTCGTGAGGTTCTCCCACAGCTCAGGGAGGGGAAGGGAAGTGGGTAAAGTTGGGAGGGCTTGGTTATGTGCACACACCAAAGTTACATGGGTTATAGCAGATTTTACATGAGGCAGGGCACTGGGTGGCGTACATCCGATGTAGCCAAGTAGTGCGAGGAAAGGCGTTTGTATCCAGTTTTGGGAGTATTACTTCTATTTTAGTAAGCTGTGGGTGAAGACGTAAAAGATGTTGTCGTGAAGTTCGGTAATGTTCGGTGATGTATTAAAATGAGAGCAGGGGAAGGAGGATCGGTGTTTCCTCAAAGACCTGAGAGGAAAGTTCGCAGGCTTGTCTATGGGCACAATTATTGCCCATGAGTGAGGAGTGTCCTGGGGTTAACAAAATGTCGATCCTCCGGTTGGAGGTCTTTGAAGTAAGGAGCTCCCATGTAGTAGAGGCCTCGTTACCTGCTAAAAACCAACGACAAATTGCTTAACATTCCGTAATTAAAACCGTGGCGGGAGTTTGAATGATAGGGAGGGCCACGGCAAACTCTTTCTCGGCCCACACAGATGTGGCCTTGACTTTGACGCAAGGGACGATCTTGTCTTTGGTAGTTACAATATTTAAGTGTGGGACGGATTGGAGTAAGGACTGGCATCAATATCGGAAACATTAGGATTGGTTCCGTAGATTCGTTCTTGGGCTTGCCTACGAGCGTGGTTGACGCCCGCGACAGGGCACTTCAATCACCGATGTTCAGCAAGGCCAGAGTGAGCTCGTCGTTTTGGTCGAAAATTTTGTATACGCCACTCCGCAAACGCGACCTATCGTCTCTAGTGAATTCTTTGCGCACCGAGCACCTCGAAGCGCGGCCTCCTCCTCGGCCATGCGAACTATCCGCGGCCGGGCCATGGGCAGTCAACGATCACCTGGAGCAGCTTCTACATTCAAGCCGCGGGCATTCTATGGTACTGAGGGCTTGCGCTCGTGGAGACGAACGAACGAGGGGCCGACGTTATGACGTGTCTGTTTTGTTCTGAACAAGTGTTGCCACGATACGGCAAGCGCTGGAGATTTTTTTGGCTAATGTTGGACAATCTCTCTAAGTGGGTATGCTTGGTCTACGAACACGCGCTCGAGGCACGCGGCGAACGCAGGAGTGTGTTTGGCCAATATTGGGAAATCTCCCGACGTGGGTAGCTTAGCTTGGCGAACATACGCTGGAGGCACGCGTGCAGGAGCGCTCGGCATTTTCTCGGTGTTCTTAACTGCGGACACCTAACACAAACGATTTGCCCAATAGTTTCGCTGAAAAGCTTACGGGAACTTCATTTTTTGGACGATTATCGTGCCGTACGCACAACCAAGGAACTTTCGGAAAACCGCACGATAAGGAAACAAAATGCAGCATACTTGTACCTACTTAGATGTTCCTCAAGCCATAAATGCTCTGCCGGAAACCTGTGCCCCGAAAAAGATGCGTTCAGGCTCTACATATTGCCGAAGTTAGAAGGCAGCATTGCGTGAAATCCCTTTCCTAGGACCGTGTTTCTTCCACGCGGTTTTACACCGTGGCTTTGGAAATGACGCTGACATTTCCGATGCCATCAATTGTAGATGACAGTCGCTGACGTGGCACCGCGGAATCGTTCTCAAAGAGTCGAATAATAATAACAAGATATAAATGAAGTTCATGATATCTGTTTCTATGTTTCACTAGCGGCCTTGGGATCCAGTTCTGAAATGTTTAATGGGAGCTTTAATCGATGTACATACACTGTGTTAGTTCTATAAGACATCCTTACAGCTGCGTGGACATAAACTGGAGGAATGATTGCGTGTGCGCAGAAATGAATATGACGAACGCTGTGCTATATCTGAACACTCCTGCATGTTCTTTGGTGGTTACTGTAAAACAACACCCACAATTTTCTTCAGTGCGGTTCAAGTATTACGAGGTCTGAGACAGCACACAAAACCGTTCTCTTCAGACTGTCGTGCTTAACAAAGCGACTGAATAATGCCCCTCTTCGCGCCGAAGAAACACCCCGTTTGGCATAAAGCATGTAAGCCGTAACAAGCGAAAACATTAAGAGCTTTCTATCTGGAAAACAGGTTTAAATGTGCTTGCGCGGCGATATTACCAAGAAGGCGATTAGTGATAATAACATTCCCAATAAATGGTTTTTCCGCGCAAAAGCCACTTACGTTTTACTACACTCGCTCATGCGACACTCCCGCATACATCCGAACGCGTGGAAAAGCAATTCCTCAATTATGCTAGCGCTCCCATACCAAGAACAACAGACAGTGCCATTTTGTGGAGACTTAAAACGACAGGATGGCAGGAAGTACTCTTGTGAGCAACTGGATTACATGCTAGACGGTCAACGAAGCGAAAGCACTTTGTAAATATGGGCAGCTTGTCAAACCTTACCTGAGGGGAAATTTCCCGTGTGTTTCGGACATGCCAAGAAACATAAATAAAGTATCTTCTCCGGGGACGAGTCCGTATCTTCGTGATCTTGCACCCAAATAATCCAGGCAGGCTGTGATGGTGGTGTGGGTACCTTTCGCTGTTCTTTCAACGCACTCCGTTTGAGGGGCTGCACTTACGCATTTGTTCTTGCAGCTTTGAAGTGATCGGTTTAAGGAGTTTAGGTATGTCGTGTTTGAAGTTGTTTGCTGTATGTTTTTAGCCATAAAAGTTGTTAAACACGGCAGGATCTTTCCAGAATCAATCCAGGCTTCCAGTTGTTCAGTAGTTTTAATTGTTGGGGTAGAGGCCGGAATACTACGAGAGGCAGTAATTTCAGTTTGAACATAGTTTAAGAGAAAAAAGATGCCTATCATCCATACGCCAAGAACTATTTTGCTTGAAGGGTTGCAGAATGTCACTTCTGGTGGCAGTGAATGCGCAAAGTATATGCTGATTAGGGACAAAACCGCGATGGAAATGCTGAACTGTTCGTCACGATGTACGTAAGTAATGGAACGGAGAATTATTAAAACTATTGCACCGAATGGCAGCAACTCGAGCAATACCGTAAAAAACGAGGTCCAAGTGTTCGCAAAAGATGGCTTCACAAAAGTGCGGCGACGAACAAAAAAGCATGCGTTCATGGGAGGAAAACTCGCGTAAGCGTAGTAGAAACACGGAAACGAGCAATTGACGCGATACAGGTTAACGATGAGGTCTACTCTTCGGTCCAAAAGCAACGATTCGCTCTCGCCATTGTCGTTACACCGCAAGAACATTGAATTATTTAATGATTTGTAGCCCTCAACAAGGATACGTTCGGTGGGAAGTACAAAGTTGTTACAGAAGTTGCCCGCACCGTCAGCTCTTGCGTAATAAATATGATTGTTCTTCGGATAGGTATCCCTTGGTGGTAGCTTCTCCTCCATAAGAGGACCAACAGTTTGAAGCAGTCGGCGGGCGTTACAGGGTTTGTATTGGCTGGATGGAACGTTTATTTTTCGCTCGTTCACAGTAACAACGTGACACGAGTGGCTTCCCAAGGCGTAAAGAACATCCTCGTGTTTTTTCACAGAAAAAACCCATTGCACGTTTGCGTGATATTTTTGAAACCATATGACTTGCGAAAAAAATGCGCTTGGAGTAGCCATGTGTAAAGGCAGGAAGACGACATGCTGTCTCGAAAATGGCTGATCTTGAATCAGAAATTGAATGAAGGAGCGATAGCATTTCATTTGCCATAGGCAATGCCACACTGTCACTGGAACCGGGACATTCCTGAGAAAATGACCGATGAGCTGAACTTCACCAGGAGTGGAGAGCAGTGCCACGTTAGATCCTGTCCTGGCCATGTACTCTAGGACTTGTAGAGGCAAACGTGTAAGAACGCAGGAAACTGTCATAGCTTGAATTAATAGTAAGAACAAGGTGCACCTAACCGCAGGCTTGCTGCTTCGTCTCGCCATCCCTCCTGTGATGCGCACGTCGAATGCTTATGGGACAGGAAGAATGCTTGATGGGATTGCAATAGCATAGCAGGTGCATACTGGAAAAAAATTCAAAACAAATTCAACCAGTAAAGTACCTCAAAACTGCGCCTCACAGTGCGGAAAGAGGATGTTTTTTTAAGGAAACACCCTGCTGCCTGGCTGTTTGTCAAGTAACACCGCACGCTGAGTGCGCATGCCATTAGGGGATAAAACGTGTTTTAGAGCCCAAGAAAGATACAAGGTAAGAAATGGACATCCTGCAGCACGATTGTATTTTTTTATTTGGTGCTTCTGCAATATGGTACCTCGGGGAAGTGGTGTGTGCGTTAGGTAAACGAGTTCCGTTTGCACCCGGTAAGTTGCGTGCAAAGTCGCCATAGGAACAACCAATCAATATTTAGGGCTCCTCCAATGTTCCAGACGTTCTTGTAGTGTATGACAAACTGAGGCCAAACGACTGCTCGGGAGCCAATGTTTTCGGAACATTAAAACAAGAAACTTGTGTGCGGGCTAAATATTAAGGCGACACAACGCATTTGCGACTAGGAGCTAAAACTGTTTTTGCGGCACTCTTCTCGTTCCGAACCCTGTGGATGACTATATCCTTGTGTAGTAATGTGGGCCAATATTGTGTTGTACCAGTAACCTGTGATGTGTGACTCATGATTAATCTTTATAATACAATATTCTGAAAATGGGCAACACGCAAATAGTGGCGGCCAGCGTTACCTAAACTTGGCGTCTTCACGTTTGGATTGGGCGTTATAGACGTCGTTTGTTTATTAGATACGCGATACCCGCCGCGGTGGCTCAGTGGCTAGGGCGTTGCGCTACTGAGCACGAAGTCGCAGGTTCGATTCCCGGCCGCGGCGGCCGCTTTTCTGATGGAGGCGAAAAGCAAAAACGCCCGTGCGTACGAGATTTCGGCGCACGTTAAAGATCCCCAGGTGGTCAAAATTAATCCGGAGCCCTCCACTACGGCGCGCCTCATCGTCTGCATTGCGTCGGCGCGTTAAACCCTGAAATCAATCAATTATTAGATACGCGATGATAGACCTACGGATTCAGTTGGGTCTTGTCACGCGTGCCAAACGAGCAGAGCTCGCTCTAACGGAAATGTGCAAGGAGCTGATATTACAAGACACTTACGTTCGCGAAGAGGAAGTTTTTTACATAAGTGCGTCGGTAAGCGGCACATAATGCTACTGTACTACAAATATATTTAAAAGACTTGTGCTCCAATTGGCGCGCCAAGGGTAAATTTGGCTGCGGATATCGCTGTTCCCGGTAGTAGCTGTTCATCTTCATGGTTGCGATCGTAAGACACCGACAGATGTGGGAGACAAACCAGGTGGCCTCACGCTAATGAAACGCGAAGTTGCTTTGTTGTCTAACCTGTGATTTCGCGAAATCCAGCTGACGTGTCTAGATCGATCACGAGGCTCGGGTTTTCGAGTTATCATATATTTCTGAATTGTAAGTGATTAGAGTGGCCTTTGAAACTTGTACATCAAAGGCGAAACCATATTAGGGACCCTTATGGTCTACCACGTCAATTATAGCTGTGCGTGATCTTCCGTGTTAGCAGAAACTAGTGAAGCTGTAGCTTTACGCAGGAAATATAGTTCAGATTGGGTAAAAAAGTGTGCCATAAATTTGACGTTTTTAGGCCTGGTTATAACAAATGGCTCTTGTGATGTTAGTAAACTCCTACTGGCGGAATTATGCGCGTTTTATTGCAAAGAATTCAGTGAGTATACGTTGTCGGACTTTTTAAACTGAGACACTGCAAGCTCACGCCGAAGCTCAGCAGCTGCAAGCAATCGCGCGTTAAATGTACTAGGCAGTGTATCATTCAGTAGAGCAAAGTAAAATTTTCCCGCCTATCTGATGCTAGCAGCGGGCTTGCCTCATCATAGTGTACCCGCCGTCAGTTTTCTGTGATCAGGCAGCCCACTCTCGATTCCAAAAGAAATCACAATGCTGTGCGGATCCATCGAAACTCAATATTTGTAATTGTACGTCATTACTAGTCAAATTGGATCCTCGTCGTCACGGAAGCCCAGCGCGACAGCTGTGGAAGCCAAAAACGTAAGGAAGCTCAGACTAACGCATGAGACTTGAAGGCAGCGAAGCTGTACGCAACCATCACGACAATCACGATGGTTTTTAAGGCCATCATTGCAGCCGATTTGCTTCTTCTTCGTTGCCGCAACCACCTCTAGCTACTTCACCATTGCTGCTGTAAGTGTGAGCATCCTTCATTTTTTTAAAGGTAATTATAATTAGGCATCACCTTAGAGGAGCGTATGCTATGACGTGCGTTTCTTGTTCTTAGCAAGGGTTGTCCTAATAACAGCGAACGCTGCAGTCTTTCTCGTTCTGAGCAAGTGTTGCCACGAATATAGTGAACACTGGAGTTTTTTAGAGCCAATCGTGGCCTATCTCCCTACGTGGTTGGCATGCTGGGCTTGAGAAGCGTGCGCCGGGGACGCTGTGTCGTCACTGCGAGGCACGCACACACGAGCGCTCGGCCTTTTCTGGCTTTTTTTGCTGCCGGGCGCCCGACACGAGACACGTGCTCTCGTACGCGCGCTGGGAATTTTTTTGGTATTTTTAACTGCGAAGCGAAAAACGTACAATTTGCTAAACAGCTTCGCTGTTTAAAATGAGGTAGACCTGACCACCGCGCATTCGCCTGTCTTCCTCGCTATACGCAATGCCAGCACTAAGGCTAGACAACTTTCCCAATATTATTTTATGCTGTTTTTGTACCCGAAATGCGGCCTCAAGCATACAAATGTAGCAATTGCTAAAACGTTCCTTGTTCGGTTCAATGCAATGAACTTCCAATGGCGCCAGGCTATACTTAGCTTTGATGCCGTGCGCAATATGAGTCGCATTCAGCACACCGTCCTCACATGCAGCCAAGGCTCTAAGAAACTTGAAACGGCACAAGATTGGCGGTAGCCTGTGTGAACTAGCATGCGTATATTCATCCAAGGGACTCATTCGGGGAGTGCCCCTGCGCTTCACCGGAGCTGAGATACTCGTACACCTTGCTCAAAGCAGACGCCAAGCCTCCGCCCGTCTCAGGCGAGGGTAATCTACGCTGGTGATTACCTTTGCCGGACTCAAGGCATCATACTTTTTCACTTTTGCTCACAGAGCACCCTGAAAGCTTTACCAAAGGACAGTGTTCATGTGCTCCAAAGGACAGTTTTTATCTACACCAAAGGTCATGTATACCTCGGGCAGTTTTATTGTACAAAAAGACAGTTCTCATGCGTGAGAACTGTAGAATACAGGAAATAGTGGTTAAATAGGGCTAGCTTTGCGTTCACTTTTTGTTGTCATTAAACTGCTAAAATCAGTGGGGACAAGAGTGTCCACTATATCGCACTGGAACTGTCCTTGGTGAAAGCTTCTTGAACGGCTTGCAGTCGCGTAAACTACTGGATGATTGGACTTTAAGGTAGAAAACCAAAGATTGAAAAGACGGTTAACTGTCCTTGTTTTCTCACTCTAAAGCTGGTCCATCTAATGCTTATGAACCAACTAGTCCAATTCCAAACAATTGTACCTGTAAACTAGTTCATGGGACTATATATCAAATGTGCGAGAAGTGACTGCTGAAGATCCACAACTTGCTTAAAAAATGTCCGAACCAAATTGTTTAAAGTTATGTTGAAATCATTGCTTTTATTGGGAGAAAGAAGCCTTTTGGTAACACTGAACCTGTACTTTGTCTTCCAAATTGGTTCGAACACCTTTTGCAATTTGATTTTTCACACCAGCGCATTGATTTAAAGCTTGCGAACCCGTTTCGAACCGGTTCCGCATGTGAATTACCCAGAGCTTGAACTGAACCTGTATGAAATGCCATAATTCGAAGCAGAACGGCATGAGAAATGGCCATTTTGTTTGTTTAGGCACCATAGTATGAACATAGTTGATAAGTAAAAAGAATGTGAAATTGTGGTGAAAGCAGTTTCCATGATGCCCCTGAAAATTCTAATGCTCTTAGCTCATTGGACATCGTGGTCCTCTGACAGAGCGTCAAAGGCCAGAGAGGACAAACAGAAGTCTTGTCACTATAAAACTTTAAAGAAACGTGGAAAAATATTTTTCCAGGTACTAAAGTGTGCCAACACGCCTTGAAAACGAAATCGTGCCGTTATTTATTCACAGCCACCCAACCGCCACATCTTAACTGCGTCTGTTTGGTCGGTATCATTTCTTTCTTTTTCAGCGCGAGGTTCTTCGACCGGCTTCTTTTTTGATACGTGGTGTCGGGATCCCACATTCCCTGTCGCTCTTTTGCAACGAAGCTGTATATGGCCAACTCCCTCAGTAATCATTACGGTGAAGCTGCTAAAGTCGGCACCGCTTCTGTGCCTCTCCGAGAGCCGGCGAAACCCCCTTCAGCGTTATTCACAAGTCTCGTAACTGCTGATAATGGCGCAAGCTACAGCAGTTGTATTTTTACCTTGCTATTGGAAGAATGCGTCTAGATTGCTTGGCGGATGAACAGCAGGAATCGAAGGAGCATAGGAGCGCCAGGAAGCGCGGATGGGAGCAAAAACAACTCAAAACCGCAACCGCAGAACGTGCAACGTGCCGCTGCCGACGCTGAAGTTCAACCGACATGTTTGTGCGGATGCCCCCTAAGGAAGAGCAATTGTCCCGCTTGTAACGCCGACGTCACCCTATATTATTTGTTGAACTAGGAAGGGCTTTCGGAGCGGCCCTTTGCCGGTGCCTCTCATGTCTAGCACGTGCACACATCCCCGGTTGCTGGTTTATGCGTGCACGGGCGGAGAGTGGAAGAAGGTAAAAGCATGCACGGGCACCTAGGCTTCATTTCCTCACCTATGGCATGTTTGTTGGTCTGGTGGGAGATTTAAAATCAGCCGACTCACAGCCAGATGCGACCTGTCTCCTGTCCTCCGTGGTCAAGATTGTTTGGGTTGGTGTGTTACACAGACCATTAGATGTCTTTGCGTGGATGGGAAATGAACGGCGTCATGTGCGTCCGTTGGAATGATGCTCATGTCCTCTCAATTGTGTTCAGATAACTGGCTAGGAAGTATGCTCAATCGGTAATTACAATAAAAGGAGTTTTGCTTCACGCACTCTTCGGACTGCACAGAGCTTCGCTTGTCATCATTTATTACAGAGTCGAAGCCACTGAATTTTTAGGCCGCCATATTGCCGCGGACCATGTATGGGTTTGTTTATTTTATTGTTTGTTTTTACTCCCGGGGCCACGCCCGGCTGTGTTATCTGCGTTCCAACGAAGCTCGTCTTACATTCTTTACTTTTATGCAGCACGGGCTATCACATTCAGATAAGCAGACTGTTTCGCCCTAACGTCACTAGCTCCGAATAATCTTCTGTGATCTACAATGTTCTGGATGTGAATCGACGGTTCCATAAACACTTGCGCCGAAAGATAAAAGCCTGCAGAGCAGACGCCGCGGCATGGATTCGACGACACTCCCTTCCCCCCAAATCACTTTTTTGACCGCTGATTCGCTGCCTCCGTATTGTTTTGAGTGGTTAGGGAGACAAGTTCGCTCCAATAAACTTGTTTTCCTTGAAAAACAACTGCGTCGTCCCCTTTGGGTTCGTGACATGTGGTCGAGGTGCGGAGTTCTAAGCCTTTTTTGCTCTCTACGACATCTGGAAGCCGCCAAGACAGTCCAACCAGAGAAAGCCGCCACTGCAAGGATTGCTACCCAAATTCGGTCTTCTGCCAGAAGGGCCCCAAAAGAAGGGAACCCCTGCAACCAAAACCACGGCGCAAGAAACAACGTCGCCAATCGTCCTGCAGCAGCCCCCAGAACCGCCATCGTTCCGGGGAGCCCCCCCTGAAGACCCCAAAGTCTGGTTCGAGAAACTGGAGCGCGTCCGCATCTTCAACAGGTCGGGGTGAAAAGAAACCCTTTTGGCATGTCTTCTTTTAATTAGACGATGCTGCTAGAACTTGGTTCGAGAACCACAGAGCTCCTTGACCAACTGGACTCAATTTAAAAAGGGAGTTTCCCTTTAAAAGGCCCTTTAACCGTGGTGAGAAAAGAGCGAGCTGCGATTTTTCTTGAAAAAACTCCCCAAAAGCGCACCCCCCAAAGAAGGGGGTCGTGATCTTCGTTGAGGAAATGAAGCGACTTTTTCGCCGTGCGGGCCCCGAAATGACCGAAGAAAGGAAGCTCAGGTTTTTAATGCGAGGAGTGAAGCAAATCTTTTTGCTTGGCTAGTCCGTAACCCCCCGAAGACGGGGGGAATTCGCGTCTGAGGCGGCCGCGATGGAGAAAAACGCTAGAAATTCGAACGAGGCAGTACGACCCCCCTGTCAACGCACTGTTCTCGGAGACCACGGTGCCGCAACTGTAAGCTTCCCATACATCGCGCGAGACCATCCGAGCAGTGTTCGAGGAGCTTCAGAAGCTTTTGCCAACGACGCCGCAACCGCAAGTGGCTTCCCTGACTGACGTCGTCCGAGAAGAGTTCAACAGGCACTGGGGGTCTACGCCTTCAGAAGCACCCCGTAGCCCAAGCGATGACCTACTCCCCAGCTTTTTGTCAACCCCGCCCTGCCCCCACCCCCTCGTCAAGAGGCCGAGACATTAAACCCCCGTCCAATGCCGCCCGCCCGACGCCCTCTAGACCAATACCAGACGCCAAAGGGAAAACCGACGTGGGGAAACCCCATAATCGTCCGCTGTGCTACCACTGCGTAGAGGCCGACCACATCTACCGTCGCTGTGCCTACAAGAGGCTCGGTTTGCGAGGGTATTCCGTGGACGCCCCACGCCACCGGTAGGGCCAGCGCCCTGCTGAGATCGAACAATACCTCTCCAATACCAACCGAGGACCAGCCCGCTTGAACCGTTCACCGTCGCCCTACCCGTATCAGTCACCGAACCGCCGCAGCACTGCTGACTTCTCACGTGGAAGGTCCCCCAGGGCCACGCGGGGGAAACTAAAAGCAGCAAAGGTCCACAACGGCGGAAAAATTAAAACCATCCAATGACGCAGCGACTCCTGAAGACCATGATTCACGACTTGCCCCGACCCCGACGACCCAATCTAACCCTAACGTGACTCCCGATCACGACGACAGCAAAACGGCACGACGTGTACCCGACATGACCGAACCTGCCGATGAAGACAACGAACGAAGACCACGACGCACAGTGCCCGACAGTCAACACGCAGAAGCCGAGATACGATGCCAGGACGCACCCGGGACTCGAAGAAGGCAGCGTCCGACGTTCAGCTGTCCATCGACGGCTTTAGAGTAGTCGCCCTCATAGACACGGGAGCGGACTACTTAGTCATGAGCGGACCTTTTGCGTCTAAGCTGAAGAAAGTTATGACCAGATGGGACGGTCCGCACATTCGCACAGCAGGCGGCCACCTCGTGACGCCAAGTGGAACGTGCACATCGCGCGTCACCATAGACGGCAAACGTACTCTGCGGCGTTCGTCATTTTGCCTAACTGCTCCCGCGACGTTATTCTTGGAATAGACTTTTTGACGGACAACGGTGCAATAATTGATCCACACACCAAGTCCATAACTTTTTCCTCCGATCACTCTATGACGCCGGAACCGAACCCCGTACACCGTGCTGCTTTAAGGATCGCCGATGATCATGTCACACTGCCACCCCGCGCAAGCTTGATGATCACCGTCTACTGCGACGATACTGTTCCTGACATCGACGCTATCGTAGAGAGTGACCAAAGGTTGCTCCTCGACCGCGGTGTCTCCATTGCAAGAGGCGTTGCGAGCTTTGCGCAACGCAAATCCCAAGTTTTGGTCACTAATTTCACCGAGGAATACTAGCATTTAAACAGGGGCGCTGCAAATGCGTTCCTCGAAGAAACGCAAGAAGCAAGTGACGTGATCGCGGTCGCAGAGTTTGAACGCGCACCTGAAGATACCTTGGAGCTTCCGAATCCCTTCGACGTCAATGCGGCGTTACCACAAGAAGAGCGGAAGGAATTGATGATCGTTGGATGTTTATGGCGCAAGGCCAACTGGGGCAAAGAGCGCCAAAACAATAGTCGATGATAGGGGTCTAACCTTAAACACTAACTAAAATCAGCAAAAACAAAAGTAAAATCACAACACGACAATGAGTATGGCTGGTGTATAGAGCCAGATTTCATGATGCGTGAGAGGAAATGAGGTTTAAAAACTTGACGGCGGACAAATACTCAAACACACGTTTCACGGAAACAATGGCATCATCACATAGGAAAAACGATGGATGTAGGGGGATATGTTGTCTGTAGAGTTCTCTGAAGTGTTTGTGTTTGTGTCGTGTTGTGTGAAGTGCCTTGCATGTGATTAATATGTGCACTACGGATAGGGCCTCTCCGCACCTGCTGCACTGGGGTCTAGAAGATCCCGTCAGCAGATACGAGTGCGTTGCATGGGTGTGCCCTATCCGCAGCCTACCCAAGGTGACTTCTGTGTGTCTGTTGCGTGTGTCAGTGGTGTATGGTCCCAAGCGTGGTTTTATAGCCTGTAACTTGTTGTCTGTCTGTTCACTCCAGTGTGTTTGCCATGTTCTGCGCAAGTGTTGTCTTATGTGTGGCTTGAGGTCTGTATATGGTACGGTTGTTATGTCTACAGTGTTCCTGAGAGCAGCAGCAGCTGCCCTCTCGTCTGCCAACTCGTTTCCAGCGATCCCAGCGTGTCCTGGGACCCAGCAGAGGAGCAGCTGATGCTTCTGCGCATACACAGACATGATAGTGTTAAATACAAGATTAACTATGTGGTTTTTGGGGGGTGTATGCGATGACAGTGCGCGAACAACACTCAAGGAATCTGTGTAGATGATAGAATTGGAATTTGATTTTCAAGGATGTGTCGTACAATCAGTAAAATTCCATATGCTTCTGCTGAAAAAATTGTTGTGTGGACGCTCATGGTTCTGGCTGCACTGAAATCCGGACCATGAGCAGCGCAGGAGACCATGGTGGAGGTTTTAGACGCGTCACTGTAAAATTCTGCAACTGGGTATTTAAACTGCAGAGACAGAAAGTGCTGCAGTATTGCAGCTCGCGGTACCCGATTTTTGTCAAGTTTCATAAAAGAAAGGTCGCACGACACAGGACGAACTTGCCAAGGCGGTAAACTGTTTGAAAAGGATGATCTGTACACATCTAAAAACGAAGCACTGAGATCCGAGGCTCGCTCTTTCACTCTAAGTGAAAAGGGCAGAGGAACGGATGGGCGATTTACAAAGAGCAGAGATGTGGATGTATCGTTAAAGACAGGATAAAAAGGATGATTATTCAGCGATGAAATTTTAAAAGCATAAAGCAAGTCCATGTATGTTCGTTGGTTCTCAAGGCTCCACTTATTACACTCAACATAAAGACTCTCAGCAGGGCTAGTGCGGAAAGCACCCGACGAAAGACGAAGGCCCAAGTGTAGCACTGGGTCAAGAATTCGCAAGGCTGTCTTAGTCGCCGACCCATACACCACACTGCCATAGTCCAAACGAGACCCAACCAAAGCAGTATACAAGCGAAGCAAGAGTTCTTTGTCGGAACCATAGGATTGGTGGGAGAGAACCTTAAGTATATTCATTGTTTTGAGACATTTATTTTTAAGTTCCTTGATGTGGGGAATGAATGTGAGTTTGTGATCAAACACCACACCTAAGAACTTGTGCTCCTTATTCACAGGAAGCGACACGCCATTAAGAGTAATGTCTGGGTCCGGATGGACCCCGCGCTTCCTGGAGAACACAACGCAGGAGCTTTTTGCAGGATTCAATTTAAAACCATTCTTGTCTGCCCAGCCGGCAAGTTTCTTTACACCAAGCTGGACTTGACGTCGCAGATTGACATATTACATGATTTATAGGATATCTGGACGTCATCTACATACATGGAATAAGAGATTGTGGGTGGCAGTGCCTTACCAAGAGAGTTCATTTTTACTATGAAGAGAGTGCAGCTTAACACACCACCTTGTGGCACGCCATTTTCTTGCACGTGAACCCTTGAGAGTGCACCACCGACTCTCACTCGAAACGTTCTTTCTGACAGGTAACTGACAAGAGTGTTTAACATGTTACCCGAGACACCGAATGACTTAGGTCACTGAGGATCCCGTAACGCCAAGCGGTGTCGTAGGCCTTCTCGAGGTCGAAAAACACAGTTAACAATACTGTTTATGAACGAAGGCATCCTTTATATACGATTCAAGAGATACGAGTTGATCGTTCGTGGATCGCCCCGCCCTGAAGCCTGCCTGGCAGCTCTCGAGAAGACCATTGTACTCGAGGAAGTACACGAGCCTGCGATTGATCATCTTCTCGAGAAGCTTGCACAGGCAGCTCGTCAGGGCAATAGGACGGTAACTTGAGGAGACGACGGGTCCTTTCCCTCCTTCAGGAAAGCTACAACTATAGCCTCCTTCCAAGAGTTTGGAATGTGCCCCGAAAGCCATATCTTGTTATATAGGTGTAAGAGTGTTAGAAGAGTGTCTGCGTGTAGGTATTGTATCATTGTATATGTGATGTTGTCTGGGCCTGGAGCTGAGGGTTTACACGTGCTCAGAGCAGCCCTCAGCTCATCCAGTGAAAACTGTGAGTTATAAGAAGATGTTGACCTATTGTTATCTAGTATAGGCTTCTTTTCGGCCGTTTGTTTGTGTTTCATGAAAGTGTTTGTGTAGTGTGCTGAACTGGACACGTGTTGGAAGTGTTGTGCGAGTGTGTCAGCCTGGTCTACGAGTGTGTCCCCTGTTGTGCTGACCAGAGGCAGGCTGTGTGTTTGTTGTCCTTTGAGTTTACGTATTCTCGTCCATACTTTCCGTGTGTCTGTGTAGGAGTTTAATTGATGTTATGAATGTACGCCAACTATCGCGTTTTGCCTCACGGCGCACACGTTTTCCGAACGCCTTGGCCCGTTTGAACAAGAGGAGGTTACCCGACGTGGGGTACCGACGAAGGATACCCCACGCCTTGTTCTGGGCCTCTCGCGCCCGCCTACAGTTCTCATTCCACCACGGCCTCCGCTGGTTGCGCGGGGCACCAGAGGCGTGGGGAATGGACCTTTCGGCGGCGTCGAGGATGTGCGCCGTGAGCAGTTGGGTAGCTTCTTCAACGTGTAGGTGTCCTATGGATGTGTGGTGTAGTTTGGATGTCTCTGTAAATGTATTCCAGTTAGCTCTTGCTTCATTAAACCTTTTATGGGAAGATGGACTGCTCGGGCCTGTACCTATATGCGTTAATGAAGTGGGGAAATGGTCACTACCATATGGGTCTGTGCCCACGCCCCATTCAAGACATGGAAAGAGAATTGCAGAACCAATAGCCAAGTCAAGATGTGAGTATGTGTTGTGACCTGTGTTATGGTATGTAGGCTGTTTTTGTTGAAAAGGCATGCTCCAGAGGATGTTAAAAACTTCTCTATCAGGCGACCTCGGGCATCCGTGCGAGAAGAGCCCCAAAGAGAGTTGTGAGCATTAAGGTCGCCTGTAAGGATGTACGGTTCGGGCAGCTGGTCAACCAGCGCCTCGAAGTCAGAGCTCGAAAGTGAGACATCAGGAGGAATGTATATGGAGCATACCGTTATCAACCTATTAAATATTATTGTTCGAATTGCTACAGCCTCAAGGACAGTGTTCAAGGTGACAGGGTGGCATGCTAAAGATTTGCGGGGAATTATGGCCACACCACCAGAAGAGTGTGTGCAGCCATCCCTGTCTTTCCTGTATACCAGGTAACTATTCAAGAAATTTGTGTGTTTGGAATTAAAATGTGTTTCCTGGGCAGACATTCAACTTGGAAGATTGGCATGCAGAATCTCATGCACGTCGTCAAGATTATTCAGAAGGCCTCTGCAGTTCCATTGAACCATGTTTTCTCTTCCCATTATGATGTGTTAGAGCTACTGGAGTGTGATTATTATGTAGGGTCTTTCGGGGCTTGCACTCTTGGAAGGGGTTTTCTGACCTTCTCTACTGACCTGGACGTCGCAGCCCGTTCCTTCCGCTGCGATGAAAGCCGGAAGGGCTCGACGTCCATGTCGTCATCTGATGGCAAGGGGGTGCCCAGCCGACTGGGCCCCCTTGACGTGGTACCCTCTCGGGTATTCTTTGCCTGCGCTGCCAGTGCCGAAGGCGTGGGGAGCACCACAGGTGGCACAGGCAGTGAGGCCGGGGAGGGGGTCACTGCGACTGCCTCCGTCTCCATCTCCGTGCCCTTGCGTGTGCTTTGGGCCGGTGGAGAGGAAGCAGTGGATGCAGCGGCATCCCCAACAGACGTTGTTGCCACCACAGCCGCTGCTGGCTGAGCGAGCGGTGCGGAGGTGGGTTGGGCTGCCATAGGCAACCCAGGGGGGGGCGGCGGCGGGACCAAGTCCGACTCGCGGTACTGGGTCCCCACCGAAACCAAACGCCGCTCCGCCCCCCGGCGAGCTGCGTCGGCGTACCTGCCCAGAGGGAAGGAGGCGAACCTCTTTCGCGCCTCTGGGAAGGTGATATTTTCGGTTATCTTAAGGTTAATGATTTTTTTTTTCAAGATGAAACTTTTCACAAGCGCGAGAGTATGCTGCGTGTGGACCCTGGCAATTCGGGCAGGTGAAGTTGGTTGCAGTGCAGTTGTCAGAGAGATGATCATGCTGGGCGCATTTGGCACATGTTGTTCTGCCTCGACAGGAGTTGGTACCATGCCCGAACCTCTGGCACTTGAAACAGCGCCTCGGGTTCGGGATGTACGGCCGGACAGAACAACGGATGAAACCTGCGTTGACATGCTCGGGCAGTGTGCAGCGGTCAAAAGTCAGGATCAGATGTTTGGTGGCTATTTCTTTGTTCTCTCTCCTGATGACGATGCGCCTTACTGCTGTCACGCCTTGTTCTTTTAGGCCTTCGAGCAGATCAGTCTCTGTCTCGGTTAGGAGATCTGCCTCAGAGATCACACCTTGACAACTGTTGAGGCTGCGGTGGGGTGTGACCCTGATCTCCAGATCTGCCATGCGGGTTTGTTTCAGGAGGATTGTGGATTGCTGCTTGGTTTTAACTTCAACTAGCACTTCACCAGTTCTGAGTTTTTTGGCGTCATATGTTTTGCCGATGATACCTTCAAGGTATTTAGAAACAAGAAATACCGATTGAGAGGAAACCGGCTTCGATTTGTCCACAGATTCCATGATCAAAAAACGAGGGTAGTTATCTGGCTTTGGGAGCGAGATAGAAGGCAAAGAAGGAAAAGATACTTCGGTGCGGCCCCTTTTAGGGGGCCGATCACGTCTGTGGGGGGGGTTTGATTTATCCATATGGCATAGGAAAAAGCAGGGAGACGGGGGTACTTTCTTCTTTGACCTTACCCTGGTAGTCAAAGAGGTCCCGGAGCTCCCTGCTTGGTGAACAGACAGGGAGCCCATCCGCCGGAGCTTGACCTGGGCTCCGACGGCCACCGTTCGTGGTTTCTAACCCTTCACCTATAAACACATCGCCACGGTTGGATCCAGCTTATGTTTGGGGGCTCAGGGTCCGCGGTATCGCCAGTACCGTCACCAAGATTGCTCAAGGTGCCCCGTGCGGGGAGAGCGGAAGAAATTATTGGATTTGCTGCATCGCTACAGAGAGTGTTTTTCGTCGAACTCAAAACTACGTCAGACACCTCTACCGAAGCACCGAATAATAACCAAAGATGGAGCTCGACCTACCCGACAGTCACCGTACCGCGCCTGTTCACACGAGCGGGAAGCCATCCGGACTCAAGTCGACGACATGCTCAGCGACGACATTACAGCCATCGAAAAGCCCCTGGGGTGCGCCGGTCGTACTCGTGAAGAAAAAAGACGGCACATTAAGGTTTTGCGTTGACTACCGGCGACTGAACAAAATCACCAAAAAGGACCTGTACCCCCTCTCCCGATTCGACGACGCCCTCGACCACCTCTGCCACGCGAGGTACTTCTCGTCGAAGGATCTGAAGACCGGCTACTGGAAAAATTGAAGTGGACGAGAGAGACCCAGAGAAGACTGCATTTATAACCCCCGACGGCCTATACGAGTTCAAGGTGATGCGGTTCGGGTTGTGCACGGCGCCAGCAACGTTTCAACGAGTCATGGACACGGTGATAGTGGCCTTAAGTGGCACACCTGCCTCGTATACCTCGACGATGTTGTGTTATTCTCCCGGACTTTCCACGAACACCTTGCAAGGTTGCAATCTGTACTCGAGGCCATCCGTACGTCGGGGTTAACGCTGAAGCCTGAAAAGTGCCGCTTCGCTTATGAGGAACCCACGTTTCTGGGCCATGTCTTCAACGCCGCGGGAGTCCGGCCTGATCCGGCGAAAACTTTCGCCATAGCGAACTTCCCAAGACCGAAAGTTAAAAAGGGCGTGCGGAGATTTCTCGGAAAATGCGCATACTACAGGCGCTTCGTCGCAAACATGGCCCGCATTGCAGAGCCACTCACCCGCTTGACGAAAGATAGCACCCCTTTCAGCTAAGAAAATGCCCAAGAAACAGCCTTCTGCGAGGTACAGCAATGCCTGCAAAGCCCGCTTGTGCTCGGGCATTTCGACGAAAACGCCGAAACGGAAATCCACACGGACGCCAGTGATATAGGCTTGGGTGCCGTCCTCGTACAAAAGCAAAGCGGCTGCGAGAACGTAATCGCCCATGCGAGCCGTGATCTGTCCAAGGAAGAAAGAAACTACTCAGCCTCTGAGAAAGAGTGCCTCGTGATTCTATGGGCCATTTCAAAATTTCGCCCGCACATGTATGGAAGACCATTCAAGGTTGTGACAGACCACCATGCGTTGTGCTGGCTCGTCATTTTGAAGGACCGATCTGGCCGTCTTGGTAGGTGGAGCTTCCCCTGCAAGTATTCGACGTTACAGTAGCCTACAAATCCGGCAGGAAACACTCCGACGCCGACTGCCTGTCCCGTGCCCCCGTCGACCCACCACCACAAGACTCCGATGAAGACAACGCGTTCTTCTGAGTCGTGACTGAGAGCTACCTGGCCGCACAGCAGCGTGCCGACCCCGATCTACGCGTCATGATTGACTACCTCCAAAGATGCAACGTCGCCGTGCTCAGGGCCTTCAAACGCAACTTACCTGCATTCAGCCTGAAAACCTCCGTCCTCGTCAAGAAGAATTTCAGCCCCGGAATTAGAGCGAATTATCTTCTTGTCATCCCGGAAGAACTTCGTGACGAAATTTTGGAAGCGTACCACGACCACCCGTCTTTCGGACATCTCGGCACAGCTCGCACTACTTCCAAAATCAAGGCGAAGTACTTCTGGCCCCGCCTTACATCCGACGTCACCCACTACGTTCGGAGTTGCCGTGACTGCCAGCGACGAAAAACGCCACCGACGAGACCCGCCGGATCTCTAGACATGAACAATTCTTAGTTATTCCCCTGTTTTGTTATCCTCTGGGGATGTGCCTACCAGAGTCTTCGTTTACGGCCACTATCCGGAAACTGCGTTTAAGGGAACCCTGTTCCCCGAACTACATTAAAGGGTCACTGAAGGGAATTCACAAAGTGTCTATTACTGTTTGCATTGCACAAAATGCGTCAAATAAACAGACTTTTTATCGTTTATCTGGTCGCTAAAGCAGTATTTATTTATACAGGAGCATTGAAAAGGTGCATTTAGAGAAACTCCCCTCTTGAATGCTGCTCTAGTTAAAGTACCCTACCCTGAAATCATTTGCCTATAATAGCCTGTGCCAATTTAGGCTTCGCTATCAGATAAGACCGCTTCAATTCTTAATAAAGAAATTTTGCTGACCATTGTGGAATCACATAATGCTGATGTCACTTAACTGGGAATTATACGGGCTAATTGAGCAGCAGCAATATCATGTAAAAGATCTCGTGCTATAAGGGACCAGAGCACTTAAGGGGTTGAAAGAGGAAGGTTAATAGGCGTATTCATGGGAGACCAAGAAGAGAGAGAAGTGGGTCAGGGAAGAAACGCGTGTTAAGGACATATTTGTAGAAATGGAGAAATGGGCATGGGCAGGGCATGTAATGCGAAGGCAATTGATTACCGTTGGTCATTGAGCCTAACAGAGTGGATCCCTAGAGAAGGCAAGCGTAGCAGTGCGCGGCAGAAAGTTAGATAGGCAGATGAAATCAGGAAGTCTGCGAACTTCAATTGGTCGCTGTTAGCATACGACGGGGATAATTAGAGATTATTGGGAGATTCGTTTGCCCTGTAGTGGGCGTAGATAGGCTCATGATGATGAAAAGGGAGCAGAATTGGTAAAGTGATTTCTTATAGCGGATCTGCTGTAAACAGAATTTTCTCGTCCGTCTACCGAAGGTCATGTGTCACGCAAGCGTAGCAGTAGGTCTCTAAGCCTGCGTAAGGCCTCTTAGAAACTGGTTCACAGAGCCGCCCGTAAAGGCTGCAGTAGAATTTGAGCGGCATGTTTTCTGGGAAGCGCCCGTTGATGTTCGAGTTCACACAAGAGAACTACAGCTACGCTGTTTCAGCAGATTTCCCACTGCGTGGAACTGCGTTTACTTCTTTTTTGTTGAGGGGAAGTATACAGTAATCCCTCGTTAACAAAAAGACAGCGGGTGGACAAAAAAGTTTCTTATAAGCGGTATTTTGACATAAGCGACCACTTTAGCAAAGCTAGAACATTTGAGCTTTAATTGCGTCACAGGTGCTAAAAATCAAAGCGTCATGTATTCGGTAAAGCAAAATTTATTGAGGTGAAAAAAAGGCAGTAAGTATTGGCTGTTTCAAGTTCTTGCCGGGTGCGAGCAACCCCTGCTCCAATTTGGCCAAGCATTGTATGATGCTGTGGTCGCCGCACATAAAAGTTGCAGTGGTAGTGGCCACTTTTATAAGGGGACGTGCAGCTTTCACGGAACGCTTCGAGTGTTACCCACTGCAAAGCGTCGTAAACACCGTAGCTCGAGACAGAGGTTGTGTTTTGTCATCATCATCATCACCAGCCTCTATACGCCCACTGCAGGGCAAAGGCCTCTCCCATATTTCTCCAATTACCGCGGTCCTGTGCCAAGTGTTACCAATTTATTCCTGCAAACGTCTTGATCTCATCTGCCCATCTAACGTTCTGCCGCCCCCTGCTACGCTTGCCTTGTCTAAGAATCCACTCTGTTACTCTTAATGACCAGCGGTTTCTTGCCTTCCAATTACACGCCCTGCCCACGTCCATTTCTTCCTAATTTTTACTAGTATGTCCTTAACAAGCGCTTGTTCCCTGACCCACTCAGCTCTCTTCTTGTCCCTTAATGTTACACCTATCATTTTCCGCTCCATTGCCCTCTGAGTCGTTCTCAATTTAAGTTGAACCCTCTTAGTGAGCCTCCAAGTTTCTTCACAGTAGGTGAGTACCGGTAAGATGCAGCTGTCATACACTCTCTTCTTCAGGGACAATGGTAGGCTGCCATTCATTAATTGATAATGTCTGCCGTATGCAGTCCACCCCCTTCTGATCCTTCTAATTATCTCTGCCTCATGGGTGGGATCCGGGGTCACAACTTGGCCTAAGTAGACATATTTTTTCATGACTTTCACTACTTGTCTCCTATCCCAAACTGCTGTGCTGTCCCGAGGTTATTGATCATTACTTTAGTTTTCTGCATATTAATTCTCAGGCCCACGGTTCTACTCTGTTAGTCTAGTGCGGAAAGCATGCTTTGCAATTCGTACCCCGAGTTACTCAGCAAGGCAACGTCATCAGCAAACCTTAGGTTACTGAGGTATTCTCAATTAACCCTTACTTGCACCTGTTCCTAATCCGACGTCCTTAATACTTCTGTTGTGTTCAGCTAAAAAAAATTCCCTCGCACTTCCCCGAGGGGGAGAGTGTGTAAGTGCGAATGCACGGTTGTTGATTGCGCGATTACGGTGGATATCGTGATCTTAATGAGTAGTCGAGAGATTACACACACGCACACAACTACAAAGAAAGAAATTTCACTCGTTATTGCTGGTACCGTTGCCCGGTCCGCCATCATCGTTATCGAGATGCAGAACCAGCGACCGCTCTCGACGACGGCGCGCGCTCGACTAATACCCTCCCGCGCCACGCGGCCGCTACACGAGTGCCCTCACGCGTCGCGCCCGCCGTTACGGCGAGGGCTACACGAGCGCCCTCACGCGTCGGAATGCGGAGCGCCCGCTACGCGAGCGAGAGCTCTCCCGCCCGAAGTGGAGAGGAGGCACCCAACACCCGCAGTCACTGAGCGGAGAGAGGAGGAGGAGAGTAGCACGCGCCCATCTCCCCCCGTTGCTAGGGAAGACGAGGAGCGCGCGCACCCGCAGCTGTTGCTATGCGGACGACGGCGGCGGACGATTCAGGCTCGCTTAAGAAGTGCATTCGCTCTTAAAAAAAATGGTTAACCGCTCACTTTGGGCACTCAGCGCAATCACGAAAACTGACAAATTTCGTATCAGGGGCTTTGCATGATCCCTGGACATTTTTTCTTCGATGTGTGCAGCCGTGAAATTTGTAACATAAGAGTTTTTTTGGCGCCCCATTGTCGACGACAGTGCCCATGCTACGGTTCGAATGTTGTGTTGGCGCACCATCGGGTCCGCGTTATTGAACAATGTCTGCGAACAAAATTCAATGGCCCTACTATGCATTTTAACCATTTTTTAAAAGTTGGATGGGGGAATCCAGCATGACCGGCCGGAGAAAATCGCCGGGGAAATGCCAGCTTGCGTTGACCGGCCATGGTGACATCCTGAGTCGCACATGATCGTTCGCCACATCGCTCTAAGCAGGTCAAGCGCTTCGTGCGCTTTGAATAATGAGGGCTAAAATGCATGCGTTTGGGTTGGGAGCAGAAGAAATGTTGAATAAAGCGATATTTTGAGTGAAGCAGTTTGGTTATGACAAGGGATTGCTCTACGTTGTGGCTTCAAGGAAACTCCACTCTGCCAATGACGAAAAAGTTGCTTACAGCAGACAGTTGGAGTCATGCACATACACTTCACAACCTCCATGTGTATTGGAAGTCTTCAAGCGACATTAGCAGTCACAGAGATTAAAGTTGATATATTTCAAAAACTGGGAAGATGAAATTTTTTATTTTAACGCAGTTTTAGGCTATTTATACCTGAAGGTAATACTTCTTCATTAGTTTTTGGGGAGCAGGTAATAAGAGAGAAAGATATGCTCAAAGCAACTCGTCTTGAGTTGAGAAGCGTTTGCAGCAGTTACGGAGAATGGCGTATCCACGCAGATAAAGTCAGATGTGGTTCGTGTAGGTCTTGTAAGTCTGGTGCACACTGGCCAAAATAAAAAGCTGTAAAATGTTAAATCTTACCGAAATTACCATGCCAATTGCACTTCTCGATCATGTAAAGCCAATTCCGTAACATTTGTCAGAAGTATGGAAACTAGGAGGATATTCTTTTTATCTGTCCGTGAGCTGTACAAATAAAGAACTTCCTATGCAGAGACGTTACAGGTTTCGTGCAGGGAATAAAGAGATTTTGATTATGTCAGACTTGTGCTCTAACGCATTGGAAGCGGGTGTGAAATTTGGCGGACAAACTGTAGTCAAGAAAGGGCAAGAGAGTAAAACTGATGATGATGATGATGATGGTGGTGGTGGTGGTGGCGCAAGGCCGACTACAGGCAAAGAGCGCCATGGAAAAGTTGTTTTATGAGGACGAGATGATTCAACTAATTTCAACTAAAAATTCAACCATAAATATACGTGAAATGACATAAAAGACAATATAGATGACTGGTGAAGGGCCAGAGTGTCAATATGCATGGTAAGTAATGGGATGTAAAAACTTGACATCGCTAACAAGCTTAAAAGTACGCTTGTGGGTGATTATGGTGTCGTCCCCTAGAAAGTACGATGGGTGTAGTGGAATGTGTTGTCTGTATAGTTGTGAGAAGGGTCCGTGTGGTGTTGTTTCTAGTGCCTTGCATTGTTGGAGGGTGTGGATCACGGATGGGGCTTCTCCGCAGCTGCTGTGCAGACGTCTTGGAGAAAGAGAGTAAAACTATCGGCGAGATTTATATTAGTGTTTCCTGAGTACACATGTACAAGTAGAGCGGACACAGCTCTAGGGAATAAAAGTTTCGCCTTACCGGCTTCCTGGACTGCAGAGGGCGACACGCAGTGCCGTCACTACGGCCCGCTGCCGGCACATTCTCCGCTTTCTCATCCCCGCTGCCTGTCTTGTTCCGCCCCCGAATACATTTACTAAGGTGTATGAATCATGTCACAACCCCAAACCCCAAACCCAGTTGTGACCCCAGATCCCAACCATGAGACAGAGATAATTAGAAGGATCAGAATGGGCTGGGGTGCATATGGCAGACATTCTCAGATAATGAATAGCAGCCTACCAGTGTCGCTGAAGAAGAAAGTGTATGACAGCTGCATCTTACCGGTACTCACCTTTGGGGCAGAAACTTGGAGGCTCACTGAGAGGGTTCAACTTAAACTGAGAACAACTCAGCGAGCAATGGAGCGGAAAATGATAGGTGTAACATTACGGGACAAGAAGAGAGCGGAGTGGGTCAGGGAACAAACGCGTGTTAAGGACATATTAGTAGAGATTAAGAAGAAGTGGACGTGGGCAGGGCACGTAATGTGAAGGCGAAGGTCATTAAGGGTAACAGAGTGGATCCCTAGAGAAGGCAAGCGTTGCAGGGGGCGGCAGAAAGTTAGATGGACAGATGAGATCAAGAAGTTTGCGGGGATAAATTGGTCACAGTTGGCACAGGACCGAGGTAATTGGAGAATAATGGGAGAGGCCTTTGTCCTGCAATGGGCGTAGGTAGGCTGGTGGTGATGATGATGATGATGATGAATCATGTCTTTCCCGTATTTACCACTTTTCCGCCCGGATTCTCCCGCTGAACTGCAGTTCTCCCTATTTCTGCCTTTAACTTTTCAATATATGACTCACTGGCCCATCGATGTTTATCCAGCCTCCATTGCGGATTGTTCATTTTGTAAAGATAGCACCCTCAGGCAGAGGGCCCCACACAACATCAGGTTGAACAGTATTGATGGGGGCTATTGGAACCCAAATGATTCGTCATGATGAAAATAAAGTACACCCTTTGCCTCAACAGCGCATGCAGCAGACCGTGTTTTTTTTATTTAGGCTAATAGAGCCATCACGGCAAATAGGAAGCATACTTAGAACGATGTTGACACGAATAGTACAAAAATGGCACGAAATATATCTGACAATTTGAACACCTATGAGGATTGCGCGGAAGGACGACACGAAGAGGAGACAACAGGACGAGCGCTCGTCCTGTTGTCTCCTCTTCGTGTCGTCCTTCCGCGGAATCCTCATGGCTGTTCAAGTATCAGACTAACTAGCCCGTCAACAAATCTTGCTGAATATCTGACCATGGAGCGAACACCAGCAGCGTGCCAAAACATTAAAGCCATTGATACGAAATGATTGATGTTTAGAGTATGAATAGTATGGTAAATTAGCGTGGATTATATTGAATAAGGTAAATTAAAGTGAATGATGATGAAATAATAAATTAATATTGGCTCATATCATACTTTAGTAAAAATAAAACACCTAAAGATTTATTAATGGAAATGAAATGAATTAGGGATGGTTAGACGTGAGAATATATAAAGACGAACTATGGGCAATTATTGTGCGATTAGTGTGGGTGTAAAAAGACGTCAACTTAGCCCTGAGACGGTAAAGTATCTGAAGGTAAAACAGCGCGGCTGCTGTGTCGATGGCCCGACGTCAACAAAAAAGGCGCCCGTCAGAATGGTTCGACCGGGACCGGTACCGTCCTGTCGGAGGCGAGCGTGAGGAAGTATCGCCATACTTTTGCCTTCAAAGCACACTAAGCAAAGAATTTGCGTGAGAAATTTTGTTTTTTATCGTGTGATAGTCTCTGGCGGCCTTTATCTAACTTGCCTAGACCCAATCTTTTCCTATTTTCATAGTCTAAACACCCTTGAGGGACATTTCCTTCCTGCCCTATATTTCCTCCATTTTTCCTTCGCGGACGTGCTCGTCACTCGCTCTGGTCTCGCTACTCTTCTGTTGAGCCTATGGTGTTCTCACTGCGAATCTCCGCCTTATTTATTCATTACGTTCATCTTTATTCCCAAATCTCTCTCCTCCTTATAAATAATTTCCCGCCTCTAATTCTCGTCTCTACCGCCTACTCTCCTTGCTGCTGCTCATCCCGTCTCTCTCTCTCCCCTCATAATACCCATTTCTACTTTTCCGCCTTCCCATCAGCCTTTCCTTCTTGGGAGGTCCTCGACATCACCATTCCCTTCTTGGGAGATTTCTTTTGCTCCACTTGCCATGGTGTTCTTCCTTGCCGCTTGGCCTCTTTTGTGTCGACATATTTGTGCCCTTCGTTTAAATAACAAAATAACCTATGTAGGTTACATTCGTTTGTTACAAACTTACACTTTTAGGAAAATGGTTTTAGTAAAACAAATATTGCAATCCAATGAGAGATATAGTATTGAAGTTTTCCGACATTTTGTAGCCTCATCCACGTAAATAAAGCACGGAATTAGTAATGAATAAACTACTAAAGCTATACCAGTCACCGGAACATGTGTGTCATGTCATTTAAACCTATTTCTACATAACATGACGGGAGAGCTGAGTGGTTATTACATTTTTTGTGATGCTGAAGCGCTGCCGCCCTCTGATATAGCGTCGCCTGTGTAGGTGGCCGTACGACACACACGTGAAGACACGCACGGCAGGGCGTGGATTGGATATGCGTCGAGCAGATTGGGTCGCTGCGTTCTCGGCGCGCTTCCGCCGAGGCTTCCGTAGCGACGCTGATGGCATCTTTGCGTCTGGCTTGGCCATCCCGGAAGTTGCAATGGTCTCTTTGTGCCGCTGTTCCTCAATCTTTCCCCCGTCTGTCTTCCATTTTGAGTTTCTCGCTTAGGTGCCCTCTGCTTGTCGTCATGGCACTTGCGGGTTTAGCTCTCTTGCCTTCATTCGATGCGTCCATTTCCCTCTTGAAGTTGCTGCCCTGTTTGTGTGGGCTCCCAATGATTCCGCCGTTTATCGCTGCGGAATTCAATTTCCTCGTCGTGTTCATCTTCTCGCTTGTTTTGGAGGGCCGCCCTTTTCAGGGGATTGCCATCGACTCATGACAATAACCCCTCAATAAGAGTTTTTCCTATTTTTCCTAAAACACTTCTCACTGCCCCCAGTCACGAACACGAGCATCTACGATAAGCCCACAACAACGGTTCACTTCTCACGCACCTGTTGTCCACACCAGCCCTCTACCTTTTCTACCACCTTACAGTTTACTTTTGTCGGTGCATCATACAAATATGTTTGCACAAAGTTGGCGAGTTGCACAACCACCAATAATCGTCTATAGCAGCTTGTTATACCGACTGTTCAAATAGATCACCTGAATCGTACACTTCACGAAATATTTTATCTTTAAAAACTACCCACCGCTATTTTAAAAGTCTGTCAGCATATTCATAATCCTCGGCATACACCATAACAGTTGAGTGATCTATTATCTTCCCAAGTGTTTCTCAACCTCACTGTGTTACAGAACTTCGGCCTTAACAATAACCAAGTCATTCTTTCCTATGAGTCCTATTCTCAGCCAAGTTTCACCGTGGTTGCAGACTGCTCTTTTCGCCGTCGACTTCATTTTATGCTTTTCCTAATGCGTCAATTACCCGCTTTTCCTTACGCGTCAGTTTTGTGTGGAACACATACTTGGCTCCCACCTCTCACGACACTGAGACACGAGCGGTGCCTGCACACTATCTTTACTGTCCGCCTTTTCTCAATTTCGTGCAACGAACACAGGTACCTCGGTTTTGACTGACTCGGTTACATATGATTGCGTGCGGCTGTTGATCTGATTTTCACTCGCGCGCCGCTTGACAGCTCGCTTACTCTGGTGTATGCGCTCCTGGGCTTTCGCTTTTTATTACTGGGTAGGATCTCCACCCTTTGTTAGCATTGGAATTTCACGTTTTAGCTGGTCTTAGGCTGCCCTTCACCTTTCCGTTACTATCGCCTATTTCCTTTTCATTTTGCAATAAACATTTTTGTCATTAAAGCCTGCGGGAATAACCTGTCTTAATAGGTTTGTACTAATTATCTTACATGTATTGCATTCTTTGTCTGTAGTTAGGCAACCGTGCTACCTGTTGTCTATACCAAGGGGGCTGGCTTCGTCATGAGGCATTGTACTCTACTTTGCTGCCTCCCCCTACGGATACCTTCACAGTATCCAAGTTCAGCTCAGATCAGATCAGATCAGATCAGATTAGAAAAAAATTATAATTGCATCCATGGATGGGACCGTTTTCACGTAGGCTTCACTGTCCAAAATATCTGTTCCCACCATCCATCCATTCACCCATTCATCCATCCGTCCATCCGTCTGTCCCTCCATCCGACAGTACGACGGTCAGTCAGTATAAACGAAAACAAAACCCAGAACCCCAAACCCATAACAAATAAACTCCAACCAAATCCCTAACCCAACCCAAATCGAACTGACAACAAGGCGTCAAGCCAACCAGCCTACCCGTTGCAAAGGTACGCCTAACGACTAAGGTGTATCCTTCTTGTCTAGCAGTGATGCAGAAAGAGGCTACGTGGTGCACGTGATCTTATGATTCTGAAGTGCGAAACCTGAAATACTCTCTCACCCTAAGCAAAAAGGGATCGGTTACGACAACTTATTCCTTCTACCGCTTCATTAAAGACTTTGGCAAGGGAGGGCTCGTTTATTCGGCAACGACAACTGTTATCGCTGTGGCCTGGAATTCTGTGTTTTGTGAGGAACGTTCTAAAAGAGCGGCATTTTTAATGGTCTCAAACCAGGGATGGGTCATGACGGAGCTAACGCTAAAGCTGCTGCCCTATTACAATTCGTGCGACTTCGACATTTGAGAGAAATGACTTTAATCTTACGTGATTTACCAAAACTTGTTGCTGAGCTAGTTGGTACGTACTTAAAGCAAGACCAAACCTGGCGCAAAGAAGACGTGGACGAAAAAGATAAAATTTACGACGTATGCAGGCGCAAGGTACGAAAGATATGGCGATTGGAACTGTTGTAACTTGTTTTTTCCACGTCTAGTTTGCGCCCCGTTTTCTTCTTTCTTTATATGTGAGGTGCTTTTGAAGGGTGTCAGGTGGCGTAGCACCAGCATCTTGCCAAAAAATCACTGCCGACGGCTCAATAAAACGTACACATGACTGAGATAACAAATCTTGGAAATCAATACTGCAGGCATATACAAGTAAAAACGACAACGCTCGTTTGCTGCTTAAATAGAAAGCCACCTGTCTCTTACCTCTTTACTCCTCCAAGTGATTCACCAAGGCACAAGCAGGCCGCGGCCGAGAGCATCACTGCAGCCGCATTGCTTTTCACGTTCGCGCGCGGCCGAAGGAAGCTCTGTAGCACTACTTCGTTGTACCAGCAACCCTGTCCAAAATACCTTCTCTATGTTTCAGTCCTTCGGCACTCGGCGTTGCATTATGGTGCAGGTGTGGGGGAGGGTGAGGAGGCGGGGACAAAGGCGGAAAGAGGACGCATTGGGTGCTCCGCGTTGCATTACGAAAGCCTTGGTGGTTCGAAGGAATGTCTACATGTGAGCACGAGCGGTGTGGCCACGTAATTCACTGAAAGTGCCCTACTCTTTGGTCCAGCGCCTTGGCGTGGCCGACACCGAGTCCAGGTCGCAGCCGGCTGAAGACGCCACTTGCTGCATCCTATGCTGGTGACGCCAGCCTGCCCACCCAGCGTCCACCTCGACGATGTTTGTTCTGCAGGCTGCGGATAGCTCTCTGCCGGTGTTATGCAGGAAACCAAACTTGCGCATGCTTCAAAGCAGTCATGTGTGCTGCGGGACGTCGCAAGCGTTAAAGTATCAGGGGTAAATTTTTACAGCGAAGCTGTTTAGCAAATCGTAATTTTTAGTTTCCGCAGTTACAAATACCAAAAAAGTGTTGAGCGCGCGCACGTGAGCGTGGGCCTTGCGGCCACCCAGCAGTTAAAAAAACAAAGTAGCGCTCGTGTGTGCTTGCCTCGCGGCGACCGCCCAGCTGCCGCGGAGCCTGTTTGTCAAACCAAGCGTACCCTCTTACGGAGATTGGCCAAGATTGGCAAAAGAACTGCAGCGTTCACCGTAAGTATGACAACACGGGAAAGACTCCTGCATTCACGGTAATCATGCGACACTTGCTCGGAATGAGCAAGACACGTCATAGCGTGCGCCCTTCCAAGGTGCTGTCCAAAGATTATCTCTTTAAAAAAATAAGAGAAGCTCACACTAATAACAACAATGATGGAGTAAAGGTTGTTGCGACAGCGCAGAGAAAGTAAATCGGCTCCAGTCATAGACCTAAACTTTCGTGATCGTAGTGAAAGTGGCACACAGCTTCACTACCTCGAAGCCTTACACGTTGGTGTGAGCTTTCATTACCTTTTTTGTCTGCCAACTTTCAGTAGAGAGGTTCACGCCGGTGACATCTACCACTGTTGCCCGACGCGTGCTACGCACTGGACTATAAAGGGCCCCTTGAGGCAACAAACAGGGGAAAAGCGCCTTGCGAAGTAGAAGCACACATACGGAGAGGGAGAGAATGTTTCCAGCTGAAAGCGACACAGCCACGCCTTCAAGCAATCATGGGAAAACACCGAGCAGGCAAAGCCCATGAGCTTAGTGCACTACTCTGGACCACGCCTTATTGAAAAAGGTTCGTTTAGAGAGTGCCTCCAATCATGCTATTGAAGGCATCTAAAAAAACTTTGCTCTGTAATACTTCTTTGAATTGCCGTTTATTTCTATGCCTGCTCTCCGCCGCTGGTTTGTGGTTTTTCACCAAAGCATCCCAGCAGAGCGGATGTACTACTGCAAGTGTTTTCTATTGACGACTGATGTTTCCCATGGGAAGTAACATCTGGCGTTGACCGACAACAGCAGATGTAACAGAAAACATTCCTGGTCGCAACCACCGGGGTAAATTTGGGACGCCACTTGAGGGGAGATTCACGCGATGGCGCGTAAAGAGAACACGGGCCTCCACGAGCGGGAAAGTAGTGAGGTGTAGTGTCACAGTCTGCATGCCATAATCATTTGCACCGTGTAAGCTTTCACAGGGTTATAGGTTCTCGTTAAACAGTTCTTTAGGGGTGTGGCGGCCAATGCATACGAAGTAAGAAATCAAATAAAATTATGCAAGGATTGTGCAGCCTCAGAAGTTTGATAATTACGTCATGCTTAGGTCGCACTATTTTTGCTGTTAGAACGAGCGGGAAGTCTAAAGCGCCACTTAGTTTATTCATCTCTACCCCATACCACTAGTGCTGGTGATAGGAAGTTTGATAGCAGAGAACGTTGTGGAGAATCCCAAGCCACATTTTTGCATGTTTGTACACGACTGTGAGAACGGGTGTTCTATAGGTTGCGGGCGTGAAACCCGCGGAGGAGGATTACGAAGAGGTGACGCCATGATTTCTTACTATTAAAAGCACGTAACGTGTTCAATTACGAAAGCACACGTTTGCACAAAAAGAGGCCATAAACAACTAAAAAAAGGCGCAAAATGAACAATTCTGACCGAACGTGAGTTCAAAACAACAGGCTCATGTCACGATCCGCTTCGTGCTGGGATGTGGTGACTCCAGTGACTTTGCCTCGTCCCGAGGTCATTTCGCTGCGGTTGCCAGATGTTGAGATCAGAAGGCGTATACAGGCACGCCAAAAATCGAGCCGCTCAGAATCTCGCGCTGTGGTAGCAGCAGCCTAGAATGGCAAGTCGCCCGCAGATGGACCGTCAACCTATGCCTTGCCCCGGAACAGAGGATGGGAACAGAGCCTCCGGAAATAGCTCCTCAGAAGGCAGCGGCTGGTTTTCCGGAACACCACCTCGAGCGGCCCCAACAAGGGCAGCCCGGTCAAAGCAAGAGCGCAGTTTTGCCAGCGTACCTAGCGGAAACGCAGCTTCGGGGAGCCAGTGAAGGGATCACTACCGGGAGGTGGTTCGTGGCCAGTGCAACGATGTGCTTAGATTTGGCTGCCGTTCGAGGTGCCATTTGAGCTCCGGGTGTCGTTCGAGGAGCTTGCCCGGAAGTGCCGACACTGCCGATCGAGTGGCTGCTCCTAGGGAACCTTTGTTTCGAAACAAGCCCTAGGCCGGCGATCTACCAGCGGGGCAATTCACCAGCGCCCAGACCAAATTCGCTGCACGGGGCGACGCGCCGACAGCGGGGCCGATTCGCGCCTCAGCCAAACCTCCCGCGGCAGACATGCCCGAACTTGCAGGCGCTGCAGAGTCGCCTCTCCTTTTCTGTTCTCAACGAATGGGCCGAATCATGCCTCGGACGAACGGCCCGCGGGAAACACGCAGCTAGAGGAATGGAGGCGAAGGATTTGGCCAGCGAGAGTCCGGATTGGAGTGATTTAGTTTTAGTTTTAGTTTTAGTTTTTTCCTGGCTTCCGTTCATGTGATTATTTGTTTGGTGATTAAACTCATTTTTTGTTTTTATTTGTTGGAGAGCCCTTGCGACTTTTAATCCTCCTCCGCGGGCCACACTCCCGTCCGATGGAGACACTTGTCCTCAAACGACGAATACTTCGCTGATGTCGACTGTACAGTAAAACATGGACATCACGCGCACCGCTCATACGTGTTGCAGAATAACTATCTCGACTTGTGCGATACTGGAGCCACATGATCTGAAGGAAAACCAACCGAAACTAAGAGAGATTTGTTACGCACATGCTTTCTTTTGTGATTTACTTTGGCAACCTGGTACTATGAAACGCTCCGCAGTCAACAAAACTATTCGCGAAGCAATTTATAGTTGATGTTTGCTAATGTGCTTTATGCAAAAGAACAGCGCGCGGAGATGCGCCGTTGTGATTTTTCTTGATGTAGCCACAATGCAGTGGGCGTCCAGTATTTAGTTGTGTTCTATGAACGCTGGCTGTGGAGCGCTTAGCAGCAATGATAATCGAGTACGCATTGAATGTGAGCTAATCTGGATGCTTTTCGTTGAATTTCAGCCGTGTGCGTGGTTTGCCAACCTAGCCAGTAAAACTTTCATTCTTGAAAATTCTAGCCTATGTTACCCATTAGAAGGAGAAAAATAGGGTACGAAGGCAGCTTTATACAATGTACGCGTACTGCGTAGGTCATGATATCTTATTTTTCCCAGTTAAAAATCGGTTCAGGCTGGCTACGCGACTTCGCACTCCAAAACAGAGGGGCAAATGTTGGTGGCTTTAATTTTTTAGCCCTAATGCACAGACCACAAATGTTTTAGTGTGCAGCTCTTTGGCGGCCATCCCTGCGCTGAGCCGCGTCGTCGTTGTAACCGAGTGAACGATGGCAAGACCGACGAGTGCAAAAAAAAGTGAACGATGGCAGAAAGCGAAGGAGGAGAGTGGTGTCGCCAAACTGGGAGGGGAGGGCGGGTCGCCGTGCCGGCGCGAAGCAGCGCTCTCCGAAAGTGTGCCGTGGGGAACGAGAGGGGACAGAATGCTGTACCCGCACGAGGGGCGCACGAGGCGCACGAGGCGCAATTATTGTGCACTCGGCTAAAAGTTTCGGAAGTGAATTAAGCTGAGCAGTATGTGCCAAACCTTCAACGCCAGGAATAATCTTTTCCCTCATCTTCCTTGGGAGGTTTCACAGGACACGCCCGGATTCTTTTTCAGCAGGTACTCCCACCTGTTGCGCTTCCGTGACAAGCCAAAACGTGACAGGAAATAAGGAGACGTATTGCATCCCCGAACGTCTTTAACGCTGCTATCAAATTTGACGCAAGTGACTGCGGATAGCAATGGTCGACGAAAATGCATGTATAAAGAAAGTTTCACGAAGCTGCTTTTGGGCCAAATATTTGCCGCGAAATTATAGAGGATATATGTTTAGCACACATCATGCAAAGCTCTGCAGCAAGGACGCCCGCCATCTTCCCCAATCTAAGAGCCTCCTTTGTATGCATGGTGTGCGCTAACATGTCACCAGGGTGGTCAGGTTGCTACAAGTTTCATCCGCAACAGTTTTAACGCAAATGCTTATTATTGCCGTTTCTTCAGTGCTGCACGTGATCATGTTGCCAAAATACAAATACAAAAACGACTCGCTTGAAAGACCAGAGACCCCTCACCTTTCATAAATGAGCGTCCTTTACGCTGACATTTTTTTTTATTACGTCAGTTGCAAGAAGCCACATACGACGTCACGATAAGCAGATTTCAAGGAAATAGTTTTAAACACACCAACACACCGACATGTCTTTGGCTAAAAATAGATACTTATTTGTTCGTTTGGTTCCTGACAACAATATATATTTAACTGCAAACGTTCTTAGGGAGCAGCAAAATCGCGCGACACTTGCGCGAAAAATTACCTAAAAAGAATGGCTTGTGAGAGGGCACGAACTTGGGAAAAGTGACGTTTCTTTGTTACTGTGTAATTTAGAGACGTTATTGCTTTGCAGAATTCTTTTAGATCTCGAAGTATGTTTGCTGTGAATTTACATTTGGATCGGCGGCAGTTTGTCGCCGGTGACATCTACCACTGTTGCCCGACGCGTGCTACGCACTGGACTATAAAGGGCCCCTTGAGGCAACAAACAGGGGAAAAGCGCCTTGCGAAGTAGAAGCACACATACGGAGAGGGAGAGAATGTTTCCAGCTGAAAGCGACACAGCCACGCCTTCAAGCAATCATGGGAAAACACCGAGCAGGCAAAGCCCATGAGCTTAGTGCACTACTCTGGACCACGCCTTATTGAAAAAGGTTCGTTTAGAGAGTGCCTCCAATCATGCTATTGAAGGCATCTAAAAAAACTTTGCTCTGTAATACTTCTTTGAATTGCCGTTTATTTCTATGCCTGCTCTCCGCCGCTGGTTTGTGGTTTTTCACCAAAGCATCCCAGCAGAGCGGATGTACTACTGCAAGTGTTTTCTATTGACGACTGATGTTTCCCATGGGAAGTAACATCTGGCGTTGACCGACAACAGCAGATGTAACAGAAAACATTCCTGGTCGCAACCACCGGGGTAAATTTGGGACGCCACTTGAGGGGAGATTCACGCGATGGCGCGTAAAGAGAACACGGGCCTCCACGAGCGGGAAAGTAGTGAGGTGTAGTGTCACAGTCTGCATGCCATAATCATTTGCACCGTGTAAGCTTTCACAGGGTTATAGGTTCTCGTTAAACAGTTCTTTAGGGGTGTGGCGGCCAATGCATACGAAGTAAGAAATCAAATAAAATTATGCAAGGATTGTGCAGCCTCAGAAGTTTGATAATTACGTCATGCTTAGGTCGCACTATTTTTGCTGTTAGAACGAGCGGGAAGTCTAAAGCGCCACTTAGTTTATTCATCTCTACCCCATACCACTAGTGCTGGTGATAGGAAGTTTGATAGCAGAGAACGTTGTGGAGAATCCCAAGCCACATTTTTGCATGTTTGTACACGACTGTGAGAACGGGTGTTCTATAGGTTGCGGGCGTGAAACCCGCGGAGGAGGATTACGAAGAGGTGACGCCATGATTTCTTACTATTAAAAGCACGTAACGTGTTCAATTACGAAAGCACACGTTTGCACAAAAAGAGGCCATAAACAACTAAAAAAAGGCGCAAAATGAACAATTCTGACCGAACGTGAGTTCAAAACAACAGGCTCATGTCACGATCCGCTTCGTGCTGGGATGTGGTGACTCCAGTGACTTTGCCTCGTCCCGAGGTCATTTCGCTGCGGTTGCCAGATGTTGAGATCAGAAGGCGTATACAGGCACGCCAAAAATCGAGCCGCTCAGAATCTCGCGCTGTGGTAGCAGCAGCCTAGAATGGCAAGTCGCCCGCAGATGGACCGTCAACCTATGCCTTGCCCCGGAACAGAGGATGGGAACAGAGCCTCCGGAAATAGCTCCTCAGAAGGCAGCGGCTGGTTTTCCGGAACACCACCTCGAGCGGCCCCAACAAGGGCAGCCCGGTCAAAGCAAGAGCGCAGTTTTGCCAGCGTACCTAGCGGAAACGCAGCTTCGGGGAGCCAGTGAAGGGATCACTACCGGGAGGTGGTTCGTGGCCAGTGCAACGATGTGCTTAGATTTGGCTGCCGTTCGAGGTGCCATTTGAGCTCCGGGTGTCGTTCGAGGAGCTTGCCCGGAAGTGCCGACACTGCCGATCGAGTGGCTGCTCCTAGGGAACCTTTGTTTCGAAACAAGCCCTAGGCCGGCGATCTACCAGCGGGGCAATTCACCAGCGCCCAGACCAAATTCGCGCACGGGGCGACGCGCCGACAGCGGGGCCGATTCGCGCCTCAGCCAAACCTCCCGCGGCAGACATGCCCGAACTTGCAGGCGCTGCAGAGTCGCCTCTCCTTTTCTGTTCTCAACGAATGGGCCGAATCATGCCTCGGACGAACGGCCCGGGGGGAAAACACGCAGCTAGAGGAATGGAGGCGAAGGATTTGGCCAGCGAGAGTCCGGATTGGAGTGATTTATTTTTAGTTTTAGTTTTAGTTTTTTCCTGGCTTCCGTTCATGTGATTATTTGTTTGGTGATTAAACTCATTTTTTGTTTTTATTTGTTGGAGAGCCCTTGCGACTTTTAATCCTCCTCCGCGGGCCACACTCCCGTCCGATGGAGACACTTGTCCTCAAACGACGAATACTTCGCTGATGTCGACTGTACAGTAAAACATGGACATCACGCGCACCGCTCATACGTGTTGCAGAATAACTATCTCGACTTGTGCGATACTGGAGCCACATGATCTGAAGGAAAACCAACCGAAACTAAGAGAGATTTGTTACGCACATGCTTTCTTTTGTGATTTACTTTGGCAACCTGGTACTATGAAACGCTCCGCAGTCAACAAAACTATTCGCGAAGCAATTTATAGTTGATGTTTGCTAATGTGCTTGATGCAAAAGAACAGCGCGCGGAGATGCGCCGTTGTGATTTTTCTTGATGTAGCCACAATGCAGTGGGCGTCCAGTATTTAGTTGTGTTCTGTGTTCTATGCACGCTGGCTGTGGAGCGCTTAGCAGCAAGGAGAATCGAGCGCGCATTGAATGTGAGCTAGTCTGGATGCTTTTCGTGGAATTCAGCCGTGTGCGTGCTTTGCCAACCTAGCCAGTAAAACTTTCATTCTTGAAAATTCTAGCCTATGTTACCCATTAGAAGGAGAAAAATAGGGCACGAAGGCAGCGCAATACAATGTACGCGTACTGCGTAGGTCATGATATCTTATTTTTCCCAGTTAAAAATCGGTTCAGGCTGGCTACGCGACTTCGCACTCCAAAACAGAGGGGCAAATGTTGGTGGCTTTAATTTTTTAGCCCTAATGCACAGACCACAAATGTTTTAGTGTGCAGCTCTTTGGCGGCCATCCCTGCGCTGAGCCGCGTCGTCGTTTAACCGAGTGAACGATGGGAAGACCGACGAGTGCAAAAAAAAGTGAACGATGGCAGAAAGCGAAGGAGGAGAGTGGTGTCGCCAAACTGGGAGGGGAGGGCGGGTCCCCTGCCGGCGCGAAGCAGCGCTCTCCGAAAGTGTGCCGTGGGGAACGAGAGGGGACAGAATGCTGTACCCGCACGAGGGGCGCACGAGGCGCACGAGGCGCAATTATTGTGCACTCGGCTAAAAGTTTCGGAAGTGAATTAAGCTGAGCAGTATGTGCCAAACCTTCAACGCCAGGAATAATCTTTTCCCTCATCTTCCTTGGGAGGTTTCACAGGACACGCCCGGATTCTTTTTCAGCAGGTACTTCCACCTGTTGCGCTTCCGTGACAAGCCAAAACGTGACAGGAAATAAGGAGACGTATTGCATCCCCGAACGTCTTTAACGCTGCTATCAAATTTGACGCAAGTGACTGCGGATAGCAATGGTCGACGAAAATGCATGTATAAAGAAAGTTTCACGAAGCTGCTTTTGGGCCAAATATTTGCCGCGAAATTATAGAGGATATATGTTTAGCACACATCATGCAAAGCTCTGCAGCAAGGACGCCCGCCATCTTCCCCAATCTAAGAGCCTCCTTTGTATGCATGGTGTGCGCTAACATGTCACCAGGGTGGTCAGGTTGCTACAAGTTTCATCCGCAACAGTTTTAACGCAAATGCTTATTATTGCCGTTTCTTCAGTGCTGCACGTGATCATGTTGCCAAAATACAAATACAAAAACGACTCGCTTGGAAGGCCAGAGACCCCTCACCTTTCATAAATGAGTGTCCTTTACGCTGACATTTTTTTTGATTACGTCAGTTGCAAGAAGCCACATACGACGTCACGATAAGCAGATTTCAAGGAAATAGTTTTAAACACACCAACACACCAACATGTCTTTGGCTAAAAATAGATACTTATTTGTTCGTTTGGTTCCTGACAACAATATATATTTAACTGCAAACGTTCTTAGGGAGCAGCAAAATCGCGCGACACTTGCGCGAAAAATTACCTAAAAAGAATGGCTTGTGAGAGGGCACGAACTTGGGAAAAGTGACGTTTCTTTGTTACTGTGTAATTTAGAGACGTTATTGCTTTGCAGAATTCTTTTAGATCTCGAAGTATGTTTGCTGTGAATTTACATTTGGATCGGCGGCAGTTTGTGCTGCCCGCTTTATATACAACGCATGCCAATGAATCTGCAACTGTTACAGGTATAAGGCAGCATCGAGGCTGACACTCAAATTTTTATTAGAGCGTACCAGATCCCATTAGTCACTACTCAAATGTCGTAAGCGAAGTGTATGCAGCAAATAAATAAGTACATATTGGTTTGGTTTGTTACAAGTTGTGGGATTCTACATTTCACACACTAGTGATTTCCCACCCCGCAGCCATCCGCGCTCAGCAAACACGCCTTGCGAGCGCCGGCTGCGGACGGGTCCGTTGTTTGCGGAGACAGACAAAGGCAGGAGGCGGCGAGGGCAAAACATCAATGGCAGCATTTATTGCAAAGTGCAAATCAAATACACTGCATACAGACTAATCGTAGGCCATAACGGTAACATTGGGAGCGAGGCATTAAACAACGCTAGAGATCGAGATGGTTCGACTCACCGATGGCATACCGGAGCAGCGGAGCGCTGCGCGTGCGAGCGCGGGTGCAGTCTCCCAGCTCGTCCGGACGCGTCCCATTGTGGCGCGTTCCCCAGGTCAGGACAAGCGCGCCGAAACGTCCGCGCGCTTCCGGATCCCCAAGACAAGAGAGCGTCCTCCCGTCATCCGACAACCCACCACCCTTGCCTTTTTTGGTGGCGCTAGTATCGAGGAAGAACTGGTTCTCAGGTAAGGCAGAGGGGAAAAGGGTCAACGCCTCCACCAGGGCGACAACAAACCGTCCGGTCGCTGGCGCCCTCCCGTATGGTTCCCGTCGCGTGAGCGAGGCGCGTTTTGCACGCCGGCCGCGATGGGACACTAGCCAGAAAGGGGTTCGCGTGAAAGTCGCGATCCCCACATCCCTCCCTCCTAAATTCCTTGCGTACGCCGGTGAGAGCTGACTACAGGACTAGAGGCGCCGGAAAGTTCGTTCGTCGATTAAATCGTTAGTCACTGCATCGTGTTGCCTACGCCGGCTTCCACTCGTCCAATGCCACCGCTGGTAGTGTACCAGCAGGCCCGGTCGTCGCCCGCTGATGTCTGCAGGCGGGTAGCTCCGGGAAGAATCGCACCAGCCAACCCAAGCAAGCGTTGCTCAAGTGGCGGCACATCCGTGATGGCCCGTGGCCGCCGAGCGACCAGACTGCCGACTCTCTCAGCCAGGCTGGTGACGGCATGCCGCACCGCACCCCTTCAGCAGGCTCGGCAGCTCGCCCGGAACAGTAGACAGCAGCATAAACACGCTCCGTCATGTGGTCCAAGCCGGGGTGGCTTAGCTGCACAAAGAAACTCCCCGCACCTTCAGTGTACGGCAGAAAAAATAGCTCTCCGATCGCACCGCCTTTGTGGCGCGATCCTAACGACAACTGCCGAGTTGTCAGCATTGCCATCGCTCTGTTAATGTCAACAAAGCCCAATAAATAGTCCAAACCCTACAATGTATAGGGCAGGAAAAAAACAGGCTGCAGTAGCCCTTTGATCCCATCGATCATGTGGTTCGATGTCGAATATCACAACTGCCAAGGCTTCGGCATAATTACCAGCTTGTTAGCGTCAACAAAGCACGCCAAATTGTCCTAACCCTGCAGCGTGCAGGGTAGGGAGAATACGAACTCGATTGCATCGATAACGTGACACAATCCGATGGTTCAGCTGCTAAGTTTCTCAGCAATGCAACCGCTCTGGAAATGTCCACAGAGCTAGAACCTGTTCTAACCCTATACGGTAAAGGGCCCCAAAGAACACACACGGTCGCATCGACCGCCCGGCGCGATGCTTAACCACACAAATGCGAAAGCAGTATTTGCTCGCATCAGTAACACTTCATTCATACACATGAACGCGGAAACAGTATTTGCTCCCAACGACAGCCCTATGTTCACACACATGAACACCGCTTGCGTAAAAATGCTGAAATACGTTTCAACACACTGGCGCTTAGTTTACGTGAACAGAGCTTGGTCTCTCGAGCCGAACAAGAGGGCTCCTGCGACGTTACAATCAGCGGGCGCAAAGTTTGCCTCGCGTAATTCTCCCCGTCAGTGGAAGAGGGATGAGGCCCCCCTTCAGTCCCGTCGCCCGCGTGGCGCGACAACAAAAACAACTACGCTGCGGAAAGCAGTTTTTCAAGCAGCGAGGGGTCAAAGCAACAGTCTTTCCTGAGGCGGGAGAGATTCCTTTCTCTCGCGCGAGGCGATCAACAAAAGAGGGGGAGCGCTCCATGCGCCCTCGCATTGTTCCCAAGGTCGTGCCTTCTCCGGGAGGACCGGCTGTGAAAGCCTTCGGGTCACTCACTTCGGCAAACGACCCGCATCCAAAAACACAACAAAATAAAACAGACCAAACGAAAGAAACCCTGAACGTGCCCGTACGTGCAGCCGTGAGGAGACATCTGCTTTTTAGGGTCCTACACGCTCGCTGCAACACAAGCAGCTTATGAGCAAACGGCGCCTACCGCATTCAGCGGTATCGGAGCGCCCGTGCCAGGCTGCAATACCAGCTAGCCTTTTGCGGCACACGTGGCCCGGCCACACGGCTCCCAGAGCCTCGACTCCCGGAGTCGACAAAACAAAAAAAAACTCGGACCCAAATTGCAGCTTCCGTACACACTCACTTCGGGCTGACACAACGGCGCGGGCTCCCGGCCTCGCGTGGATGCAAACTCGGAAACCCTCGTTTCCATAAACAACAACGTCCCGACAAAAATTCGGAGACCACGTGTTAACTGGCAGCGATGTCCTGCCATATACACGATTGCTGCAAACTCGGCGCTTAACAAATTAAAAACGCCGCAGCAATAAATAATTCGCCTCACTCTCAGGAAAGTTCGCCTCTGCTAATAACTCGCTCCAATCAGTTAGGCCTGAAGTCTGTTGTCTGTGCTCGGATCGTCCGACGCCAGAACAAAGGATGCTGCCGTGCCTCCTGCTCGTCTCCGCAAACAAGGCCTCACGTTGGGGCGCCAGATGTGGGATTCTACATTTCACACACTAGTGATTTCCCACCCCGCAGCCATCCGCGCTCAGCAAACATGCCTTGCGAGCGCCGGCTGCGGACGGGTCCGTTGTTTGCGGAGACAGACAAAGGCAGGAGGCGGCGAGGGCAAAACATCAATGGCAGCATTTATTGCAAAGTGCAAATCAAATACACTGCATACAGACTAATCGTAGGCCATAACGGTAACATTGGGAGCGAGGCATTAAACAACGCTAGAGATCGAGATGGTTCGACTCACCGATTGCATACCGGAGCAGCGGAGCGCTGCTCGTGCGAGCGCGGGTGCAGTCTCCCAGCTCGTCCGGACGCGTCCCATTGTGGCGCGTTCCCCAGGTCAGGACAAGCGCGCCGAAACGTCCGCGCGCTTCCGGATCCCCAAGACAAGAGGGGTCCTCTCGTCATGCGACAACCCACCAACCCCTTTCCTTTTGGTGGCGCTAGTATCGAGGAAGAACTGGTTCTCAGGTAAGGCAGAGGGGAAAAGGGTCAACGCCTCCACCAGGGCGACAACAAACCGTCCGGTCGCTGGCGCCCTCCCGTATGGTTCCCGTCGCGTGAGCGAGGCGCGTTTTGCACGCCGGCCGCGATGGGACACTAGCCAGAAAGGGGTTCGCGTGAAAGTCGCGATCCCCACAAAGTGTATATTTAGCGCCCAAATATTTGGGAAGCTTCAGTAAACAGTAGTTATCTTCTTTACAAACAGAGACGCTGCAGAGATGTACCTATTTCTGCGTTCTGCTTTTTTTGTTTCCAGATACAAAGTTTTACTGCAGAATTGAGCACAAAAAAAACTCCACTATGTTTTCCTATGCAAACATCTAAGGCTCGAGACGGCACTGGAATCACAACATCACGATCTCCCCAAACTCCACTATGTTTTCCTAGGCAAACATCTAAGGCTCGAGACGGCACTGGAATCACAACATCACGATCTCCCCAAAGTAAACACATTTCTAAACTGAAAGGTTTGACTTTTGCTTATCAGGGATATTCTCATAAACTTATAGAACAGCATTCAAATCGCTGACAAACAGTTCTAATTTCCACTGGACTGCTTTTACTACTATTTAAGTTCAGCATTTTTTTAATACTGCTACGTGGCGGCAGCACTAACAAGACGAGCGGTGGTCAGTGTGGAAGCCATCTATTTACAAAGAGAACGAATGTATGTCAAATGTGGCAACGACAGCTTGAGCTGAGTTCGTGCCACCCAGTGCTTCATCGTCGTCGGCGTGGGTACCATGGAGCAATGTTCCAGCGTCCACTTCTGCTACATCCAACATTTCTCCCGCGCCGAAGGCGACCAGCCCGGTTGAAGCCCCGAAACACGGACGGTGCCGTGAGGATAAGATGAGAAGATAGCATACAGTGCAACTCTTGCCGTCACCACGGATGATAATGACGATGATTATGCACTTTCCAAAGACTTGCCGGGAACAGCGACACCGTCTACGCCATAAAAGAACGCGCTGGAAATCTGGGCAGGGGAACAGCGTCTCGTCTGGTCACGTCGGCTGGTCTCGGCGGGTAATTGGCTTGGAACACTGGGCTGGGGATAGGCTCATCCGTGTCCAAGTGGTGCGGGGGTGGCTGACGCAATCCAAGAGACTTCGAGTGATGTCCATGAGCCGAGACAAGATGAAGCTGACGGGCTAGGATGGAGATGAACACCGCAACCACCATTAAAAACGTGTTACGCGGGGTGGGACCAATAAGAAAAGCGATGGTTATTGTTGCAGCAATCTATGTACAAAGAAAAGGAATATAATTACGCAGTGTCTAGAGTGCCGTCCGACGGCACTCTAGCTGATCTTTGCAGGCAGGTATGGCTAGAGTGCCGTCCGACGACATTCTAATATATAAGACTAAGCTAGCACCACCCGTAGATTCTGTCGTTGTAGTGTAGAGGATCCGTCTTAGCTTATTGATCCCTGAGTCGGTGGTTCGACACCAGATCTTGCCTCGGTTTTTTTTTATTATTTATTTGAAGTGTAATTTTTGTGCCTTAGGTTAGTTTTGGTGTTTTAAATGATTTCTTTGTGTTCGTTAGGTTACCTTATGTTATGTTTAGGTTAGGTTGCCTAGCTTTATGTTATCTAGAGCGTTGTAGTGCGAAACGCGGCAATTTTGTCATAAAACGCCGGCGGACATCGATGTAGCGGAGTGCTTATGAAACGGTCGGACGGCACTCTATACACAGCCATATAATTACAATGCGGCCATGACAGCTCCAGCTGATTTCGTGCCACTTTGTTGTTCAGCGTTGACGGCTGCGTCCTCTCGAGCTTCTGCTTCACGTAATGAGTTAATGTATTGAAAGCTAAAGTTTTTGCGTTGTAAAAAAAGGCAAATCATCTGGCGGGTTTGATTGTTTCGGATGAGCACTGTTTTTACATATGGTTTTACCTTCCCTCTTAGCGCGCCGAACGTCTGCCAAAATACCATTCAAAACGTTTTTCTGTTTTAAAAAAATATTAAGCATTGACACGAGGTATATTTATAATTAGAATGATGGCTTTTTCTTGTGCCCGTCGCTATCCCTTCGTGCATGGCGTTTCCTGCTCTCCGTGTGTTTCCTTCTAGGCATGGTGATGTTTTTGTGGCCAGTGTCACAAGGCATGCCCGAAGATCCAAGTTAAAAAGTGACCGCATTTCCAAACGAAAATACCGCGATCTGCATGTAACCTTCTAAGCAACGCCCCTACCAGTCACAACCTCTACCTTCCCGTCGCTCACACCAGTGAAAAATGTGGCTGAGAAGATGGCGGGTCGAGGTAAAGAAATGCGTCGTCAATGGGGTGCAAACTGTGACCTTCTGAAATAAGAATACATTCACTCTTTTAGAGGTGATATCTTTCTTAGGCTACTAAATAGAACATTTTGCTCTGTCTGTCTGTTTTTGTGTCTGCATGCATGTATGCGTCTCTGCCCTCCTGCCAAAAATTTAAAAAATTCTTCAACCGGAGGATTATATCACAAACCTAATTCCCCTGCTCGACAATCTGAAAGAGTACTTCATGATTTTATATTTTGTTCAACGAAACGAAAACAATAGGAATATTTCTGGCAAAGCAATATTATATGACTGATACTAGCATTGTTCTTTTTGGAAAAAATAGACGTTGCCGTAATTTTCGTGACAGCAATTATAAATGCACGGCAAGAACTATTCCCCCATAAAACGCAAATATTGCTGGCGACTGAACCTGGTGCTCGTAGTTCCACAGCGAAGGCAAATGGCTTGCAATGTTTCTAGCTAGCGGCATGGCGCAGTGTAAACGAGGGAAAATGTAATGGAATTCCGCAAACCTTACTGTTTTTTTCATGGGGGGGCGAGAGAGGACCGAGCCGCGTGATGCGGCCGTCGTAAGGGTCTCTGTGCCAAACATCGGGTCTATAAAAGCACCCACAGCGGCTTCAGCAGCTGCATCTCGTAAGATAATTGAAAATGCTACGTGCAATGTTTCTACCGATTATATTTAGTCTTTATGTAATGTAACAGCGCAAAAACCTACCAGGGACACAGAAGAAATTCAGAAGACGGGCGGTGACTTGCAACTAGTATTTTATTAGAAAAGAACACAAATTGATAGCCGACACGTACAATCTGATGTCGTGAAAGCAAGCAAAATGTGAACCCCTGATAAAACCACGTAAAGCCCGATACCCGCTCACAGAGTTAGGTGGCATCTAAAAAAGGTTTTTCTGCTCGTACAGCGTCAGATAGTGCTGGCTTCGCTTCGCCGCTTGGCCTCTTGTTGATATGATAAGCTTCAAAAACTTCTTGTATCCGCTCATCTTTATGTGTGAACAAAATGTCACATTCGTCATAACACGGCTTGCTTTTCTCAGCGTGAATTTGTTCTGTGTCCCTCGTCGTTAATTGCGCTCTTACATGACATCATGAATACGTACCAACTCGTCGAACGTTCCATTTTGTTACGGTATATTTATTCTGCTTGATAATGGCATGATAAAAATACGACGCACATTTAAGACAAGCAAAATAAGCTCGGCGCCTTATTTGATGCTAAGCTATCGCTAGAAATAATGGATGGCAATAACATAACCCTAACAAGAGTCGGCATCAGCACCTTGTTCGTCCACCTCTTCCAATTGGCCACAGGCGCTACATCTCAGGAAGGTAACAAGTTCACCGCTGAAGCAGGAGGAAAATGACTGAGCACTGGAACAAGATACTGAAGGTCTGATTTCAATCTATATAAATGGTGAAAAGGGAAAACCTTTCTGTTCCGGGCGATGCAAGGGGCTGTTGGCCTCAGTTGCGCAAGCCATGTGCGCAGCTTCTTGATGTGGTCGGAGGCTGCTGAAGCGGAAACTGTCTGGTCGGAGAAAAATTCTACCGAGAGGGACACTGTTCAGCCGAACACCATTTCCGCTGCTCGTAAGCTGAGGTCGTCCTTCACCGTTGAGCGTAGGCCAAGAAGAACGAGCGGGAGCTTTTCCACCCAGTGCTGGCGATTGAGTTTCGCTGTAAGTGAAGCTTTGAGTTGCTTGTGCAAGCGCTCCACCATTCCGTTGCTGGCGGGGTGGTAGGCAGTTGTATGCTGCGGCCTCGTGCCGAGGAGGGTGAAATGGGAAAAAGGTTGCTCTGGAATTGTCGATCCCGGTCAGTTGTTATGGGGGCGGGCCAGCCAAAGCGGTACACCCATGTCTGAAAAAAGGCCTGTGCGACGGACTCAGCTGATATTTCCGCAATCGGTATAGCTTCGGGCATCGGCTGTATCTGTCGATGCATGTGAGCAGGTGTCTGAAACCTTGGCAGGGCGGTAGCCGTCCCACAAGGTCGAGAGGTGAACGTGAACAAACCGCGACTCAGGAGTCAAAATTCCAGCAGTTGTGGGGACCAGGGTTCTTACGGCGGCCTAGCTCGATTCTCGAGATTCGGCTGCAAGGCTAGCTCCGCTGAACACGTCCACGGATCGCCAAGTTGGCGTAGCAGCAGCGAACAACAAGGAACACAGGACACAGAATTCGTCCACTCCGACGTTTATTGCACTGCAATAAGGAGACGTCGGGCGCGTCGCTCTGCACCGCCAAGACCAACATAGCCAGGATAGGAGAAACAGGCGCGAGGGCGGACAAAGGAAGGCCACAAAGGAGCAAGTCTTACTTACGGCCGCTCCCTATGATCGCTAGTATCCAAAAAGACTCTCCCTCCGTTGCCCAACCCGGACCAGGCCGCCAAACCTTCCGGGCAAAACCTGTCACATGAGGGGTTCGGCCGCGCCCCCCCCCCCCGCCCCCCCCGCTCTCACGGGCCTCCTCCCGGAGGGTGAAGCGCGTGGCCGCGAAGAGAGAGGGACCACCCCTCCCGCCTCCGCGGCGGGCCGAGAGAGATAGGAAACGGATAGGAAAATGGGAGGCGGAGCTCCGCAATCCCCACATCCCTCCCCCCTTTTACCAAAGCCGCTCGACCTCGAGGGCTCTGTAGAACGATGACCTCACCGTTCTTTCGCTGCCTGGCACACCTTCCCGCAGCGGTTCGCCCGCACGGACGGAGGGCGTTGCCTGCCGCACCGCCGGCGGCTTCCGCTGCTTACGGGGCAGCAGTGACGACCTCTGATGACCGAGCCGGGCTGGAGGCCGCGTTCGTAGTGCTGCTCCAGGTGGCTAGTCAACCAAGCGCCAAAAATGGCTTTCGCGCGGCGCACCTCAGACGAGCGCCTCCGCCAACGTGGATGAGGGGGCGCGGTCAGCTGACCGCGGGAGCCGCCCGCCGCGCAGCTCACTTGCTGTACGGGCGGCGGGGTGCTGTTTTGGCCTAACAGCTGGGCTCTGGTTCTCCCCGGATGGCGGCTGGCCCGCGTGGCGGTTGGCCCGGCTGGCTCGCAGCCGGCCTATGATGTGGTGGCGTCGTTGGAGGGACGCTCGAACCCTGGGCGTGCGGGCTTGAACCCTCCGGAGATGGTGGCCCATCCGGTCAGCGACCTCGCCGATTGCGGGTGTTGTAGCGGTGCGTCGGGAACCTTCCTTCCATACCTCCTCCCTTGAGCTCGCGACATCTCGAGCAAAAAGTGGGTGCGTCAGGAGTGGCTTCCTGCCGGCTGGCGCTCTCTGGAGTCATCCCGCGCAACCCATTGCCGGACCTCATGGCGTAGGCTCTGCGTTCCGTGGGCGCGCCTCTAGGAGCTTCCTCTTGCAACCCCTCGTGTGCGCGACATCGCGCGCTGGAGGGCGGCGAGCCGGTCAGTGAACTCGCCGGCTGTGGGTGTTGTAACGGTGGGTCAAGAACGTTCCTTCCGCACCTCCCTCGAGCTCGCGACCCCGCGAGTCCCGAGTGGGAGCGTCGGCAGTTCTCCCCTTGGAAAGTACTGCTTCCGCTCGCCCACGTGAATGGGGCCGCTGATTCGATCAGACCTCGGGTCTTTCAGCTTGTAATTCAGCCGCGAGATCTTCTCGGCGACTACAAACGCTCCTACCCACTTGGGTGCGAGACTGGCCGCGAACCCCGCGCTGGCATTACTCAGCGCTTGGTTACGTTTCAAGACAGTGTCGCCCACTTGGTACGCCCCGTCTCGATGAGCTCGATCATAGGCCGCTTTTTGGTGGACCCTGGAATTTCTGCGGATGCGGTTCGCCTACTTGATGGCTTCTGCCAAACGCTTGCGCAAGCGCCGCGCGTAAGCCGCATCTGCTTGCTTGCTCGCGGGGACTGCGCGCGGTCGACCTCCTGGCCAGCTCCGTGTCCGTCGGTGAGTTCAACTCCCTGCAGAACATCAGGAACGCAGGCGTGAAGCCCGTGCACCCATTCACGGTGTGCGCAGAGCGAAGGAGATCGAGCTCAAGTGCTTGTCCCAGTCTTGTTGCCACGGAGCATACTACCCAAGCGGTGGCTTTCCGTCTCGATTTCGGCACTCCGTCACGTAAGACTGGGGGTGATAGCACGATGTTGTTTGCTGCCTAACACCCATGGCAGCGCACGCTTCACGAAACAACCTTGATGTGAAATACGTAGCGTTGTCGGTAATCAGCCGCTCCGGAAATCCGTAGCGACAGAACACCTAGGACAGCTTTTGCAGGACCTCCTGTGCTGTCGCTTTGCGCAGCGGATAATTTTCAGCTATCCCACTGAAGTGGCATGTCACCACGAGTACAAACTTGTATCCCCTTTTGCTGCGCGGCAGAGGGCCCATCAGATCGCACGCCAGGACCTCCCATGGCTTTGTTTTCATGGTAGGTAAGCCCGGCGCCTTACCGCCTTGCGGTTTGCGCTCTTGGCAGACGTGGCATGTGCGTACGCACCTACATACTTGTGCCTTTAGGCCGGGCCAGGTAGCATACCTACAAAGCTTCCGCCATGTCTTTGGCGCGCTACCGTGGCCGTCTGCGTCGTGGTAGTGCTGCAATGCAGCACACCTGAGCTTGATCGGGATAACGGCTTTAAAACACTCAATTGAGTAATTTTTGCCGGGCACGTATATCCGCAGAGCTCCGTCGGCGTCACCAGGTAACTTTCCAGCTCGCTCGCAGCAATACCAGCTGCGTAGAGCCCGCGCCTGCCCCAATACCAGTATCTTCCTGGCGCCCGT
>CM023450.1:168256174-168437718 GCA_013339765.2 Haemaphysalis longicornis
GGCGAAAAGCAAAAACGCCCGTGTGTTCGAGATTCGGCGCACGTTAAAGATTCCCAGGTGGTCAAAATTAATCCGGAGCCCTCCACTACGGCGCGCCTCATCGCCTGCGTTGCGTCGGCGCGTTAAACCCCAGAATCAATCGAGTCCATTTTGAGATTGAGTCCATTTTGAATTTGAGTCCATTTGAGTTCTGAGTACATTTGAGTTTAAGTCCATTTTGAGTTCTGAATAAATTTGAGTTTGAGTCCATTTTGAGTTCTGAGTACGTTTGAGTTTGAGTCCATTTTGAGTTTGAGTACATTTTGAGTTTGAGTACATTTTGAGTTTGATTACATATTGAGTTTTGAGTCCATTTTGAGTTCTGAGTACACAGGAGTTTTGAGTCCATTTTGAGTTTGAGTACATATGAGTAGCCTAGCAGGCAGCTATGGTTGGCTGTTAAGTTTCATGCGTCACTGTGGGCTCAGAATTCAGGTTACCTGCAGGTACGGCACCAATCGCGATCTGCATGATCGGGTGGGAGGGAGGGGGTGTCTGATTTTTGTTAGTTTCTTGTTGAATTTTCATGGCCATAAGCACTTGCTGTATACCTCATTTTCGCGGCTGGGCGCGTGAGTGATAATTGACTGGTGAGGTCATAAAAAAGGGTTGTCTCAACTTTTCCTCCTCGCGGATCCACTAAGAGCATGGGAAAGGGTGGTGGGAAAGCACACGGCGGCACTGGCGTGCTGGTTGTTCGCCTGCTACTGTTAACGGCTTGATATACTAGGGGTCACAAAGGAAAAGGTGAGAGCCGGGGGGAATGGGGGCGGGGGCTGTCCTTTCTGCTGTTTCAAATGAATTAGCTGGATTGACTTCGCAGCGCCCCTTTAGACAGAATAATGACCACATTAGATTGGGTGAAAAGTAAAACTGATGAGGCTAAGGTGTGTAAGGTATCAAATGAAAGGTCCGGATTAACGGAATCAAGCGGCGTAAATAAAAAAATGCTTCCTGATTGTAGTCATGAGGCAGTCATAATGAGTCATAGATTGGGTTAAAATTCAAAATGACGCTGCGAGGGCATGTGGGGAATCAAATTCAAGGTCTTGATGTAGGGAATTATTCCGGACGAAAATGAGTTATGGATATATCATGACGTAGTCATGGTAAGTCATAGATTCGGTTAAAATTCAAGTTCATAATGCTAGGGCGTGTGGCGTATCAAATTAAAGGTCTCGATGAGGGTAATCACGTGCTTCCTGATTATTATGATGACATAGTCAAAAGGGTCATAAATTAGGTTACAATTACAATGATGCCACTGGGTGTCCGGGGCATCAAATGAAGGTTCCGATAAGGGAAATCATGTGGAACAAAAATGTGGAAGGGCTATATCATGAGATAGTCATGGTTAGTCATTGATTGGTTTAATTTCAAATTGATTCCGCTAGGATGTGATGGGTATCAAATTATTGGTCTTGATGAGCGGAATCACGTGGGAGAAATACAAAAATGCTTCCTGGGTATTACTGTTAGATTGTCATGGTGAGTCTGATGGGGTAAAATTCGAAGTGACCCTGCTAGGGCATGTAGGGTATCAAATTTACGGTCTTGACGAGGGGGTATCACGTGGTACAAATACAAAAAGGCTTCGTAGTTCGAATCATGAGATAGTCATTATGAATCATAGATTGGGTTCAATTCAAGGTGAGGCCGCTGAAGCATGTGGGGCGTCAAATTGAAGGTTCAAGTTAGGGGAATCACGTCGGACACCTAAATAATGCGTCCTGGTTACAGTTATGCGAGTCATGGTTATTTTGGCTGGTATTAATACGATATGACCCTGCTAGGGTGTGTGGGGTATCAAATTAAAGGTCTCGTCGAGGGGATCACGCTGGACAAATATAAAAATGCTTTCTGGTTATAATTATGAGGATATAGCAAAAGGTATATAGCAAAAGGTACACACGCTCACACTCACATGCTCACTCACTCACTCTCACTCACTGACTCACTCACACTCACACTCACACTCTCACTCTCACTCTCACTCCCACTCTCACACTCCCACTCTCACACTCCCACTCTCACACTCACTCTCACTCTCTCACTCTCACACTCACACTCTCACTCGCCCTCGCACTCGCACTCGCACTCGCATCACACTCGCACTCACACTCACACTCTCACTCTCACTTACACTCACACTCACACTCTCACTCTCACTCTCGCTCACACTCCCACACACACTCTCAATCTCACTCTCACTCACACTCTCACTCTCACTCTCACTCACACTCACACTCTCACTCACACTCTCACTCTCACTCACTCTCACTCTCAGTCTCACTCTCATTCTCACACTCACTCTCACTCTCAATCTCGCTCACACTCTCACTTACACTCACACTCACACTCTCACTCACACTCTCATACTCACACTCACACTCACACTCTTACTCTTACTTTTACTCTTAGTCTCATTCACATTCACACTCACACTCTCATTCACACTCTCACTCATACTCACACTCACACTCATACTCTCACTCTCACTCACTCTCACACTCTCACACACTCACACTCTCACTCTCTCTCCACTCACTCACACTCACACTCTCACTCTCACTCACACACAACTTACACTCAACTCTCACTCACGCTCACACTCTCACTCAACTCACACTCACACTTACGCTCACACAATCACTCTCACACTCTCACTCGCAAACTCTCACTCACACTCACACCAACTCACACTCTCACTCTCACTCACACTCACACTCTCACTCACACTCACACTTACACTCCCACTCCCACTCACACTCGAACTCTCACTCTCACTCTCACCCCACACTCACACACACACTCACACTCTCCCTCTCACTCCACTCACGCTGACACGGACACTCACACTCTCACTCACACTCTCACTCACACTCGCACTCTCACTCTCACACCGCACTCGCACTCACACTGACCACTCTCACGCTGCACGCGCAAGCGCACGCGCATTCGCACACGCTCACGCGCACGCACACGCACCACCCGCACGCGCACGCACACGCGCACGCACACGCGCACTACACTCACACTCACACTCTCCACACCACAATCCACTCACACTCACACTCACACACACTCTCACTCTCACTCCACTCACACTCTCACGCTCACACTCTCACTCACACTCTCACTCATACCCTCAGTCACACTCACACTCACACTCTCACTCACACCCACACTCACTCTCACTCACACTCTCACTCTCACTCACGCTCTCAATCTCACTGTCACTCTCACACTCACACTCTCACTCTCACTCTTACTCTTACTCTCACTCACACTCTCACTCACACTCTCACTCTCACTCACGCTCTCAATCTCACTGTCACTCTCACACTCACACTCTCACTCTCACTCTTACTCTTACTCTCACTCACACTCTCACTCACGCCTCACTCACAGGCACACTCATACTCTCACTCTCACTCATACTCTCACTCTTACTCTCACTCCACTCACACTCACATTCTCACTCTCACTCACACTCACACTCTCACTCACACTCACACTCACACTCAACTCACACTCTCACTCTCACTTTCACTCACACCCACACTCACACTCTCACTCTCATTCTCACTCTCACACTCTCACTCTCTCACTGTCTCAATCTCTGTGAGGTCATTTGAGTTCTGAATTCATTTTGAGTTCTCAGCCCATTTTGAGTTCTGAGTTCATTTTGAGTTTTGAGTACATTTTGAGTTTTGAGTTCATTTTGAGTTTGAGTACATTTTGAGTTTTGAGTACATTTTGAGTTTTGAGTACATTTTGAGTTTGAGTACATTTTGAGGTTTGAGTTCATTTTGAGTTTGAGTACATTTTGAGTTTTGAGTCCATTTTGAGTTTTGAGTCCATATTGAGTTTGAGTACATTTTGAGTTTGAGTACATTTTGAGTTTTGATTACATTTTGAGTTTGAGTACATTTTGAGTTCTGAGAACATTTTGAGTTTTGAGTCCGAGTGACTTTTGAGTTTTGTGCTCAATGTGAGTTTGAGTTTGAGTGAGCGCAGATGTGCTGCTCAGCATTGAATCCGAGTTTGAGTGAGTGGTGATTCGAAAAAAAATTGTGAGTTTGTGTGAGCCGCGCCAACTTTGCCGAGTTATGGTTATGTTATAAATAGTGGAAGTTTAAATGAAGTCGTGTGCGTGTGTTCACATGTGAGGGCGGCATATTCTAGGCTGCAGGAAGAAATAACTTCTCTCTGTCATTATCTGTCTCTGCCTACCTTTAACTTACACGAAAACCTTCCTTCCACCATACGTTCCAAAGCACCTCTGTCCTCGCTTCCAGAAACAAATATTACAGATTGTATTTCTGCCGAATGCATTCTGCCGGCCGGCACCAACGCACTATCGCACTTACCCAGCATATAACTGCGCTGAAACAAAACTTAGCCGCAATCTACCTGACAGACACTTATGCCAATTTTACTGCTGGAAGTGCCGCTATAAGCCTCCACGGTCCAATCCGGCCAGTTAGCCACATCGACCTTTTAAGAAACCGCTCCCACTTACTCTTTTTTCGATAAAGGCTCTTAGGCACTCCAAATGAGACTTTAAATCACTGAGGATACAAGATGATGACTGAATAACTGTGTTTAGTGGGTGGCACGAGGTGTTACGAGATATGGCTCGATACCACCACTCACTCTCGCACCCCAGGGCCGTTTGAGTGGCCTTGCAATCAATACACTCCACAAAAAATACAGTGGTATTGGTACCTTTCCAGGCCACGATAGAATTAAGTTCCATGGCGCAGGCTCTTTCCAGAGAGCTCTACCCGCTTCTTTTAATGCATCGACCATGCCTGTATCAGACTACCCGCAACACGCCCTCTATTGCAGGACCCACCTCCATACAGCGCTACGCGGCAATAGACGACGTAACCCAACCTAAACGAGCACTCTCCATTAAAGCCTTATTTATGGTCCGACAAGCTTAAGTCCATTCGCAACCCTTCCCTTATCCACTACACAGATCTAATCCCCTCGTGACGTACATGCATGAAATCGAAAGGATATATCAGCCCATTGAGCGTATTTGAGAAACATAGGCCCGCTCCATGAGCTCCTCTTTTCCCCGAGCACGCTGCAAAAATGCATAGGATTCAATTAAGCAAACAAGTTGCCATAAAAATCGCTATTCTTTTAACACCGATGCCCACTTGCAGACACTTAAAACACAGCTCAATAGGCTGTGTTTTACTTCACTCTAAAAGAGATATTTCGATCTCTTTTCTCGCCGTAGACAACGCACAGAGCCACATGCTCTATATAAGTCTCTAAAGTTTGGTCTTTCTTGTCTTGTGTCGGTAATGAATAACCTCCCAAATGATTGCGAGAACCGAGAGAGCGCAGCGACTGGCGTAGAAAAGAAAGTCGTCGCGAAAGGGCATATTGAAATGCATAACCGGTTGTTCCGTGTGTCTGACAGACAGACAGGTGCTGTTCAGCCAGTACATGCCTCACTACATCATGGCCAAAAGTAGTCGCCGGTGCTGGTACCTGCATATACAAAGCCCACAAAAACGCAACGTCAAAATCAAATAGGCTCACTGTGATGCTATATTAATCCCGTATTTTCCAGGAATAGTGCTTTAAATATTGCTGCAATGTTTGCTTGGTGGGTTGGTAGGTTATTCGACACTACGTTAAAATCCGCTAAGTTTCGTTGCGACACCTTCCGATATTTATCACCCCATTCATATGGTCTTTTTCAAGAGTAAGGCGCATAAAATGCCTCGTGTCACCGAGCTGCGACAGAAACAAAATCTTGGCCACTTTATATATAAATATCTTGATTGATTATCAGGCTTAACGTACCGACGCTACATAGGGTATGAGGCGCGTCGTATGGAGGGCTCCGGATTAATTTTGGCCACCGGGGGATCTCTACTGCGCGCCAAAATCTCGAACACATGGGCGTTTTCGCTATCCACCTCCATCAGAAAAGCTGCCGCAGCGGCCAAGATTCGAACGCGCGTGCTCGGGCTCGGCCACACAGCGCCTTTCCACTGAGCCACAGCGGCAGGTGTATATAAATATCCCAACAAGAATAAATAAACCAACGCCAAATTTGTGCCATGAAGGAAGTTGGAGCGCAGGGCGTTTATACGCAGTATATATAATTATGCTGCCTTCAAGGCTTAGAATGACTAAGAAGTATACCCTTCGGTGTCTATTCGTGTTTTTGAATACAAAATTTGGTATACGAGGCAGGTGTGCCACTTCAGGCCAGCTAGCACCGTGTCCATGACTCGTTGAAACGTTGCTGGCGCCGTGCACAGCCCGAAAGGCATCACCTTGAACTCGTATAGGCCATCCGGGGTTATAAATGCAGTCTTCTCTCGGTCTCTCTCGTCCACTTCAATTTGCCAGTAGCCGGTCTTCAAATCCATCGATGAGAAGTACTTCGCATGGCAGAGGTGGTCGAGGGCGTCGTCGATTCGTGGCAGGGGGTACACGTCCTTTTTGGTGATTTTGTTCAGTCCTTTTGTTCAGTACGACCGGCGCAGCCCACGGACTGTTCGATGGCTGTATTACGTCGTCGCTGAGCATGTCGTCGACTTGAGTCCGGATGGCTTCCCGCTCGTGTGAAGAGACGCGGTACGGTGACTGTCGCGTAGGTCGGGCTCCATCTTCGGTTATTATTCGGTGCTTCGCTAGAGGGGTCTGACGTAGTTTTGCGCTCGACGAAAAACATTCGCTATAGCGACGCAGCAAAGCCAATAATTTTTTCCGTTGTTCTTGCGGTAGCGCCGGATTCACGTCGAATGGCTGCGGGAGCTTGAAGGTTTCTACGGGTGTGCGTTCAAAGTCGGCGACCGCGATCACATCACTTGCTTCTTGCGTTTCTTCGAGGAACGCAATTGCAGCTCCCTTGTTTAAATGCTGGTACTCTTCGGTGAAATTAGTGACCAAAATGTGAGATTGGCATTGCTTAAAGTGCGCAATGCCTCTTGCGACGGAGACACCGCGGTCGAGAAGCAACCTTCGATCACTCTCTACGATAGCGTCGATGTCACAACAGCATCCTCACAGTAGACGGCGATCATCAAGCTGCGCGGGGTGGCAGGGTGATGTGATCGTCGGCGATCCTGACAGCAGCACGGTGATCGGGGTTCGGCTTGCGGCGTCGTGGAGTGATCGGAGGAAAATGTTATCGACTTGGTCTGCAGATCAATTATTGCGCCGTTGTCCGAAAAAAGTCCATTCCGAGAATCACGTCGCGCAGGGGTTTCCCCAGGCATCGAATCAAGGGGGGTGTCTCAATGGCTCTGGGGGGGGGGGGGGGGTTATAAACTAGAAAAGCTGTTTTTTTATCCCACTAGTTAAATAATAGATGTCTGTTAACCAAACGCTCATCCCCGTGACGTACGTTTTTCATTTTCTATAGATATATATATACACCTGAGAGGGGGTGCTTTCTATTCAATCTAAGAAAAAAACAAATTTAGAAAAATTCATTTTTTACCATGAAAGGTCCGTATTCAATTTTTTTTAAGTTCTCGCCATTTTTCAACGTATAAGGACATTTTAGAACTTGTTACCAGGACCAGTGACGAAATTTGAGTTCTTGAAACAATGTTTAGGTAATACACGAATTATGCAGCACTTATAAATCAGGCACCGATTGTACGCTCGGTAGCAGGCGAAAGTTTCCGTGACTAATCTGCAGCCGTTGAAGCTCCCCTTTTCCTTCCCTTTTTCTTTCATTTTCGCTACTCCCTGGCTGGTAGCAATGTGCTCGCAGCGTGGTCAGCCTCAAACCACTTTGCCCCTTTCCTTTGAAAGCCTTTTTTGTGTGCACATACGAACTTGCCACGAGCTGTCGAAAAAAAGGAAATAAATACGTGCAACGCTAACTGCAAGCTCGGGGGGCGCACTTTTGTTAATTTTGCCCGAGGCTACTGCCAAGAATAGCAGACGGGCAGCCCGCGCATGCGCAGATCGATACTGAAAAAGGTCCATACAAGGACTGACAGTGAAATTTGGGGATTCAAGGGGGGGTGTCCAGAAAAACTAGGGGGGGTCTACACACTCCCTAGGGGGGGTGTAGGGAAATCACTGACGTCGCGGGAGCAGTTAGGCAGAACGACGAACGCCGCAGGGTACGTTGTGCCGTCTATGGTGACGCGCGATGTGCACGTTCCACTTGGCGTCACGAGGTGGCCTCCTGCGGTGCGTATGTGCGGACCGTCCCATCTGGTCATAACTTTCTTCAGTTTAGACGCAAATGGTCCGCTCATTACCGAATAGTCAGGTCCCGTGTCTACGAGGGCGACTACGTGAAAGCCGTCGATGGACACTTTGACGTCAGATACAGTCTTCCTCGAGTTCCGGGTTCGTCGGGGTGTCGTATCTCTGCTTGTACGTGTTGATGTTCGGGCACTGTGCATCGTCGTTGTCGTCGTCTTCTCAACAGACGTCTCGGTCAGGCCGGGTACGCGTCGCGCCGTGTAGCTGTCGTCGTGTTCGGGAGTCTCGTCAGGGTTAGGTCGGGTCGTCGGGATGAGGGCATGTCGTGAACCACTGTCTTCAGCGAGTCCTTGCGTCGTTGGAGGGTTTCCGGTTTTTCGCCATAGAGCAACTTCACCTCCAGAAGTTGCTGCTTTTAGTTTCCCCCGCGTGGGCTGGGGGACCTTCCACGGGCGAAGTCAGCATTGCTACGGCGGTTCGGCGATTGGTATGGATAGGGCGACGGCGAACGGTTGAAGCGCGCTGGGCCACGGCTGGTTTCAGATAGATACTCGTCGATCTCACGTGGTCGTTGGCCAGGGAGAGGGCGAGGTGCGTCGACGGAGAAACCACGCAGTCCGAGTCTCTTGTATGGGCAGCGACGGTAAATGTGGTCGGCCTCTCCGCAGTGGTAGCACAGAGGACGGTTATCGGGAGTTCGCCATACGTCCGTCTTCCTCGGCGTCTGGTTTCGGGCTACCGGGGGTCGGGCGGGTGACAGTGGGCGGCGGTACGGCGGGGCCTCTTGACGGCGTGTGGGAGCAGGGCGGGGTCGACGAACAGCCGCGGAGTATGTCATAGCTTGTGGCTCTCGGGGTACCTATATGGCGTAGAAATTCCCAACGCTTGTTGCACTTCTTCTCTAATCACGTCGGTGAGGGAAGCGACTTGGGGCTGCGGCGGCGTTGGGAGAAGTTTCCGCAGCTCCTCGCTCACTATTGCGCGGATAGTCTCGCGTAGGCTGTCGGCCGGGATCCGCGTGCGGCCAAAGTCGTTCGCATTGGCCGCGCCAACAAAGTTGCGGTCATACTGCTTAGCACGCATTTCGAGGGCTTTCTCAATAGTGCTGGCTTCGGTCACGAATTCGGCGACGGTTTTGGGCGGATTTCAGACAAGTCCAGCAAACAGTTCCTCCTTCACTCCGCGCATTAAGAAGCGCAACTTCTTTTCTTCCGTCATTTCGGGGTCCGCTCGGCGAAATAGCTGCTTCATCTCCTCAACGAAGATCACGACACCTTCGTTGGGGTGTTGCGTGCGCGTTTCCAACAAAAGGGCGGCTCTTTCTTTCCGCACGACGGTAGTGAAGGTCTTAGTGAACTCGCTTTTGAACTGAGCCCAGTTTGTCAAGGAGCTCTCGTGGTTCCGAACCAAGTGCGAGCCGAATCTTCCAAGTAAAAGAAAACGTGCCGGAACGTTTCTGCGTCGTCCCACCTGTTGAATTTCCGGACGCGCTCCAGTTTCTCCAACCATTCTTCTGGGTCTTCTGCGGGGGCTCCTCGGAATGATGGCGGTTCCCGTGGCTGCTGCAGAACGACAGGAGGATTGGCTTGGTTGAGCATGGTGCTGGTTGCGACGCTTTTCTTCTTCGTCTTCTCCGGTAGTAGACCGAACTCGGGTGGTAAATCTTGCACGCGGAGGCTGGCTCTTGTTGGGCTGGCTTGGCGGCTTCCAGAGGTTGTAGTGGGCATGAAGGGTGCGTACCCCGCACCTCCACCAGATGTCACGTAGCCAAGGACGAAGCAGTTGTTTGAAAAGAAACAAGTTTATTGGAGCGAACTTGTGCTCCCCTAACAACTGAAAAGAATACAGAGGCGGCGAAGCAGTGGTCAACAAAGTGACGTACGTGCGTCGGCGAGCGTCGCAGAATCGAATGCCCCGGCGTCTGCTCTGCAGGCTTTTTATCTTACGGCGCGCATGTTTCTCGAACCGTCGATTCGCATCGAGAACATTGTAGATCCAAGAAGATTATTCCAGGCTGTTCACGTTAGATCGGAATGCTCTCCTTATCAGAACAGATAACACATGCGGCAAAGAAAGAAAGAATGGAACACGCGCTTCCCTTCGCACAGTAATAACACAGACCGGCGCAGCCGGGCGGTAAAAGCAAAACACAAATAAACAAACCAATGCATGGTTCGCGGCAATATGCTCAAAACGAAATATTTCTGCATGTTAAAAATACCTTATTTAAAACAGTGACATTCATTCTGCCATAAATCCATAAGCACACCGGACGTCTTACAGGACGTGATAAATTTAGAAATATTTAGCTGAAATAAAATGCTCCTCATCGGCGCACTCTGGAGAAGTATCATCCCCCTACTCAAAAGTGTCGACGAGTTGTATTCACGTTGAAAACTAAGTAGTACGCTGTCATTGGCAGAATGTGTTTTATCATATAACAATCAGTACAAATCTTGCAAAAGTGAAGGAATCAGAGTGAGCGAATGGTATTTTGCTGTGAAAATATGACAAAGAAAGATGATACTGTTTATTGTACGTTTACAATAACAATAGCTATCCCCGAAGTTCTTACTCTATTCTTAACACGGGGATGGAACGGAAAAGCTATTATTTTGCAGTACCTGCCGCGATCACTGTGTGGCTAAGTCGTGGTGATATTGTGGATTAGGACGCCTGCTGAATTCATGCTGTTAAGGACTATTTTCTACGTTTCTACGGTTTTCGAAAAGTAACCTGTGCGTCCAGATTGTCACACACGCAAGATATTCGCATGCTTTATGTATTCTCTCCCTTTAGCTATGGCTGTAATTATAACCCACATGTTGCATACACAAGCATGCCATTCATTTCAACAAATGAGCAGGTTCCTCGTTGTTCTTAGTATTCCGCTAAAATACTTCTGCTCGGAGAATACGCACCTCCCGCCTTGCTTTTTATTGTCTCAACATTTATATACATGATATAATAATGTAAATATTAAATGCATAGTATTCTTTGCCGAGTAGTAACACAGGCGGGACCGTGTAACGCTCTGTATTTTCACAACAACGCATATTTGGTGGAAGTTCCACCTTTAATCGTTATAATAGCGTAAACGGAGGTGTTTGGTCGGGAACAATTAGAAAAACAAAAGTTACAAAAATATAAAAAATTATATGTTAAAAAACGATTTGGCAAAATAAAAAATACACTTTAGAACTCTCCTCCAAACCGAACAATAAACTAAAAATGTCAGCAAGAAAATGTTGTAAGCACGATGTAAAAATGGGGATAAAGGCGAAAAACCGTTTAACACCTTGCATTTTTATAAAAATGCAGATTTGCCAGAAGTTTTACTTTAATGGTTAAATAGCGCAAATTGAGGCAATTTTCCGCTAATAAAAATAAGAGAAATACAAAGATTTTTTAACAACAGTGAGCTGACAAAATTGAAAATATGGAACCAATAAATCTCCTTAAAAACCGAAAAAGATTTGAAAAAGTCAGCAAAAGAACTTTCAGGGAATTTAATATACCAGAAAGAGCAAAAAACCATGTAACTTCTTGCATTTTCACAAACGTGCAGATTTGGCAGGAGTTCCACCTTTAATTGTTATCGTAGCGTAAATAGAGATAATTGGTCGGACAGAAAATTAGAAAAATAAATAATTAGAAAGAATCAGAAAACATTTTACGGAAATTATCTGAAAAAATCAAAAATATGTATCTCGTACCCGTCGCACAAAAACCTAAGAATAAAGAACAAAAAGTCCGCAAACAATTTTTGAAATACGTATAATAATAGAGTAAAAGGAACAACTCCAAAGCACGCCTTGTATCTTCCGGAAATACCATAATTAGCAAGTAAGACACTTACATGCTATACCATAATATTTAAAATCAATGGTGAAAAGTAGGAAAAATACCTAGAATAAAATAATGAAACGTCTTTCGCTACTCATCGCCATATTTGGCGGTGAAGCACGCATACTTTAGACAAGCGGCATAAGAATGCTGCCGCATAGTGGAGAGTTAAGAATTTTCTGCAGGTTTTTTTTGTGTTGCTTTTAAAGGAAACATAAAATATGTATGTGACTAAGCTTTGGTTTAAAATGAGTAGTTTGCGGAAAATAATTTTCAAGCTAATGCCTCCGTGTTGAGCCGATACAAAAGCTACTGCTAAAAGGTTTGATTGCTGCGTTTGTATTTTTATTGGTTCACAACAGGTGCAAAGGCCGTCGGTGACCCTCTGTGCGTTATTCTCTACCGGGAAAAAGGTCCGTATCCTAAGTGTTGCGGCGTGGCAGTGTGTCACCGTTAGCGCAAAACAAAGTGATAGTAAGGAAGCCAAATGGCTCGTTACGTTCAAGGAGATTCGCCATAATGAAATATAGCAATAACAACACTAATGTCTCAAAACACAAGAAATAAAGTCCCAGTTTGTATTGTTGCCTTTGTGTTGGTTAAATGTTATAAATTACTGATCAATCAATACAATAAATGAAATTTTTCAACCACAAGGTTGTTTTCGCCTTATCTTATTTTAGTTTTATACTGATTGAGGCTGCTTGACGAACCTACATACGGCCCTGTGTTATAAATATGGACCTGCTCGAACGGGGAAAGAACTAGATGACACCTTTTGCAAAAGTGGCCTTGCAAAAAAAAACGATCAACTGTTGTGCATATATAGGAAAACGGGCACTCAGCGTTCCAATAAAAGGTGCAAAAGGAAATGTTTTCAAAAAGGTTTATCTCTAGACAAGAACAATTCCTAGTTATCCCCCTATTTTGTTATCCACCGGGGATGTGCCTACAAGAGTCTTCGTTTACGGCCACTATCCGAAAACTGCGTTTAAGGGAACCGTGTTCCCAGAACTACATTAAAGGGTCACTGAAGGGAATTTACAAAGTGTCTATTACTGTTTGCATTGCACAAATGCGTCAAATAACACACTTTTTATCGTTTATCTGGTCGCTAAAGCAGTAGTATTATTTATACAGGAGCATTCGAAAAGGTGCATTAGAGAAACTCCTCTTGAATGCTGCTGTAGTTAAAGTACCCTACCCTGAAAACCATTTGCCTATATTAGCCTGTGCCAATTTAGGCTTCGCTATCAGATAAGACCAGTTCAATCCTTATTGAAGAAATTTTGCTGACCATTGTGGAATCATATAATGCTGATGTCACTTAACTGGAAGCATACGGGCTAATTGAGCAGCAGCAATATCAAGTAAAAGATCTCGTGCTATAAGGGACCAGAGCACTTAAGGGGTTGAAAGAGGAAGGTTAATTGTCGTATTCATGGGAGACCAAGAAGAGAGAGAAGTGGGTCAGGGAAGAAACGCGTGTTAAGGACATATTTGTAGAAATGAAGAAATGGGCATGGGCAGGGCATGTAATGCGAAGGCAATTTGATAACCATTGGTCATTGAGGCCTAACAGATTGGATCCCTAGAGGAAGGCAAGCGTAGCAGTAGGGCGGCAGAAATTTAGATAGGCAGATGAGATCAGGAAGTCTGCGAACTTAATTGGTCGCTGTTAGCATACGAACGGGGATAATTAGAGATTATTGGAGATTCCTGTTGCCCTGTAGTGGGGCGTAGATAGGCTCGATGATGATGAGGATGAAGGAAGGACAGAATTGGTAAAGTGATTTATTATCAGCGGATCTGCTGTAAACAGAATTTTTTCGTCCGTCTACTGAAAGGTCATGTGGTCACGCAAGGGTAGCAGTAGGTCTCTAAGCCTGCGTAAGGCCTCTTAGAAAACTGGTTCACAGAGCCGCCCGATAAGGCTGCAGTAGAATTTGAGCGGCATGTTTTCTGGGAAGCGCCCGTTGATGTTCGAGCTTACACAAGAGAACTACAGCTCCGCTGTTTCAGCAGATTTCACACTGGGTGGAACTGCGTTTACTTCTTTTTTGTTGAGGGGAAGTATACAGTAATCCCTCGTTATCAAAAAGTACAGCGGGTGGACAAAAAGTTTCTTATAAGCGGTATTTTGACATAAGCGACCACTTTAGTAAAGCTAGAACATTTGAGCTTTAATTGCGTCACAGGTGCTAGAAATCAAAGCGCCCTGTATTCGGTAAGCAAAATTTATTGAGGTGAAAAAAAAGGCTAGTAAGTATTGGCTGTTTCAAGTTCTTGCCGGGTGCGAGCAACCCCTGCTCCAATTTGCCAAGCATTGTATGATGCTGTGGTCGCCGCACATAAAAGTTGCAGTGGTAGTGGCCACTTTTATAATGGGACGTGCAGCCTTCACGGAACGCTTCGAGTGTTACCCACTGCAAAGCGTCGTAAACGCCGTAGCTCGCGACAGAGGTTGTGTTTTATCATCGTCATTATCACCAGCCTATGTACGCCACTGCAGGGCAAAGGCCTCTCCCATATTTTCTCAAATTACCGCGGTCCTGTGCCAATGTTACCAATTTATTCCTGCAAACTTCTTGATCTCATCTGCCCATCTAACGTTCTGCCGCCCCCTGCTCGCTTGCTTCTCTAGGAATCCACTCTGTTACTCTAATGACCAGAGGTTTCTTGCCTTGCCAATTACACGCCCTGCCCACGTCCATTTCTTCTTCTAATTTTTACTAGTATGTCCTTAACAAGCGCTTGTTTCCTGACCCAACTCAGCATCTCTTCTGTCCCTTAATGTTACACATATCATTTTCCGCTCCCCTTGCCCTCTGAGTCGTTCTCACTTGAAGTTGAACCCTCTTATGAGCCTCCAAGTTTCTTCCCAGTAGGTGAGTACCGGTAAGATGCAGCTGTCATACAGTCTCTTCTTCAGGAACAATGGTAGGCTGCCATTCAATAACTGATAATGTCTGCCAGTATGCAGTCCACCCCTTTTCTGATCCTTCTAATTATCTCTGCCTCATGGGTGGGATCGGGTCACAACTTGGCCTAAGTAGATATATTTTTTATGACTTTCACTACTTGGCCCCTATCCCAAACTGCTGTTGCTGTCCCGAGGTTATTGATCATTACTTTAGTTTTCTTCATATTAATTTTGAGGCCCACGGTTCTACCTTGTTAGTCTAGTGCGGGAAAGCATTGCTTTGAAATTTCGTGACCCCGAGTTACTCAGCAAGGCAACGTCATCAGCAAACCTTAGGTTACTGAGGTATTCTCAATTAACCCTTACTTCACCTGTTCCTAATCCAACGTCCTTAATACTTCTGTTGTGTTCAGCTAAAAAAAAGGGTTAACTGCTCACTTTGGGCACTCAGCGCAATCATGAAAACTGACAAATTTCGTATCAGGGGCTTTGCATGATCCCTGGACATTTTTTCTTCGATGTGTGCAGCCGTGAATTTGCAACACAAGAGTTTTTTGGCGCCCCATTGTGCGGACAGTGTCCACTCTAGGGTTCGAAGTTGTGTTCTCGCACCATCGCGTCCACGTTAGTTGAACAATGTCTGCGAACAAAATTCAATGGCCCTACTATGCATTTTAACCATTTTTTAAAAGTTGGATGGGGGAATCCAGCTTGACCGGCCGGAGAAAATCACCGGGGAAATGCCAGCTTGCGTTGACCGGCCATGGTGACATCCTGAGTCGCACATGATCGTTCGCCACATCGCTCTAAGCAGGTCAAGCGCTTCGTGCGCTTTGAATAATGAGGGCTAAAATGCATGCGTTTGGGTTGGGAGCAGAAGAAATGTTGAATAAAGCGATATTTTGAGTGAAGCAGTTTGGTTATGACAAGGAATTGCTCTACGTTGTGGCTTCAAGGAAACCCCACTCTGCCAATGACGAAAAAGTTGCTTACAGCAGACAGTTGGAGTCATGCACATACACTTCACAACCTCCAAGTGTATTGGAAGTCTTCAAGCGACATTAGCAGTCACAGAGATTAAAGTTGATATATTTCAAAAACTGGGAAGATGAAATTTTTTATTTTAACGCAGTTTTAGGCTATTTATACCTGAAGGTAATACTTCTTTATTAGTTTTAGGGGAGCAGGTAATAAGAGAGAAAGATATGCTCAAAGCAACTCGTCTTGAGTTGAGAAGCGTTTGCAGCAGTTACGGAGAATGGCGTATCCACGCAGATAAAGTCAGATGTGGTTCGTGTAGGTCTTGTAAGTCTGGTGCACACTGGCCAAAATAAAAAGCTGTAAAATGTTAAATCTTACCGAAATTACCATGCCAATTGCACTTCTCGATCATGTAAAGCCAATTCCATAACATTTGTCAGAAGTATGGAAACTAGGAGGATATTCTTTTTATCTGTCCGTGAGCTGTACAAATAAAGAACTTCCTATGCAGAGACGTTACAGGTTTCGTGCAGGGAATAAAGAGATTTTGATTATGTCAGACTTGTGCTCTAACGCATTGGAAGCGGGTGTGAAATTTGGCGGACAAACTGTAGTCAAGAAAGGGCAAGAGAGAAAAACATGATGATGATGATGATAGGGTGGTGGTGGTGGTGGCGCAAGGCCGACTACGGCAAAGAGAGCCATGGAAAAGTTGTTTTATGAGGACGAGATGATTCAACTAATTTCAACTAAAAATTCAACCATAAATATACGTGAAATGGCATAAAAGACAATGTAGATGACTGGTGAAGGGCCAGAGTGTCAATATGCATGGTAAGTAATGGGATGTAAAAACTTGACATCGCTAACAAGCTTAAAAGTACGCTTGTGGGTGATTATGGGGTCGTCCCCTAAAAAGTACGATGGGTGTAGTGGAATGTGTTGTCTGTATAGTTGTGAGAAGGGTCCGTGTGGTGTTGTTTCTAGTGCCTTGCATTGTTGGAGGGTGTGGATCACGGATGGGGCTTCTCCGCAGCTGCTGTGCAGACGTCTTGGAGAAAGAGTAAAACTATCGGCGAGATTTATATTAGTGTTTCCTGAGTACACATGTACAAGTAGAGCGGACACAGCTCTAGGGAATAAAAGTTTCGCCTTACCGGCTTCCTGGACTGCAGAGGGCGACACGCAGTGCCGTCACTACGGCCCGCTGCCGGCACATTCTCCGCTTTCTCATCCCCGCTGCCTGTCTTGTTCCGCCCCCGAATACATTTACTAAGGTGTATGAATCATGTCACAACCCCAAACCCCAAACCCAGTTGTGACCCCAGATCCCAACCATGAGACAGAGATAATTAGAAGGATCAGAATGGGGTGGGGTGCATATGGCAGACATTCTCAGATAATGAATAGCAGCCTACCAGTGTCGCTGAAGAAGAAAGTGTATGACACCCATCTTACCGGTACTCCCCTTTTGGGGCAGAAACTTGGAGGCTCACTGAGAGGGTTCAATTTAAAACTGAGAACAACTCAGCGAGCAATGGAGCGGAAAATGATAGGTGTAACATTTGGGGGACAAGAAGAGAGCGGAGTGGGTCGGGGAACAAACGCGTGTTAAGGACATATTAGTAGAGATTAAGAAGAAGTGGACGTGGGCAGGGCACGTAATGTGAAGGCGAAGGTCATTAAGGGTAACAGAGTGGATCCCTAGAGAAGGCAAGCGTTGCAGGGGGCGGCAGAAAGTTAGATGGACAGATGAGATCAAGAAGTTTGCGGGGATAAATTGGTCACAGTTGGCACAGGACCGAGGTAATTGGAGAATAATGGGAGAGGCCTTTGTCCTGCAATGGGCGTGGGTAGGCTGGTGGTGATGATGATATGATGATGAATCATGTCTTCCCGTATTTACCACTTTTCCGCCCGGATTCTCCCGCTGAACTGCAGTTCTCCCTATTTCTGCCTTTAACTTTTCAATATATGACTCACTGGCCCATCGATGTTTATCCAGCCTCCATTGCGGATTGTTCATTTTGTAAAGATAGCACCCTCAGGCAGAGGGCCCCACACAACATCAGGTTGAACAGTATTGATGGGGGCTATTGGAACCCAAATGATTCGTCATGATGAAAATAAAGTACACCCTTTGCCTCAACAGCGCATGCAGCAGACCGTGTTTTTTTTTTAGGCTAATAGAGCCATCACGGCAAATAGGAAGCATACTTAGAACGATGTTGACACGAATAGTACAAAAATGGCACGAAATATATCTGACAATTTGAACACCTATGAGGATTGCGCGGAAGGACGACACGAAGAGGAGACAACAGGAAGAGCGCTCGTCCTGTTGTCTCCTCTTCATGTCGTCCTTCCGCGAGATCCTCATGGCTGTTCAAGTATCAGACAACTAGCCCGTCAACAAATCTTGCTGAATATCTGACCATGGAGCGAACACCAGCAGCGTGCCAAAACATTAAAGCCATTGATACGAAATGATTGATGTTTAGAGTATGAATAGTATGGTAAATTAGCGTGGATTATATTGAATAAGGTAAATTAAAGTGAATGATGATGAAATATTAAATTAATATTGGCTCATATCATACTTTAGTAAAAATAAAACACCTAAGGATTTATTAATGGAAATGAAATGAATTAGGGATGGTTAGACGTGAGAATATATAAAGACGAACTATGGGCAATTATTGTGCGATTAGTGTGGGTGTAAAAAGACGTCAACTTAGCCCTGAGACGGTAAAGTATCTGAAGGTAAAACAGCGCGGCTGCTGTGTCGATGGCACGACGTCAACAAAAAAGGCGCCCGTCAGAATGGTTCGACCGGGACCTGTACCGTCCTGTCGGAGGTGAGCATGAGGAAGTATCGCCATACTTTTGCCTTCAAAGCACACTAAGCAAACAATTTGCGTGAGAAATTTTGTTTTTTATCGTGTGATAGTCTCTGGCGGCCTTTATCTAACTTGCCTAGACCCAATCTTTTCCTATTTTCATAGTCTAAACACCCTTGAGGGCATTTCCTTCCTGCCCTATATTTCCTCCATTTTTCCTTCGCGGACGTGCTCGTCACTCGCTCTGGTCTCGCTACTCTTCTGTTGAGCCTATGGTGTTCTCACTGCGAATCTCCGCCTTATTTATTCATTACGTTCATCTTTATTCCCAAATCTCTCTCCTCCTTATAAATAATTTCCCGCCTCTAATTCTCGTCTCTACCGCCTACTCTCCTTGCTGCTGCTCATCCCGTCTCTCTCTCCCCCTCATAATACCCATTTCTACTTTTCCGCCTTCACATCAGCCTTTCCTTCTTGGGAGGTCCTCGACATCACCATTCCCTTCTTGGGAGATTTCTTTTGCTCCACTTGCCATCGTGTTCTTCCTTGCCGCTTGGTCTCTTTTGTGTCGACATATTTGTGCCCTTCGTTTAAATAACAAAATAACCTATGTAGGTTACATTCGTTTGTTACAAACTTACACTTTTCGGAAAATGGTTTTAGTAAAACAAATATTGCAATCCAATGAGAGATATAGTATTGAAGTTTTCCGACATTTTGTAGCCTCATCCACGTAAATAAAGCACGGAATTAGTAATGAATAAACTACTAAAGCTATACCAGTCACCGGAACATGTGTGTCATGTCATTTAAACCTATTTCTAGATAACATGACGGGAGAGCTGAGTGGTTATTACATTTTTTGTGATGCTGAAGCGCTGCCGCCCTCTGATATAGCGTCGCCTGTGTAGGTGGCCGTACGACACACACGTGAAGACACGCACGGCAGGGCGTGGATTGGATATGCGTCGAGCAGATTGGGTCGCTGCGTTCTCGGCGCGCTTCCGCCGAGGCTTCCGTAGCGACGCTGATGGCATCTTTGCGTCTGGCTTGGCCATCCCGGAAGTTGCAATGGTCTCTTTGTGCCGCTGTTCCTCAATCTTTCCCCCGTCTGTCTTCCATTTTGAGTTTCTCGCTTAGGTGCCCTCTGCTTGTCGTCATGGCACTTGCGGGTTTAGCTCTCTTGCCTTAATTCGATGCGTCCATTTCCCTCTTGAAGTTGCTGCCCTGTTTGTGTGGGCTCCCAATGATTCCGCCGTTTATCGCTGCGGAATTCAATTTCCTCGTCGTGTTCATCTTCTCGCTTGTTTTGGAGGGCCGCCCTTTTCAGGGGATTGCCATCGACTCATGACAATACCCCTCAATAAGAGTTTTTCCTATTTTTCCTAAAACACTTCTCACTGCCCCCAGTCACGAACACGAGCATCTACGATAAGCCCACAACAACGGTTCACTTCTCACGCACCTGTTGTCCACACCAGCCCTCTACCTTTTCTACCACCTTACAGTTTACTTTTGTCGGTGCATCATACAAATATGTTTGCACAAAGTTGGCGAGTTGCACAACCACCAATAATCGTCTATAGCAGCTTGTTATACCGACTGTTCAAATAGATCACCTGAATCGTACACTTCACGAAATATTTTATCTTTAAAAACTACCCACCGCTATTTTAAAAGTCTGTCAGCATATTCATAATCCTCGGCATACACCATAACAGTTGAGTGATCTATTATCTTCCCAAGTGTTTCTCAACCTCACTGTATTACAGAACGTCGGCCTTAACAATAACCAAGTCATTCTTTCCTATGAGTCCTATTCTCAGCCAAGTTTCACCGTGGTTGCAGACTGCTCTTTTCGCCGTCGACTTCATTTTATGCTTTTCCTAATGCGTCAATTACCCGCTTTTCCTTACGCGTCAGTTTTGTGTGGAACACATACTTGGCTCCCACCTCTCACGACACTGAGACACGAGCGGTGCCTGCACACTATCTTTACTGTCCGCCTTTTCTCAATTTCGTGCAACGAACACAGGTACCTCGGTTTTGACTGACTCGGTTACATATGATTGCGTGCGGCTGTTGATCTGATTTTCACTCGCGCGCCGCTTGACAGCTCGCTTACTCTGGTGTATGCGCTCCTGGGCTTTCGCTTTTTATTACTGGGTAGGATCTCCACCCTTTGTTAGCATTGGAATTTCACGTTTTAGCTGGTCTTAGGCTGCCCTTCACCTTTCCGTTACTATCGCCTATTTCCTTTTCATTTTGCAATAAACAGTTTTGTCATTAAAGCCTGAGGGAATAACCTGTCTTAATAGGTTTGTACTAATTATCTTACATGTATTGCATTCTTTGTCTGTAGTTAGGCAACCGTGCTACCTGTTGTCTATACCAAGGGGGCTGGCTTCGTCATGAGGCATTGTACTCTACTTTGCTGCCTCCCCCTACGGATACCTTCACAGTATCCAAGTTCAGCTCAGATCAGATCAGATCAGATCAGATTAGAAAAAAATTATAATTGCTTCCATGGATGGGACCGTTTTCACGTAGGCTTCACTGTCCAAAATATCTGTTCCCACCATCCATCCATTCACCCATTCATCCATCCGTCCATCCGTCTGTCCCTCCATCCGACAGTACGACGGTCAGTCAGTATAAACGAAAACAAAACCCAGAACCCCAAACCCATAACAAATAAACTCCAACCAAATCCCTAACCCAACCCAAATCGAACTGACAACAAGGCGTCAAGCCAACCAGCCTACCCGTTGCAAAGGTACGCCTAACGACTAAGGTGTATCCTTCTTGTCTAGCAGCGATGCAGAAAGAGGCTACGTGGTGCACGTTGATCTTATGATTCTGAAGTGCGAAACCTGAAATACTCTCTCACCCTAAGCAAAAAGGGATCGGTTACGACAACTTATTCCTTCTACCGCTTCATTAAAGACTTTGGCAAGGGAGGGCTCGTTTATTCGGCAACGACAACTGTTATCGCTGTGGCCTGGAATTCTGTGTTTTGTGAGGAACGTTCTAAAAGAGCGGCATTTTTAATGGTCTCAAACCAGGGATGGGTCATGACGGAGCTAACGCTAAAGCTGCTGCCCTATTACAATTCGTGCGACTTCGACATTTGAGAGAAATGACTTTAATCTTACGTGATTTACCAAAACTTGTTGGTGAGCTAGTTGGTACGTACTTAAAGCAAGTCCAAACCTGGCGCAAAGAAGACGTGGGCGAAAAAGATAAAATTTACGACGTATGCAGGCGCAAGGTACGAAAGATATGGCGATTGGAACTGTTGTAACTTTTTTTTCCACGTCTAGTTTGCGCCCGTTTTCTTCTTTCTTTATATGTGAGGTGCTTTTGAAGGGTGTCAGGTGACGTAGCACCAGCATCTTGCCAAAGAATCACTGCCGACGGCTCAATAAAAAGTACATATGACGGAGATAACAAATCTTGGAAATCAATACTGCAGGCATATACAAGTAAAAACGACAACGCTCGTTTGCTGCTTAAATAGAAAGCCACCTGTCTCTTACCTCTTTACTCCTCCAAGTGATTCATCAAGGCACAAGCAGGCCGCGGCCGAGAGCATTACTGCAGCCGCATTGCTTTTCACGTTCGCGCGCGGCCGAAGGAAGCTCTGTAGCACTACTTCGTTGTACCAGCAACCCTGTCCAAAATACCTTCTCTATGTTTCAGTCCTTCGGCACTCGGCGTTGCATTATGGTGCAGGTGTGGGGGAGGGTGAGGATGCGGGGACAAAGGCGGAAAGAGTAAGCATTGGGTGCTTCGCGTTGCATTACGAAAGCCTTGGTGGTTCGGAGGAATGTCTACATGTGAGCACGAGCGGTGTGGCCACGTAATTCACTGAAAGTGCCCTACTCTTTGGTCCAGCGCCTTGGCGTGGCCGACACCGAGTCCAGGTCGCAGCCGGCTGAAGACGCCACTTGCTGCATCCTATGCTGGTGACGCCAGCCTGCCCACCCAGCGTCCACCTCGACGATGTTTGTTCTGCAGGCTGCGGATAGCTCTCTGCCGGTGTTATGCAGGAAACCAAACTTGCGCATGCTTCAAAGCAGTCATGTGTGCTGCGGGACGTCGCAAGCGTTAAAGTATCAGGGGTAAATTTTTACAGCGAAGCTGTTTACCCAAAACGTAATTTTTAGTTTCCGCAGTTAAAAATACCAAAAAAAATGTTGAGCGCGCGCACGTGAGCGTGGGCCTTGCGGCCACCCGCAGTTAAAAAAACAAAGTAGCGCTCGTGTGTGCTTGCCTCGCGGCGACCGCCCAGCTGCCGCGGAGCCTGTTTGTCAAACCAAGCGTACCCTCTTACGGAGATTGGCCAAGATTGGCAAAAGAACTGCAGCGTTCACCGTAAGTATGACAACACGGGAAAGGCTCCTGCATTCACGGTAATCATGCGACACTTGCTCGGAATGAGCAAGACACGTCATAGCGTGCGCCCGTCCAAGGTGCTGTCCAAAGATTATCTCTTTAAAAAAAAAAGAGAAGCTCACACTTTTAACAACAATGATGGAGTAAAGGTTGTTGCGGTAGCGCAGAGAAAGTAAATCGGCTCCAGTCATAGACCTAAACTTTCGTGATCGTAGTGAAAGTGGCACACAGCTTCACTACCTCGAAGCCTTACACGTTGGTGGTAGCTTTCATTACCTTTTTTGTCTGCCAACTTTCAGTAGAGAGGTTCACGCCGGTGACATCTACCACTGTTGCCCGACGCGTGCTACGCACTGGACTATAAAGGGCCCCTTGAGGCAACAAACAGGGGAAAAGCGCCTTGCGAAGTAGAAGCACACATACGGAGAGGGAGAGAATGTTTCCAGCTGAAAGCGACACAGCCACGCCTTCAAGCAATCATGGGAAAACACCGAGCAGGCAAAGCCCATGAGCTTAGTGCACTACTCTGGACCACGCCTTATTGAAAAAGGTTCGTTTAGAGAGTGCCTCCAATCATGCTATTGAAGGCATCTAAAAAAACTTTGCTCTGTAATACTTCTTTGAATTGCCATTTATTTCTATGCCTGCTCTCCGCCGCTGGTTTGTGGTTTTTCACCAAAGCATCCCAGCAGAGCGGATGTACTACTGCAAGTGTTTTCTATTGACGACTGATGTTTCCCATGGGAAGTAACATCTGGCGTTGACCGACAACAGCAGATGTAACAGAAAACATTCCTGGTCGCAACCACCGGGGTAAATTTGGGACGCCACTTGAGGGGAGATTCACGCGATGGCGCGTAAAGAAAACACGGGCCTCCACGAGTGGGAAAGTAGTGAGGTGTAGTGTCACAGTCTGCATGCCATAATCATTTGCACCGTGTAAGCTTTCACAGGGTTATAGGTTCTCGTTAAAGCACTGAAGTGATTGTCCAATGCATACGAGTAAGATCAAATTTATGCAAGGAGTGCACCTCAGAAGTTTGATAATTACGTCAGCGTTACGCGCACTTTTATTCTGTTAGAACGAGCGGGAAGTCTAAAGCGCCACTTAGTTTATTCATCTCTACCCCATACCACTAGTGCTGGTGTTTTGTAGCAGAGAAGGGAATCAAGCTTGCATGTTTGTACACGACCACGGGTGTTCTATACGGTTCCGCGTGAAACCCGCGAGGAGGATTCAAGGGCCCAGTTTCTTCCGCCGGCCGTGCAGGTCTCGCAATCAAGGGGGTTAAAAAAATTGCTTGGTCGCAACTTCGTTCGCTTAGTTGAAACGAAGCCAGGACACGTTTGTGAATGGAAGAATGTGCCTTTCTTTACTTGGTTTGTTGTGCACTGTATCTAGCTCCAAGTCAAGGTCGCTTCACACAAGCGCTGCAGAGCGCACATGCGACGCTTCGCTGACGGGTACGCCAGTAGGAAATTTAAGGCTCTTGAAGGCAGGGAAGAGTCAGCGAAGTCAATATAGGTACTAGGAAATAAAATCAACGATATTTTTCCGTACAGCGTAAAACTAGGGCGCGGGAAGCACTTTTTTGCGCTGGGCGAACAAGCACAGCGGTCAGCAGCACGACTACGCATCTGCGAACGCTTTTCCGTCTACGAAATGCAATTGCTAGACGTGAGCTACTGTGGAAACTCGGGCGACGCTTACTGCACGATCGCAGTACAACAAATAGTCACCTAAGCTGCTTGAATGCCAAAACTAAATAAAAGTGTAAAACGGTTGTACAATATATACCCTATATTAGCAAGGCCTTCGCGTCCCGCTCCGTGGCTCAGTGGTATGGGGCGCTAGGTATCTCACCGCAAATGTTTTGCAAGTCACGAGTTCGAATCCCGCGGGTACGTGCTTTTTTTTTTGTAAGTTAACTTTTTTGTTTTCCGCCGATGTTTCTATATTGAGTTCACCTTTTTTTGGGCCGCAACGTTCATGGCTACACGAACTAGTTCACAAAACGCGCGAGGCTAGCACTGGCGCGCTAGCGAGTTCTCGTTGGCGTGCTGTTGCCATAAGCAACGACTGCTTGCAGGCAGTGGGCACAGGCCAGAAAGAACAACCCTTGGCCTGGTGCGAACACGCTTTTTACGATACAGGCATGAGGGAGGCAAGCTCCAATATGGGGGAAAAGCGCATGACATTTGGGCGTCTACGGGTACGCGGAGGCGTTCATGCACTGCGTAGCTTTCGGCTAGTGAATGCTACGATTCCAAGCCGTCCTAGGAGGCTTATCTTTATGCATTTTTACAGCGACAACATAACAGAAGCGCGTACGATGATTACTGAGTCATTGAGAATGCCCATCCAACAACGCCACCGGTTGTGTTTTACAGAACCGAAACCGAAACCGAAACTTGTTTGGTTGCTCACCTTGGGCATCGTCCAATCACGGTGCCCGCTCCTCCTAACGTCACAGCCTTAGTTGGTGCGGCCGCCGCAAAACGCGCATGGTAGTTTTTCTTCTTTCGCGCTTTGTAAAATAATTACCGATTTGTCAACGGGATAAACGATGAAAAGTGTGCTAATTTGAGCCAGTCTACGCAGTGCAAGCAAAAACGGGAGCTTGACAAATTCACTTCAGTGTCCCTTTAAACAGTTCTTTAGGGGTGTGGCGGCCAATGCATACGAAGTAAGAAATCAAATGAAATTATGCAAGGATTGTGCAGCCTCAGAAGTTTGATAATTACGTCATGCTTAGGTCACACTATTTTTGCTTTTAGAACGAGCGGGAAGTCTAAAGCGCCACTTAGTTTATTCATCTCTACCCCATACCACTAGTGCTGGTGATCGGAAGTTTGACAGCAGAAAAAGTTGTGGAGAATCCCAAGCCACATTTTTGCATGTTTGTACACGACTGTGAGAACGGGTGTTCTATAGGTTGCGGGCGTGAAACCCGCGGAGGAGGATTACGAAGAGGTGACGCCATGATTTCTTACTATTAAAAGCACGTAACGTGTTCAATTACGAAAGCACACGTTTGCACAAAAAGAAGCCATAAACAACTAAAAAAAGGCGCAACATGAACAATTCTGACCGAACGTGAGTTCAAAACAACAGGCTCATGTCACGATCCGCTTCGTGCTGGGATGTGGTGACTCCAGTGACTTTGCCTCGTCCCGAGGTCATTTCGCTGCGGTTGCCAGATGTTGAGATCAGAAGACGTATTCAGGCACGCCAAAAATCGAGCCGCTCAGAATCTCGCGCTGTGGTAGCAGCAGCCTAGAATGGCAAGTCGCCCGCAGATGGACCGTCAACCTATGCCTTGCCCCGGAACAGAGGATGGGAACAGAGCCTCCGGGAATAGCTCCTCAGAAGGCAGCGGCTGGTTTTCCGGAACACCACCTCGAGCGGCCCCAACAAGGGCAGCCCGGTCAAAGCAAGAGCGCAGTTTTGCCAGCGTACCTAGCGGAAACGCAGCTTCGGGGAGCCAGTGAACGGATCACTACCGGGAGGTGGTTCGTGGCCAGTGCAACGATGTGCTTAGATTTGGCTGCCGTTCGAGGTGTCATTTGAGCTCCCGGTGTCGTTCGAGGAGCTTGCCTGGAAGGGCCGACACTGCCGATCGAGTGGCTGCTCCTAGGGGACCTTTGTTTCGAAACAAGCCCTAGGCCGGCGATCTACCAGCGGGGCAATTCACCAGCGCCCAGACCAAATTCGCTGCACGGGGCGACGCGCCGACAGCGGGGCAGATTCGCGCCTCAGCCAAACCTCCCGCGGCAGACATGCCCGAACTTGCAGGCGCTGCAGAGTCGGCTCTCCTTTTCTGTTCTCAACGAATGGGCCGAATCATGCCTCGGACGAACGGCCCGCGGCAAACACGCAGCTAGAGGAATGGAGGCGAAGGATTTGGCCAGCGAGAGTCCGGATTGGAGTGATTTAGTTTTAGTTTTAGTTTTAGTTTTTTCCTGGCTTCCGTTCATGTGATTATTTGTTTGGTGATTAAACTCATTTTTTGTTTTTATTTGTTGGAGAGCCCTTGCGACTTTTAATCCTCCTCCGCGGGCCACACTCCCGTCCGATGGAGACACTTGTCCTCAAACGACGAATACTTCGCCATTGTCGACTGTACAGTAAAAAATGGACATCACGCGCACCGCTCATACGTGTTGCAGAATAACTATCTCGACTTGTGCGATACTGGAGCCACATGATCTGAAGGAAAACCAACCGAAACTAAGAGAGATTTGTTAGGCACATGCTTTCTTTTGTGATTTACTTTGGCAACCTGGTACTATGAAACGCGCCGCAGTCAACAAAACTATTCGCGAGGCAATTTATAGTTGATGTTTGCTAATGTGCTTTATGCAAAAGAACAGCGCGCGGAGATGCGCCGTTGCGATTTATTTTTTCTTGATGTAGCCACAATGCAGTGGGCGTCCAGTATTTAGTTGTGTTCTATGTTTTATGCACGCTGGCTGTGGAGCGCTTAGCAGCAAGGGAATCGAGCGCGCATTGAATGTGAGCTAGTCTGGATGCTTTTCGTGGAATTCAGCCGTGTGCGTGCTCTGCCAACCTAGCCAGTAAAACTTTCATTCTTGAAAATTCTAGCCTATGTTACCCATTAGAAGGAGAAAAATAGGGTACGAAGGCAGCTTTATACAATGTACGCGTACTGCGTAGGTCATGATATCTTATTTTTCCCAGTTAAAAATCGGCTCAGGCTGGCTACGCGACTTCGCACTCCAAAACAGAGGGGCAAATGTTGGTGGCTTTAATTTTTTACCCCTAATGCACAGACCACAAATGTTTTAGTGTGCAGCTCTTTGGCGGCCATCCCTGCGCTGAGCCGCGTCGTCGTTGTAACCGAGTGAACGATGGCAAGACCGACGAGTGCAAAAAAAAGTGAACGATGGCAGAAAGCGAAGGAGGAGAGTGGTGTCGCCAAACTGGGAGGGGAGGGCGGGTCGCCGTGCCGGCGCGATGCAGCGCTCTCCGAAAGTGTGCCGTGGGGAACCAGAGGGGACAGAATGCTGTACCCGCACGAGGGGCGCACGAGGCGCACTAGGCGCATTTGATTGTGCACTCGGCTAAAAGTTTCGGAAGTGAATTAAGCTGAGCAGTATGTGCCAAACCTTCAACGCCAGGAATAACCTTTTCCCTCATCTTCCTTGGGAGGTTTCACAGGACACGCCCGGATTCTTTTTCAGCAGGTACTCCCACCTGTTGCGCTTCCGTGACAAGCCAAAACGTGACAGGAAATAAGGAGACGTATTGCATCCCCGAACGTCTTTAACGCTGCTATCAGATTTGACGCAAGTGACTGCGGATAGCAATGGTCGACGAAAATGCATGTATAAAGAAAGTTTCACGAAGCTGCTTTTGGGCCAAATATGTGCCGCGAGATTATAGAGGATTATGTTTAGCACACATCATGCAAAGCTCTGCAGCAAGGACGCCCGCCATCCTCCCCAATCTAAGAGCCTCCTTTGTATGCATGGTGTGCGCTAACATGTCACCAGGGGTGTCAGGTTGCTACAAGTTTCATCCGCAACAGTTTTAACGCAAATGCTTATTATTGCCGTTTCTTCAGTGCTGCACGTGATCATGTTGCCAAATACAAATACAAAAACGACTCGCTTGGAAGGCCAGAGACCCCTCACCTTTCATAAATGAGTGTCCTTTACGCTGACATTTTTTTTGATTACGTCAGTTGCAAGAAGCCACATACGACGTCACGATAAGCAGATTTCAAGGAAATAGTTTTAAACCCACCAACACACCAACATGTCTTTGGCTAAAATAGATACTTATTTGTTCGTTGGTTCATGACAACAATATATTTTAACTGCAAACGTTCTTAGGGAGCAGCCAAATCGCGCGACACTTGCTGCGAAAAATTACCTAAAAAGAATGGCTTGTGAGGAGGGCACGAACTTGGGAAAAGTGACATTTCTTTGTTACTGTGTAATTTAGAGACGTTATTGCTTTGCAGAATTCTTTTAGATCTCGAAGTATGTTTGCTGGGAATTTACATTTGGATCGGCGGCAGTTTGTGCTGCCCGCTTATATACAACGCATGCCAATGAATCTGCAACTGTTTACAGGTATAAGGCAGCATCGAGGCTGACCCTTAAATTTTATAGAGCGTACCAGATCCATTAGTCACTACTCAAATGTCGTAAGCGAAGTGTATGCAGCAAAGAAATAAGTACATATTGGTTTGGTTTGTTACAAGTGTATATTTAGCGCCCAAATATTTGGGAAGCTTCAGTAAGCAGTAGTTATCTTCTTTACAAACAGAGACGCTGCAGAGATGTACCTATTTCTGCGTTCTGCTTTTTTGTTTCCAGATACAAGTTTTTATTGCAGAATGAGCACAAAAAAACTCCACTATGTTTTCCTATGCAAACATCTAAGGCTCGAGACGGCACTGGAATCACAACATCACGATCTCCCCAAACTCCACTATGTTTTTCCTAGGCAAACATCTAAGCTCGAGAACGGCACTGGAATCACAACATCACGATCTTCCCAAAGTAAACACATTTCTAAACTGAAAGGTTTACTTTTGCTTATCAGGGATATTCTCATAAACTTATAGAACAGCATTCAAATCGCTGACAAACAGTTCTAATTTCACTGGACTGCTTTTAATACTATTTAAGTTCAGCATTTTTTTAATACTGCTACCTGGCGGCAGCACTAACAAGACGAGCGGTGGGTCAGTGTGGAAGCCATCTATTTACAAAGAGAACGAATGTATGTCAAATGTGGCAACGACAGGTTGACGCTGAGTTCGTGCCACCCAGTGCTTCATCGTCGTCGGCCGTGGGTACCATGGAGCAATGTTCCAGCGTCCCACTTCTGCTACATCCAACATTTCTCCCGCGCCGAAGGCGACCAGCCCGGTTGAAGCCCCGAAACACGGACGGTGCCGTGAGGATAAGATGAGAAGATAGCATACAGTGCAACTCTTGCCGTCACCACGGATGATAATGACGATGATTATGCACTTTCTAAAGACTTGCCGGGAACAGCGACACCGTCTACGCCATAAAAGAACGCGCTGGAAATCTGGGCAGGGGAACAGCGTCTCGTCTGGTCACGTCGGCTGGTCTCGGCGGGTAATTGGCTTGGAACACTGGGCTGGGGATAGGCTCATCCGTGTCCAAGTGGTGCGGGGGTGGCTGACGCAATCCAAGAGACTTCGAGTGATGTCCATGAGCCGAGACAAGATGAAGCTGACGGGCTAGGATGGAGATGAACACCGCAACCACCATTAAAAACGTGTTACGCGGGGTGGGACCAATAAGAAAAGCGATGGTTATTGTTGCAGCAATCTATGTACAAAGAAAAGGAATATAATTACGCAGTGTCTAGAGTGCCGTCCGACGGCCCTCTAGCTGATCTTTGCAGGCAGGCATGGCTAGAGTGCCGTCCGACGACATTCTAATATATAAGACTAAGCTAGCACCACCCGTAGAGTCTGTCGTTGTAGTGTAGAGGATCCGTCTTAGCTTATTGATCCCTGAGTCGGTGGTTCGACACCAGATCTTGCCTCGGTTTTTTATTTAATTATTTATTTGAAGTGTAATTTTTGTGCCTTAGGTTAGTTTTGGTGTTTCAAATGATTTCTTTGTGTTCGTTAGGTTACCTTATGTTATGTTTAGGTTAGGTTGCCTAGCTTCTGTTATCTAGAGCGATGTAGTGCGAAACGCGGCAATTTTGTCATAAAACGCCGGCGGACATCGATATAGCGGAGTGCTTATGAAACGGTCGGACGGCACTCTAGACACACTCATATAATTACAATGCGGCCATGACAGCTCCAGCTGATTTCGTGCCACTTTGTTGTTCAGCGTTGACGGCTGCGTCCTCTCGAGCTTCTGCTTCACGTAATGAGTTAATGTATTGAAAGCTAAAGTTTTTGCGTTGTAAAAAAGGCAAATCATCTGGCGGGTTTGATTGTTTCGGATGAGCACTGTTTTTACATATGGTTTTACCTTCCCTCTTAGCGCGCCGAACGTCTGCCAAAATACCATTATTCAAAACGTTTTTCTGTTTTAAAAAAATATTAAGCATTGACACGAGGTCTATTTATAATTAGAATGATGGCTTTTTCTTGTGCCTGTCGCTATCCCTTCGTGCATGGCGTTTTCTGCTCTCCGTGTGTTTCCTTCTAGGCATGGTGATGTTTTTGTGGCCAGTGTCACAAGGCATGCCCGAAGATCCAAGTTAAAAAGTGACCGCATTTCCAAACGAAAATACCGCGATCTGCATGTCACCTTCTAAGCAACGCCCCTACCAGTCACAACCTCTACCTTCCCGTCGCTCACACCAGTGAAAAATGTGGCTGAGAAGATGGCGGGTCGAGGTAAAGAAATGCGTCGTCAATGGGGTGCAAACTGTGACCTTCTGAAATAAGAATACATTCACTCTTTTAGAGGTGATATCTTTCTTAGGCTACTAAATAGAACATTTTGCTCTGTCTGTCTGTTTTTGTGTCTGCATGCATGTATGCGTCTCTGCCCTCCTGCCAAAAATTAAAAAAATTCTTCAACCGGAGGATTATATCACAAACCTAATTCCCCTGCTCGACAATCTGAAAGAGTACTTCATGATTTTATATTTTGTTCAACGAAACGAAAACAATAGGAATATTTCTGGCAAAACAATATTATATGACTCATACTAGCATTGTTCTTTTTTAGAAAAAATAGACGTTGCCGTAATTTTTGTGACAGCAATTATAAATGCACGGCAAGAACTATTCCCCCATAAAACGCAAAAATTGCTGGCGACTGAACCTGGTGCTCATGGTTCCACAGCGAAGGCAAATGGCTTGCAATGTTTCTAGCTAGCGGCATGGCGCAGTGTAAACGAGGGAAAATGTAATGGAATTCCGCAAACCTTCACTGTTTTTTTCACGGGAGGGCGAGAGAGGACCGAGCCGCGTGATGCGGCCGTCGTAAGGGTCTCTGTGCCAAACATCGGGTCTATAAAAGCACCCACAGCGGCTTCAGCAGCTGCATCTCGTAAGATAATTGAAAATGCTACGTACAATGTTTCTACCGATTATATTTATTCTTGATGTAATGTAACAGCGCAAAAACCTACCAGGGACACAGAAGAAATTCAGAAGACGGGCGGTGACTTGCAACTAGTATTTTATTAGAAAAGAACACAAATTGATAGCCGACACGTACAATCTGATGTCGTGAAAGCAAGCAAAATGTGAACCCCTGATAAAACCACGTAAAGCCCGATACCCGCTCACAGAGTTAGGTGGCATCTAAAAAAGGTTTTTCTGCTCGTACAGCGTCAGATAGTGCTGGCTTCGCTTCGCCGCTTGGCCTCTTGTTGATATGATAAGCTTCAAAAACTTCTTGTATCCGCTCATCTTTATGTGTGAACGAAATGTCACATTCGTCATAACACAGCTTGCTTTTCTCAGCGTGAATTTGTTCTGTGTCCCTCGTCGTTAATTGCGCTCTTACATGACATCATGAATACGTACCAACTCGTCGAACGTTCTATTTTGTTACGGTATATTTATTCTGCTTTATAATGGTATGATGAAAAATACGACGCACATTTAAGACAAGCAAAATAAGCTCGGCGCCTTATTTGATGCTAAGCTATCGCTAGAAATAATGATTGATTGATTGATTGTGGGGTTTAACGCGCCGACGCAACGCAGGCGATGAGGCGCGCCGTAGTGGAGGCTCGGATTAATTTTGACCACCTGGGGATCTTTATCGTGCGCCGAAATCTCGTACACACGGGCGTTTTTTTTGCTTTTCGCCTCCATCAGAGCTAGAAATAATGAATGGCAATAACATAACCCTAACAAGAGTCGGCATCAGCACCTTGTTCGTCCACCTCTTCCAATTGGCCACAGGCGCTACATCTCAGGAAGGTAACAAGTTCACCGCTGAAGCAGGAGGAAAATGACTGAGCACTGGAACAAGATACTGAAGGTCTGATTTCAATCTATAAAAATGGTGAAAAGGGAAAACCTTTCTGTTCCGGGCGATGCAAGGGGCTGTTGGCCTCAGTTGCGCAAGCCATGTGCGCAGCTTCTTGATGTGGTCGGAGGCTGCTGAAGCGGAAACTGTCTGGTCGGAGAAAAATTCTACCGAGAGGCACACTGTTCAGCCGAACACCATTTCCGCTGCTCGTAAGCTGAGGTCGTCCTTCACCGCTGAGCGTAGGCCAAGAAGAACGAGCGGGAGCTTTTCCACCCAGTGCTGGCGATTGAGTTTCGCTGTAAGTGAAGCTTTCAGTTGGGCTGTGCAAGAGCTCCACCATTTCATTGCTGGCGGGGTGGTAGGCAGTTGTATGCTGCGGCCTCGTGCCGAGGAGGGTTGAAAGTGCGGAAAAAGGTTGCTCTGGAATTGTCGTCCCCGGTCAGTTGTTATGGTGGCGGGCCAGCCAAAGCGGTACACCCATGTCTGAATAAAGGCCTGTGCGACGGACTCAGCTGCTATTTCCGCAATCGGTATAGGTTCGGGCATCGGCTGTATCTGTCGATGCATGTGAGCAGGTGTCTGAAACCTTGGCAGGGCGGTAGCCGTCCCACAAGGTCGAGGTGAACGTGAACAAACCGCGACTCAGGAGTCCAAAATTCCAGCAGTTGTGGGGACCAGGGTTCTTACGGCGGCCTAGCTCGATTCTCGAGATTCGGCTGCAAGGCTAGCTCCGCTGAACACGTCCACGGATCGCCAACTTGGCGTAGCAGCAGCGAACAACAAGGAACACAGGACACAGAATTCGTCCACTCCGACGTTTATTGCACTGCAATAAAGAGACGTCGGGCGCGTCGCTCTGCACCGCCAAGACCAACATAGCCAGGATAGGAGAAACAGGCGCGAGGGCGGACAAAGGAAGGCCACAAAGGAGCACGTCTTAATTACGGCCGCTCCCTATGATTGCTAGTATCCAAAAAGACTCTCCCTCCGTCGCCCGCCCCGGAGCAGGCCGCCAAACCTTCCGGGCAAAACCTGTCACATGAGGGGTTCGGCCGCGCCCCCCCCCCCCCCCCCCCCCCCCCGCTCTCACGGGCCTCCTCCCGGAGGGTGAAGCGCGTGGCCGCGAAGAGAGAGGGACCACCCCTCCCGCCTCCGCGGCGGGCCGAGAGCGATAGGAAAGATGGCGGAGCTCCGCAATCCCCACATCCCTCCCCCTTTTACCAAAGCCGCTCGACCTCGAGGGCTCTGTAGAACGATGACCTCACCGTTCGTTTCGCTGCCTGGCACACCTTCCCGCAGCGGTTCGCCCCGCGCCGACGGTGCGTTTGCCTGCCGCACCGCCGGCGGCTTCCGCTGCTTACGGGATCAGCAGTGACGACCTCTGATGACCCGAGCCGGGCTGGAGGCCGCGTTCGTAGTGCTGCCTCCCAGGTGGCTAGTCAACCAAGCGCCAACAATGGCTTTCGCGCGGCGCACCTCAGACGAGCGCCTCCGCCAACGTTGATGAGGGGGCGCGGTCAGCTGACCGCGGGAGCCGGCCCGCCGCGCAGCTCACTTGCTGTACGGGCGGCGGGGTGCTGTTTTGGCCTAACAGCTGGGCTCTGGTTCTCCCCGGATGGCGGTTGGCCCGCGTGGCGGGGCTGGCTCGCAGCAGGCCTGGCATGATGTGGTGGCATCGTGGTTGGAGGGACGCTCGAACCCTGGGCGTGCGGGCTTGAACCCTCCGGAGATGGTGGCCCATCCGGTTAGCGACCTCGCCGATTGCGGGTGTTGTAGCGGTGCGTCGGGAACCTTTCTTCCATACCTCCTCCCTTGAGCTCACGACATCTCGAGCAAAAAGTGGGTGCGTCAGGAGTGGCTTCCTGCCTGCTGGCGCTCTCTGGAGTCATCCCGCGCAACCCATTGCCGGACCTCATGGCGTAGGCTCTGCGTTCCGTGGGCGCGCCTCTAGGAGCTTCCTCTTGCAACCCCTCGTGTGCGCGACATCGCGCGCTGGAGGGCGGCGAGCCGGTCAGTGAACTCGCCGGTTGTGGGTGTTGTAACGGTGGGTCGGGAACGTTCCTTCCGCACCTCCCTCGAGCTCGCGACCCCGCGAGTCCGGAGTGGGAGCGTCGGCAGTTTCTCCCCTTGGAAAGTACTGCTTCCGCTCGCCCACGTGAATGGGGCCGCTGATTCGACCAGACCTCGGGTCTTTCAGCTTGTAATTCAGCCGCGAGATCTTCTCGGCGACTACAAACGCTCCTACCCACTTGGGTGCGAGACTGGCCGCGAACCCCGCGCTGGCATCGCTCAGCGCGTGGTTACGTTTCAAGACAGTGTCGCCCACTTGGTACGCCCCGTCTCGATGAGCTCGATCATAGGCCGCTTTTTGGTGGACCCTGGAATTTCTGCGGATGCGGTTCGCCTACTTGATGGCTTCTGCCAAACGCTTGCGCAAGCGCCGCGCGTAAGCCGCGTCTGCTGCTTTCGCGGGGACTGCGCGCGGTCGACCTCCTGGCCAGCTCCGTGTCCGTCGGTGAGTTCAACTCCCTGCAGAACATCAGGAACGCAGGCGTGAAGCCCGTGCACCGATTCACGATGTGCGCAGAGCGAAGGAGATCGAGCTCAAGTGCTTGTTCCAGTCTTGTTGCCACGGAGCATACTACCCAAGCGGTGGCTTTCCGTCTCGATTTCGGCACTCCGTCACGTAAGACTGGGGGTGATAGCACGATGTTGTTTGCTGCCTAACACCCATGGCAGCGCACGCTTCACGAAACAACCCTGATGTGAAATACGTAGCGTTGTCGGTAATCAGCCGCTCCGGAAATCCGTAGCGACAGAACACCTAGGACAGCTTTTGCAGGACCTCCTGTGCTGTCGCTTTGCGCAGCGGATAATTTTCAGCTATCCCACTGAAGTGGCATGTCACCACAAGTACAAACTTGTATCCCCTTTTGCTGCGCGGCAGAGGGCCCATCAGATCGCACGCCAGGACCTCCCATGGCTTTGTTTTCACGGTAGGCTGAACCAAGCCCGGCGCCTTACCGCCTCGCGGTTTGCGCTCTTGGCAGACGTGGCATGTGCGTACGCACCTACATACTTGTGCCTTTAGGCCGGGCCAGGTAGCATACCGACAAAGCTTCTGCCATGTATTTGGCGCGCTAACGTGGCCGTCTGCGTCCTGGTAGTGCTGCAATGCAGCACACCTGAGCTTGATCGGGATAACGGCTTTAAAACACTCACTTGAGTAATTTTTGCCGGGCACGTATATCAGCAGAGCTCCGTCGGCGTCACCAGGTAACTTTCCAGCTCGCTCGCAGCAATACCAGCTGCGTAGAGCCCGCGCCTGCCCTCAATACCAGTAGCTTCCTGGCGCCCGTCATCATCTGGTGTTCGATTTGCCTGAGGGTCCGTCTCTTCACTAAGACTGGCGATCACCTCCAGACAAAACCGGTCCTCCTGCTGAGCCTCGACTTGCTCTTCCCGACAGAACGCAACCTCGAGCGGAAGTCCTCCCCCACCGAGATGCATGTGCGCTGAGCTTTCGAAACTTGGGCCCTCCTGCGTTCCGCGCTCTTCCCGCGCCGAGAAGGGTCGCTGACCTTCAGCGTCCTCCCCGGCCTCTCCGGCCGGGTGGGTGTCGTCCACCGGCGCCCATGACAGCCCGTCCGCAACCACATTCGTGGCGCCTTTGCGGTAGCGAACTTCGAATTCGAAGCGTTGCAATATACGGGACCATCGCGTGAGCCTCCCGCTGGGCTCACGGAGGCGGGAAAGCTATGTGAGGACCATGTGATGAGTCTCGATCGTGAATTTGACCCCCTCTAAGTACATCTCGAACTTTCGAAGTGCGTAGATTATGGCCTACGCCGAGGTCACTCGCGTCCATTCGGATCATGAATGGCCTGTACAGATCCGGCAGTTTCAGTGATGCAGTGTCTGCAACAGGTTTCGCCAGTTGGCGTAGGCTGCTTTCCTGCTCCTCTCCCCACTCCCAAGGGGCAGATTTCCTCAACCACTTTGTCAAGTATGCTTGCTGGCGCACGCAAGCGGGGATAAACTGGCGGTAGTAGCCGATCATCCCTAGGAAGCGCCGAACTCCGGCGACATCCTTCGGCGTGGGAAACTCCAAGATCACCTGGAGTTTCTCGGGATCGGGGACACCTGTCCGCGTTCGATCCGATAGCCGAGCTGGCTCACTTGAGCGCTGCATATTTGCGCATTGGCAGGATTGATGGTTATGCCAGCCACCCTGAGTTTTCCCAGGACGTCTCTCAGGTGGCAGGGGGGGCTCCTCGAAGGTGCGGGAGTAGACGATAATGTCGTCCAAATAGGCGAGGGCATGCTCCCACTTTGCCTCACCCAGCACCCAGTAGATCAAGCGTTGGAATGTGCTCGGACGTCCGCACAAACAGAAGGGCATATGTACGAACTCGCACAGCCCGCAAAGGCAAGTGAACGCTGTCTTGGATTCATCGCCGGGACGCATCTTGGCTGAAGGTACCCCTTGCTGGCGTCCAAAATGGAGAAGTATTTTGAGCCACCGAGATTCGCGACGATTTCCTTAACGCTCAGGAAGGGGTACGCATCGTTTTTCGTGACCGCAATCAGCCTTCGATAGTCGACGCATAAACACAGCTACCGTCCTTCTTTCGAACGAGCACCACTGGGAATCCCCAAGGGCTCGTCGAGCGGCGGATAATGCCTGATTTCAGCGGTTCCTCTAGCGCCTCATCAGTTGCCTGCCTCTTGGCGGGGCTGACGGGCCGGGGATTGTATTTCCATGGTTGAGCATCGCCGGTGTCTATGCAGTGCTGCACCAACCCTGCGCAAGCTGCTTGCTGAGTGAATATCTCGCCGAAGTCACTTAACAACGAGAAGACGCGGTCACGCTACGGTGCTGTTAGCTCGCTAGCACTTGCTAGGAGCGCACTCAATTCCTCTCCCTGACCTCGGGGTGGAAAGCGCGCAGCGCAGAAGGAATCAGCCGCGGCAGTAGCAACAACCGAGTTCGGAGGTTGCTGCGGGCGCCGGCTACCGGCAGCGCCTGAAGCTTTTGCTTCCCGCGGAGCGAGGGACGTTTCGGCGGCGCGTCCATACAGTGACTTCGCTGCGGGCGGCCGCTCGGAAAACGGTTTCAGCGGCATAAACGGGCCCTCCCGCTAGCCTCCGTTGCCAACGTCCACGATGCGGTTACGCTGCCCCGCTGTCAGCTCACTAGCACCTGCTAGGAGTGCGCCAAACTCCTCGCTCTTATTTTGGGCTGGAGGGCTGGCGGCGCAGGAGAAATCAACTGCGCCTGGAGCAGCAACAACCGAGCTCGGAGGGTGCTGCGCGCGCCAGCTATTGGCTGCGCCGGAAGCTTTTGCCAGCTTCCCTCGGCGCGCGGGACGTTTCGGCGACGGGCTCACACAGCGACCTCGCTGCAGACAGAGGCTCTGCGAACGGCTTTAGCGGCGGAAACGGGACCTCCCCATAGCCTCCGTTGCCGATGTCCATGACCAGTCCAACCGTGGACATAAAGTCTCTGCACAGAATGACTGGGACCGTCAGTCCGGGCAAGTGGACGAAACGCATTCGCCGTACACGCTGACTCCAACGCACGATGAGGCGTAGGTCACCGCCTGACGTAACATCACCACACGCAAGCTGGAGCGGCAACTTCCCCGAGCGCAGCCGAACAGCTTTGCGCTCGAGATGGGAAAAGACCTCGTTCCCTACCAGTGAAGTGCTTCCCGTGGTGTCCAGCAGTGCCTTAAAACTCCGCACCGCAATTGCGAGGTCGAGAAAGGGTGCAGGCGCGCTTGTCGGAATTCCGACTCTGAATGCGGTGGGCACGGTGATGTTTGCCTCGCGGGCGCGTTGATCAGCCGCCGGTGATTTCACCGGCCGCTCGCTGCGATTCCCTGCCCATCTGAGTAGATTCGCATTAAGTGACAAACTTGGACACAGTTGAAGCAGCGAACAGAAATCCGTGCTGCTTGGTGGGCGTTCGAGGCTGCTCGCATCCGGTTTCTGGGGGGGGCGAGTTGTGAGCGGGTGCAGGCAACTGCGGCAGCGCCGATCCCGTGTATGGAAGCCCACTTCCATAAGCGGGGGCGCTTCTCGCTGGCTGGGTATCAACGTAGAGCCGTCCTGAACTCGTCCGCTGCCCGTAACGCCGCGCCAAGCACAGCTTCGTTCCAGTTTTTACACCGGAGGCGGCTGCGGCCGATACGCGCGTGCAGCCGCAATTGCTGCTTGCACACAGGCGAGCTGCGGCCGCCAGCTCGTTGAGATCCCTGGACCTGCAGTTTCTCAAGTACAGGGCAAAGGTGGGGTGGCATTGCCTGATCACCCGATCGACCCACTCCGAGTACGGGGCATGTGGGTCGGCGTAGTCGTAAAGCTCCTGCATCGCACGGACATACTCGATCATCGATTCGTCCGGGTCTTGGGTGCGCATTTACAACTCTCTACGCATCCGCGAGAGGTAGTCGACGGGCAGGAATTCATCCCTGAACATCGTTCGGAAATCGCCCATCGTGCGGGCCGTATGACCTATCACTCGATACCCCTGGGCGGCACGGTGGACTAGGGCTGCGAGCAGAACTTTGTGCAGCAACCTCGCTCTCGCAGATGCCGGTCGCCTGCTCTTAACGGCTCAGAGCCAGCACAAAGCGTTCGCGCTCACTTGATCGCTGTAACCGCTATACGCCTCGAGCGCTGCCTGTAGGGGCGCCACTGAAATCCCCATAGGCGCCGTGCAGTGAACAGAGGGCGACACTGAGCCGCGACACCCATCGCCGCCATCGGGGAATAAGAAAAACACTGGGTCGGCCACCGCTCGCCAGCGTGCTCGGGTTTCCGTTGCGCTCCTGCTTGGCGGCACCGGATCAAATGTAGTATACGCAATTTTTAAGTTTTATATTAATTAAAACATACTACTGTAATTCTACCGCACTGGGGTAGGAATAGACTGAAGGACTGACTACGCGTACGGAGGAGGAAAGCAAACGATATTGACTTTGCCATGCATAGCCAGAACGCAGGTGGAGCCTTTCGTGCGCACGTTTTCACGTTTCCACATAGTTTTTTCAGTGAATTTGTGTTTCCACTAGAAAGCACAAATTAATTCGCTGCTCACAGAATTGGAAAGAAGCCGTTTTGTTCGCATACTTGAAATCGGACCGCCGTGGTTTCGCGAGTACGGTGCCCGTCTCACAGGATCGATTGTTTGGGTGTAGTGCGGTGTGTAGCTGCGCTACGTGCTAGTAGCATTGAAGTAAAAATACCTTAAATACGCGGGCTCCAGTGTGGAGCATGCGGGTGGGAAGCATCGAGAACTGCGCACTAACTGGGGGAGATTTTCGATTGATTGTGCGGTTCAACTCGCCGACGCCAGACAGGCGATGAGGCGCGCCGTAGTGGAGGGATCGGGATTAATTTTGACCACCTGGGGATCTTTCACGTGGCCAGAATCTCGAACACGAGGGCGTTTTTGCTTTTCGCCTCTATTGGAAAAGCCGCCGCTGCGGCCGGGAAACAAACCTGACGACGATTTTCAATTTCACGGCTTGAATTATCGCCCAACATTCCCAGAATGCGCCTTGCTTCTCGCCCCTGACAGTTCGTTCCGGCTGGTGCCAGTTCGTCCCACCCCGAGAACACGGAGCCAGCACGCTTTCTTGCTCAGTGCACAAAGTCAATTATCGCCTCAGGAGCGAAAGACTACAACCTCTGTGCCTTCTGTCTCCTTTTCCGTGAATACATTCACAATGTACACGGGTTTCGCTGCAAGACTACATCTTCCTTTTTACGGGGTAAGCAGGGCCTCCAAATATTAGAATCACCATAAACTCCGTTTATTTTTTATTGTTCTCTGAAGTTGCTGTTGTGAGCCCCGTTAAAACGGCAGCTGAGTGTTACGTGCCGCATGAATTTTCACTATGAACGCCGCGGAAGACACATGCACAAAGCAGGAAAACCAACCTTCGTGCAAATACTGCCAATGCGCGCGGTATTCGCTAAGAGGGGAAATTTATTGTACGCTCACGAGTATTAACAGCTGGCAAACCGATATACTTTACTTTGACATTAGCATGTAATCTGCTTGGTAGTCATCGCCGTTGTATTTTCTAAAAATGCCACGGAATTGTGCCGCCTGTGAGGCTGTGACCAGCCTTCCCAACTCGGACGATTCAGGGCAGCGAAGGTGGTAGCTTTCCTTGTGCGCTTTGTTTCTTTTTAAAGCCTCTCGGTCGATAACACTCCATCCTGTCGCCGTTGCAGCGTATTCCGCAAACTTGAGCCGCTTAAGCGCACCTAACCACTTGATAGAAGCCTTTGCAAGGGCGCGCGCACAGTGCCTAAAGCAGGCGGCCGGCCAGGACGGTGCGGCTCGGCCTATCCAGTGTTGCGCGGAGGCGCGGTAGATGGCGCTACGCCCGCTCGGCAAACTTGACTGCACGGAGCCTATAGCGGCCCGTTTCGAAAACATACGCGGGAGTCGCCGGCCCGCTCACCACTGTCGCCGTTGCTTTTGAGGCACGCTGGCGACCGATATTCTCCGTTTGTATGCGTTGGAAATACATATTTACGCGGAGCAATCACTGTTCGCAAATGTGGTGTATTTACGAGAGTGTAAATGCTTCTGACGCGATCTTACTGTGGTACATTTTGTCGGCATAAGTGCCAGGTGTGTGTCACAGCTCGGCGTTGCGAAACCAGCCTATGCATGGAGCTGATTGTAATTCCACTGCCCTGAAATTTACTAACAGTACCATCGCGACGAACGTTCGTTCAGATGCTCACATGCTACGGCTATACACTACGATGTAAATCGGTTTCGTGTGCTTTCATAATCTAGCGGAGCACTCATACCTGACAGCCCGCCAGTTACGCTTCATATCTCGGATATTGAAGACTACCCTGAACAAGCCAATGTGGCATAAATTTCAGGGACATTCTACGCAATAAGTACGATGAATAATGCAAAATTACATCCGGGAGTCGTCACAAATAATTTACGGCTGGGTCATCTTGTCGCGAGGTGAGCTTTCCCAAACAGTCATCGATTACATTATCCCCCGCTTATATCCGAGGCCGTGACTAAACGCTTCTTCGAAACATCACCAAATGACACAGGGAGCCTGCAGAATTTAGCACAAAAGTGAAATCAGAGGGCCTTATCAGATAACACACTCTTCCAACGACACCTTTAATCGCTTGTACACTTCTGTACTTTATACTTAAAAAATGTGTCCGCCGAGTGATCAGCTGTTCGTTAAAGTAAAAAATTAAGTAAAGGTGAACGCTCAGCTTGTGTGTGATTACTAAAACGGTCATTCCTTGATTTCGCTCCGCATTTGTACACAATGACTGTTAAGCGCCAGCCTCCTCCTCCTCCCTCTCTTGGAAAATATCAGTGCATTTCTCATCTAGTTGGTCTAGTGAGTTCAACCTTGCTTAAGGTAAGCCGAACGTCTTTAGGATTTCCGAAGCTGTACTGTTTTTTTTTTTTCATTCCCGCACGAGCTATTACATTGCTTCTGGACTTGACAGACCATTTATTTTTCCGTGGTTTCATGAACTCTCCTTGGTCCATGCTATCAGCAGACAGAAGTAGGCCGATATTTAACGACCCACAGACTTGGAATATACTTAACATTATCGCGTGGCTTCTACTTCTATAACGGCACAAGCTATTGTCAGGTATTAGGGTAATCACCTCCCGGCATTATATTTTTCTACGACGTATACATTCAAAACAAGGCCGAATTCATTGTCCGCGCAGCAAAACAATACCAACCTTTCACTGTGACAATATTAGGACTAAACAGGGCGTCAATAGAATTCACTTGCTCCTGAGATATTCGCAGGTGACAGTGGTGATATGCCGCTGCCGTCGCTGACGGCCGTAAGGGCGGCGAAAAAGCGCGCAGTACCACGTCCCCGGTTAGCTCTTGTTGTGTTTCGAGCACTCTAATCAGGACGCAACTGTTTTTTGAAGTGCCCTAAACGTACTATTTGCTTACAAACATCACCATAACAAGATGTTCAGGGCGCGGAAAGGCAAAAATAAGCGAAAGAAAACCAAAACATTGCATGAGCCGCTATCAGCTGCGCAGCGGACATCCCGTAAGCGCCGCGGAGAAGCGGCGGCAGGCGGCGCAGCGATCACGACGCTCGAGGCGTATACCACGTATACGTCGGCAGCGGCAGCTGCACCCAAGGAGCGGGTGAGCGCGCCGCCTGCAACATTTGCTGCATGGCGTTTGCGAGAGCGTTCGCAATGGAAGCTGCATCCACAGTCCTTCCTTGGCTTACGGGCGCCTGCGTGCTCACTTGCACGAAAGGCGCGCCGTATGGGGCTTCAACATCCGCGTAGGCCCGGGGCATGGGGGTTGAAAGCGCGGCGTCACCTGACGTAGAGCGCTAGCGGAATTTAGAACTTTCCGGAATTCTCGTTGCCCCGCAAGCCGCAGCATCTGTGTAGGACATAGGGGTTGAACGCGCGGCGTCACCTGACGTAGAGCGCTCGCGGAATCCGGAACTTTCCGAAATTCTTGTTGCCGCGCAAGCCGCAGCATCCGCGTAGGCCCGGCGCATGGAGGTTGCAAACGTGGCGCCACCAGACGTAGAGCGCTCGCGGAATTCGGAACTTTCCGCAATTCTCGTTGCCGCGCAAGCCGCAGCATCGCCGTCGGCCCGGCGCATGAGGGTTGAGCGCGCGGCGTCATCTCACGCAGAGCGCTCGAGGAATTCGGAACTTACCGACATTCACGTCGCTGCGCAAGCCGCACTCGCGGTTGCGTAGGGGCCGTGGAGAAGGTGGACCCGAGCCGCTCCTGCGGCTGTGTTGGGCGCTGCTGATGCAGAGCATCGCGGCACCTCCCGGGCATGATCACAAAGGTCGGCCAACAGCATTAACTCCACCAACTCATAATCCTGTGCCATGTTCCTCGGAGATAGCGAACCTCGAATTCACTTGAAGACGAGTCCCACTTTCGGGCGCCAAAAATGTGGAGACCAGGGTTCTTACGGCGGCCTAGCTCGATCCTCGAGATTCGGCCGCAAGGCTAGCTCCGCTGAACACCGCCACGGATCGCCAACTTGGCGTAGCGGCAGCGAACAGCAAGGAACACAGGACACAGATTTCGCCCACTTTGACGTTTATTGCACTGCAATAAGAGGACGTCGGGCGCGTTGCTCTACACCGCCAAAACCACCTTAAAGCGCTGGACGCATGTACGACCTGTGCACGCGATTCGCATGCGACTGATCGTTACGATAGATCGTTAGGACCTGTTTTGGCGTCGTTCGCTGGTCGGAGGAGGCTCACGACGTGCGACTGGCAAGCCAGAGGCACTCGGGCCATCGTTGCGATCGTCGTGAGGCCACAGCCAATGAGAGCCCGCTGAGCCTCAACCACTCGCAACCGGTGGGTTGCTCGGGTCAGCTCGGGTGCTGGTAACTTTAGGCTTAGCATCCTGGCGGATATTTGATCGCCGCTATCTGTGTAACTGCGAATGACAATCCGTAACACAACTTTGCGCCACACTATCATCCCCTTTCTCGCATGTGGAACTTTATTTAGGCTATAACTGCCGTTTGAGTGATCGGTGACCAGGACATCTACGTAGCCTGTTACGATGCTTCCGCACAGGTATCGCCATCTCTCGGCCACCTGGTGCATCGCCCGCCGCGGCGGCCGGTCAGCGCAGGCTTGCATCGCAGCAGATATCTGATCGCTGCTTTTAAAATGAGCCCTGACAGCAATCCCTAGCATAATTTTATCACCACAATAACACCTACTTTCTGGCATGTGGAACTTCTTTTTAGCGATCAGATTGGTTCAGAAGAGCAGCGACAAGCGTGGTTGCTAGCGTGGCCTGCGCCAGTTCGAGCCGCAGAGTGTACGGAGCTGGCAGGCACGGCCGGCGTGTGCGTGGTCTGTTTCCAAAGGCAGAAAACGCTTCACGAATGCCTGCTTTATCCATTTCTTGCGAACAAACGCGCGGAATCTACAAATTCAGCTAAGCGATCGTCGTTGTTGCCCATGGAGCAAAAACAGCGGGAGGAGTGACGCCGACGACGCATCGCTTGCGCGCATCGGGCCATGTGTCTCGAATTCACGTGTACGACTAGTCGTGGCGACATTCGTAACGATCAGTCGCATGCGAGTCGCGTGTACCAATCGTACATGTGTCCAGCGCTTTAGCCAGTACGGGAGAAACAGGCGTGAGGGCGGACAAAGGAAGACCAAAAAGGAGGAAGTCGTACTTACGGACGCCACCGATGATGGCTCGTATCCAAAGAGACTCGTATCCTAGGGTGCCTCAATGCGCGCCCGCTCGGCTGGTGGTGGCGCCACTCTTGGAAGGGGTTGTTCCCGCCGAGACCGGTTCTCGGGAGACACCGCCGCCATTTTCTTGCATTCCGCCCCCGCCGACTCCCGTGCTAGGCGCGCGGAAAGCGCCGCTCTTCACAAAGTCTCTTTTCAGAATGCCGTGGTGCTGCGTTCCCCAGTTTTCTAACAGCGCTAAAATGTGTGGGGGATGTTTTCGTTTTCTAGAGACCGAAAAAGGCGGCTTCTGTGAACAGTAAAGATCAAGCGGGACAAGTGGCAGCCGACGAACTACTGCATATGCAGTGTAAGTACCCGGCTTCTAAGCAGTGTCAAATCAATTTGGGGCTGTTGTCAACTTGCTTGTGTGGCTAATTCTATGTACCAGACGTACGGTTTTATGTGTTCATATTGGAGGTTTCATCATGCGTTTGCGGCCTTTTGATATTTGTTGCAAATGGAAGTGGCCTTTTAAAGCGGGGGGCCGATATGAAACGTGTGGCGCTTTGCAGCTTCAGTCATTTCACCCTGTATCACAAAATAAGGCGCTCGTTGTAAGAATGTGTGCGATCGTTCTCAGCCCCAAAGCGCCATCCCGGCGCACCACGCTTACTTCACCATAAGCCAATTTTTGACAATGTGAAGGATATATCCCGAAGCGTAAAACTGCATGCGACGCGTTATGCTCGTGTTTCTCCACGTTGTCTCAACTTGTGCACGAAAATTAATATCGTATTTATATTCTCGCTCATCATGTCATAAAAGAAGTGCAGGAGGTGAAAAAATGTGTGAATTACACCGCTATTTGGTGAATTATGCGGGTGTTGTTGTTGTACCGAGAATTTGTTGTCGCACCGACCAGGCCAGATGTGGCTTCGCGCCTCGCCTCCAATGGAATTCCATGTAAGAAGCTGAGTGCCAGCGCATCGCCTCCTCTAAAAACAGGAGGCGATGGCCAGTGTCTAGCCGCAGACGACGCAAGAAACGGCTGGAACTGACGCTTCCTTTTCTAATTAATTCAATTTTTACGGGTGTCTTGCTGAACGATTTTAGTTGCGACTGCATCTGATTCACTCGCCTTGTCCCTCCATACGGCGTTGTTGTCAGTCCACACCCCTCCCCCTACACTATAAAAAAATAATAGTTAGCGGCGCCCGGTTTCGATCCCATGACCCTGTGGGCGGAACGCGAGGCACATGGTGCTCTTCCCACTGCGCCACAAAACCGAGACAGAATCAAATGCTACGAACGCACTTTATATCCTTGACTCATTCAAACTACGTCAAGAAGTTACTGATACAACGCATGATGGGGCAATGATTAACATTTGCAATAAAAGAAAAGCTCCCACTTACAGCAACAATGATGGAGTAAAGGTCGTTGCGACAGCGAAGCCCCAAGCATACCACTTAGAGAGATTGACCAAGATGGGCCAATAAAACATAATAATAATCATAAAACATAATAATCATACGCGTTCCCGACACGTTTCACGCGATTTAAGAATCAATCCAACCGAAACTCCAAGTGAACCCCACGATCCGTCGCATCTGCACAGGGTTCCCCTCGCGGGGAGGTGGGCGCAATTTTTTTTAATGCGGAGCGTGCCTGCCTGACCGTGTCCATGGTGTCGCCCGAGCTTGTCCTGCGCTGGTTCCTTTATTCTTATAGACGTAAACATTTCTTTCTCCCCTGTGTGGCCCTAATATATTACTGCTGCCCCGCACCAACCAATCATCATACTTGGAGGACGTCTTCTTCATTATTTCTACGACACTTAATTACCTCTGCGTTTAAGTTTCTGCTTCTTTCAAGAACGATGAGAAAATCAAAGAGAAATTACGTTCACGGCTGCGAGATTTCCTACAAGCGCGCGTGTACTCGGGAAAACAGTTATCGCAATAGCGGTTTTACTTGTGCAGTGTTCTATTTTTAAACCAAAAAGAAACGTAGGATGAGATATTGCCTCTTCAAGTCAATTTCCAAATGTGGTCATTCCAAAATGCACATTATTGGCGATAGTTGGTAGCGTAGCTTATTTAGTGGCTCTAAGTTTGAACAAACTTGTGTTATTGCAGGATGCTTCCCAGGTGAAAACGTTTTCCATTTCCAACTCGATTATACAACTGGAAATCTCTTGTAGCTGGGAAATGTCCCAGCTAGAAATTTGTTTTCCAGCTGGAAGAGATTTCCCATTCCATAATACAGGTGGAAAGTCAGGCTGGAAATTTCGCATTCCCAGCTGGTTAGACTTCCCGGCTGGATTTCAAGTTGGAAATATACGATTCCCTGCTGCATTTCCTCCTAGTATTTTTCAGGGCTAGGGTTACGTACCCAGATGGGACGCACAGTACAGTGCAAAAAAAGACCATTGTACTAAGGCAAAGTGCTTCCGTGTGAAGATAATGAACACGCAAGTAGATCCGCATTTAAAAAATTACGCAGAACAAACATTCTTACCTAAATTACCTTACCTTTGTAGTAACCGATGTAAAACAAGCATTAGATTGCTCCCAACTTACAAGCTTCAAGAGCAGATGTGAAGGCCAGTATTAAAATATGCAAAATCTGTAGAACCTGCTGTTGTAAGTCAACCTGCAGTGTAGCACCTCAATCTTTAATAGTGTCTTCTTGTGAAGACCTTTAACCAGTTCCTCGGACAAATGACATAACGTTTCAGCTTGAGAGGTGCAACTTGAAATGGTTGTGAATGTTGGCTACCTGGCAGTTCGTTTAAACTGAAACATAAATACCAGATACGTGGCCAGGGGACGATGATGTGCAAGTGCTTGTGTATTGTTCTCCATGTTATTTCCACGTTCCTGCACAATTTTAAAGGAATATACAAAATGAAGCAGACAGTTTTTAGTTTTATTTATTCCCAGTTTCACGGCCATAGAAGACCACAGATATCAGAGGTGCTCAACACAAAAGTTGTAGGTGCATCCAGATGCTTGTTGAGACCTCTGTCACTGAAAAGTAAAAAAAGAAATAGCTCTTCGAAAACTGGTCAAGCAACATATATTTCTTTAGGAGCCACCCGTTCACAATTCAAATGAACAAACAGCTTAAACACAGTACACTATTACTGTGTTCCTTGCGTGTATGTTTTTAGTATGTGTGTGCACACTGACGTTTGTGCCGTACCTTTTTTCCTTTATTACGCACGGGGCAGAATTGTCTTATGTTATTATTCTTCGTTTAAACTGCCCAGTTACCACACCCACCATTAATGCCCGTGGAACTACTTCTACAATACATGGAACTACTTCTACTTCTACATGGAACTACTTCTAATACATGGAACTACGCCTACAAATTACGTTCTTGTAGCAGTTAAAAATTTATAAAATAAATAACCAAATGGCAGATTCCCACACATTTCCTAATACAATTAAAAACACGGCCAACCCCAGCTTTCCTCAAAATTTTGTATACCAGTTTATTTGAACCAGGCAATAAAACTGTAAACATCTTGAAAACAATTTTATTTGCACGTAAATTGCAGGCAGCTTAACTTAAGTGTCGCAGAAGCTGTCGAGCAATGATGACTTGCTTACTCGTCTCTATTTTTCTGATTTTGCCCTTCTACGAACAATTCACATCCTACAGTCGCAATGAGGTTGGTCGGCCTGTTAACATGTTACAAAAAAGAAAGCTATTGTATTGTGCTTATTTCTAACACTGTTTTAAAGTTCTTACTCTCACTCCTGTGACACCTAAGGCTGATTCAGCTGGAGAGCACCCCTATGTGGGCAGCAAGTTCTATAGTGGCCCGAAGTGGCAAGGAAAGTGGCAAGTGGCAAAACAAAATATTTTTCTGATATGAGGATGAGACTCTGCCGGGTGAGTGCAAGGGTGGAGATTGGTTCACCTTTGCACGATAATGCATTAATCGCGACTAAGTTCAGTTAGGTGTCCTCGACATTTCAGAGAAGTGCCGAACAAAAACTGCTTTGAAGAACAACTCAGAAGTACTGATGGCCAGAAATGGGTGGCCAGAATGTTACTGTCTTTCTTAACTCCAAACTAAACACATGTAAGCTTAAAACAAGTAAAAATACCTTAAAGAAGTAGCACCACTATTACACATTCATAGCATGATCAGGCTCTACTTAATAGAGTACTTGAAATATCAAAGCTGAAATAACTATGCAAAACGTTTCCCTTGTAGCTGCAGATTTTAGTAGCAACCATTCAGTATAACATATTTTAAATCAATTTTAATATTTGCATGCACAAAAAAGCTACGAATGAATACCCTTTCGACACTGGCATAAGCAAGATACGTGGAGTGCCTCGCCATGCAGCTCACCCCAAACTGCCGACATTAGGGCTCCAGTGACTTAGCCAACACACTGGCTGCTGATGGTTCACGCTGCACTGCCTTGTGAACCATGTCACAGTTTTGGTACTGACATCGTGCGGCCCAGACGCGTGCGGCCATGGCCAGCTTGGGCCACTATAGGGCGCGCATCCAGTCTGACCATGATGCAATGAGAATAGCGACATCAAGAGTGCCATTCTCTCATGGCGGCCGCCTTGGTGTTCGTTTTGTCCAAGCCGAAACTGACCCCAATAAACAAGGCGCAAAATAATTATATACCCTGAGGTAGACTACCTAATGTTCCATTCTATGATTCGTGGGATGGTAGGCACCCATAGCAATGGGAAAAATGTAACACAAAAATTTCATACCAGTACTTTTTTAGAATATTTACATAGACACATGGACTGCGTGCTAATGGCCCTTTCTGCCAGTTGTTCCCCTAATCTGTCCGCAATTCCTCAGCTGAGCATGAAAGACTGGTACAATAAAGTGGCAAGTTTAGATTTGACAAGTTTGCAAGCTCAGTGATTCATATTGAACTTTTTGTGATCTTTCTTTACAAGCATTTAACCTATAAGCACTCCTCCCTGGCTTGGCTCATGTACAATGCTTAAGCTTCAGGCACATACTGTACTTGGCATAGTTTCATTTACTAAAGTGAAGCTTTCAGCCTCTGCCTGATGTGTCTCTAGTCCACCCAAAATTCACTGCAGGAAAACCCACTTTTTCTGACGATGACAATCGTGGGTGAAGTAAAAACACATTAAAACGCTTCCGGTGATCTGAACTGAACCTCGGTCCCTCATGTTATGAAGCTGACGTCTATCCCATTGCGCCATTCCAGAAAAGTCGAAGCAATTTGGATTGGAATGGACGTGGAAAATTACACAGAAAATGCACACCTCCATCTAACGACAATGGTTGTACTCTATGGAAGGTCATGGATTTCCTGCATCAGTACAGCTCTAGAGGGCACAACTGCAGTGCAGCAGACCATCCCTATAAGGAACAGCTGCTTCATACTGGGCTGGTTAATTTGGTGTCGGACTTCATTTTGCAAAGCTTCAGGACCCCCGTTTTTGTTGTATTAGCAGACGGGCAGTTGATTTTTTGTTATTCAGTCTTCCCGTCAGTAACGAGGCCAAAGCAACATATTTGGTTGTCATACTACCAAAGTGGTCTGCGAGCACACGCAGTCTGCCTGCTGATAATTTCGAGTATACCACAAAAAGAGCCACTTGTAGAGGCATTCACCTGTTTTCCATGGGTACCCAGAAAGGATGTAGACCAAGGCTTGACCTCGAGGCCCTGCACCAACATCGTAGGGGCCAGGTCTGAGCACGTTTTTTCACTGGAAGCCCTCTTATGCAGATGCTGCAGGAACAGGATTAAATGCTGTGTCAAAGCAACTGAAAGTTGGGTTAGCTAATATTAAATCTTTGAAAAAAAAATGCGTAAAAGATGGCGACGTGGTATAAGACCACACAGGAAAACCCACTACAAGAAAAAGAACACAAGGCACATGGTACTGTGTGTTGTTTTCTGCAAAAGCAAAAGTAAGAAATCTCTGCTGGATTTTTAATAACAAGGATCATTCGAGGAAAGGGAGAAATGGTGCGGTTTTAACCATGCGCAGCCTTTATTTTGTTCTGCGATTGGAATGATTCACAGTATTCCGTTGTAAGTCCGTGTAAGTGGACCAGACAGGACGTTGTCTAAGTGTCCATCTCAGAGAGCATTTGTTTACGATCATGAATTTAATGGGTGCAAATCTTCCTGTGCATTATAAAAAGTGTGAGTGTCGTTCTTTGTTTGATGAGACTGTGATGTCACACAGGCATAATGATCAGATTGTTAGGGAACGGGTTGAGGCCTTCTTTATCGATGAACATAGTAACAAGTGTGTCAGCAAATCGTCTATAATTCTACACGGGCAGGAGCACGTGGTAATATCTCTTCAAACATGAAATTTATATACGAAAGAAATATATTTCCCGGCAGTTGCCACGAAGTGGTTGTATGTCCCTCCTGCCTGTACACGTTATTTGTGCGCTTTCAAATTTTCAATGGCTTTATGCCCTGCCACATACCATTTGTCCCATACGCAGATTCTTCCATTCACCTTCAATGTACACCTTACTGACAGTTGCTCCTGGTGCCCGCTCATAAACGGCCCAAAATGCCGCGTAATCTTCCCAGCCCTTCGGATGATCTGATTCCAACGCCGTCATTTGGTCTATCCTTTCTCTCTCCCTCTCCCATCTTTTTTGGCTCAGAGTTTCACGCTTTTTTCCCCTTTGGCCGCGATATCCTTACGTTCTCTGTACAGCAGCGATGTTTCCAATTCCTCTCCCGGGACGCAACTTAACTGCCCGAAGAGCTAGAACTCTGATGCGTGCACACGGCATACTCGCGAAATTAACGCTATCAAACACATGCATTCTTACGATCGAAGCACTCCACTTCAAACATCAAGGACAGCGCTTCGCGGAGTACACGTCACCGGTTCGACCAAACTTGAGCAATGTTGTGGGCTCCTACACAAAATTACCCCACCTTCCCGCGAGGGGAATCCTGTGGAGATGCGACGCATCTTGGGGGTTATTTCACGGCGTTTAGCCGAAGCTTCGGCCTGCCGAACGGCATCAGGCTTTGCTGCCCGCCGTTTACGTTGAGCAGCGGCTTCCGTCTGACGAACGATACTTTGATCAGCAACTCGGCGTTGGCGTTTAGCAGCGGCTTCACGTTGAGAAAGTTGAGCATCGGCCGCTCGCTTCTCGCGTACGGCAGCGGCTTCACGCTGACGATGTTCAGCATCGACCGCTCGCTTCTCGCGTACGGCAGCGACTTCACGTTGACGAAGTTCAGCATCGGCTGCTCGCTTCAACCGTTTGCGTTCGGTATCACGTTTACGAAGTTCGGAATCGGCTGCTCGCTTCAATCGTTTGCGTTCAGCATCACGTTCACGCCGCTTCGCAGCCTTCTCTTCAGTGGTGCTAGCATTCCTGTTATCACAGTGATCGGTGCTTGTTACGGTTGCGCGGGCGATAGCAGAATTGTTAGGCTCCATTCAACGCATCGATGAAATTCGGAACCCCGGTGCTGGAACGACCGCGGCTATGACGCAACGTGGCGCGGCTATGACGCAACACAATCCAAGACAATCTACTTTAATGAAATCCAATCCAAATCCAATACAATCCAATCCAATCCAAGCCAAGCCAAGCCAAGCCAAGCCAACCCCATCGAATGCAATCCAATGCAAAGTGTGGTATTGTGCTAGTTGGTGATTCATCTCAACAATACAACGCTCGTCCTGTGTGCCTCGCTTAAGTCTTTGTTTCTGTCGCACTGTATTGTTAAGACAATCCAATGCCCCTCGCAAGAGAGTGTTCGCTATCGGAGAGGAGAGGGGGTGAGCGGCGGAGAGCGCAGCTCGCGCTGCGAGGAGAATGGGGGACAGGTGTGGACGGACAACAACAACGCCGTATGGAGGGACAAGGCGAGTGAATGAGTTGCAGTCGCATCTAAAAGGAATAATGAAACGCTTGAAACTGCGGCCGAGTGTGCAATTTGATTTTAGCGTGTGCTGCATACTTGGGCGAGAAACAGGGAGTGAGAAAAGAAACCACACGTACATTGGATGCACGAAAAAGGTGTTAGTTTGCGCACCAACGTCTGGTTTGTCGTTTTTCACTGTGTCTGTACCTCGCCCAAGTACGCAGCGCACGGTAAATTTGATTCAAGATTATACAAAAATCGTTAACATCACAATACGATCGGGAATGAGAATGACAGCTAGGAGGCCGAGCTAGGTGGCCACGTAAGCAAGAAGACTTCACGCAGCTTTAGGGTACACAGTACAGTGGTATAAACACAAAAACTTCAAGAAACATAAAATAACGATGTTACTGACCTTGCTGGGAAAATGAGAACATAGAGCCCTCTTACTGCTCTTCCGTGTCTGTGACAGCAAACGCCGGAGACCGGCATGGCTGATCTACGCTGAGCTCAGGCGGCAAGTCTCCCTTGAAATGTCGCAGTAGGTATGTCGGTTTGAGAGATCGCCCCAATACTAGCATTCACGGTATATTCACGCATCTGCGGCTTCATTTGGTAGCAATCAACACGAACACACGCTGAGTACTGACAGCGCAAATCGTTCACTCGGGGCACCCAGGGAAATGCTGCGCCTACTTCGGTGTTGTCTCTAGGCGCTCAAAAACAAGTCAAGTTACGTCACGATTTGATCACGTGACCCAAAGATTTCTTTCCTCCTAGCCGCTCCGCCGCTGACCAGGCCACCGGAACTTCAGGGCAAAACCTGTCACGTGAGGGGTTCTGCCGCGCCAACCCGCTCTCACGGGCATCCTCCCGGAGGGGGAAGCGCGCGGCCGCGAAGAGAGATAGGAAAGATGGCGGAGCTCCGCAATCCCCAGAATTTCCCTACCTCGCAACCCAGTACTGTATGCTACAGCCGAATGACACACAGGGACAATCCGTGGTAATCACCTCCATAGCGCCCTCTTTTCTCCTGGACACGAAAAGCGAAAGTGCTTGTGTTTCGAGATTTCAGACCCGTTAAAGTTCCTCAGGTGGGTAACATTATTCAGGCGGCTTCACTCCCACTCATCGCCTGTACATGATCGGCCCCTAAAACCTTATATAAAAACTATTTGCTGTATAACAAGAAGTTGTAATTGTAGGACCCGCAACTGATATAGATGGCGTCATTTCACTGTACAATGTCATGCCCCAAAACCCTTCACAACACCTAATGTAAAAATTGAATTTTGAAGGGGCATCAAGCCAGATATCGTTTCCCTCTAAACCTAATTTTTCGGGCTATACAGCAGTGCACAATTATACCACATAGTTTTTATGGGCGACGAGGATACATACTGGTACATTTAAAAAAATTAAAAACCGCTTTAACATGATGTTGGCGTGAGATCTGGCAATTTTCGCAACGTATAGTGTAGAAGCCAGCGCCAATGCCTTCTGTTGTTTAACAATGCTTTCTTGTGTGCCTGAATTTATGTATTCGTTTTCCCTTTTCCCCTTAATTTTTTCGTGTGTTACTGCTTCCTTTCATGGTTTTTGCGTGCCTTCTAATCCCGATATGTGAGCAAGCAACGGGTGAGCGATGAAACCAAACGCATTCCTCCCGAGTTCCTCCGCTACGGCTACGTGTCGTGCTGGTTTGGTTTTGGGATGGCACGACACGACTCTTCTCTACTTTCCCTGTCAGTCGCAATTCACCTCAGTTGTTCAATGTCCCAAACAACGGGCTCTGGTGCGCCGGGAAAAGACTAGGCATGAGAATGCAATATTTAAATCCAGTGTGACTTAATGATTCCGTCAGCGCTTAGTAGCGGTGGGCAGACAGAATTTTCATTAGGGGATGGACTTGCAAATTAATGGACATAAAACAAAAAGTTAGTAACAAGCACAGTACGCTGAATACTGTAAGAAGATGCTAATTCATGATAAGCTACGTTTTTCAATTCTTCTCCACTAAAATAAACAGGAAATTTGAGGGTCGAAAACAGATATAGGTACAATAGACGTGCCGCACTATCCAAGACCGTGTTAGGAGTATTTCCAGGTACCCCGAAATGTTCATAATTGTGGCTTGTGTAAAGCTCAATCACTATTGTGAGCGACCGGAATTGTCGTGATTTTTATTGTGGGTCATGTGCGAGCCTATATGTGCCCTTCCCCTGCAGCTTGTTAATAGTAGTTTGCTTGTCCTAAGGACCACCTTTGGGCTTTCATAATTTAATAGCATCGTTTGGCATTGCATGTCCCCTTTAGTAAGGTTGTATTCCTTCTGGTCAAGCAGAAGGATAGGGAGAAGTCGGTGTTTTGCTAACCGCCAACAAGGCTCCTGTGGGGAGTGCATGTGGTGAGGATGACGCCCTCAAAGTACTGCATAAACGGAATAATTTGAAGGCGGTTAGTATAGTATGTGCAACCGTTAAATCTTCAGAATAAATTTGCTACTTCAAAGCTATGTCTATTTGATAAGCTACATAATGAACTATTATTGTGCTATTTATTACCCTATACAACGCGTTTAGGTTAAAAAGCTAAACCCACAAATCGTTGTTTGAAGCAGCCTCGCAGTTTGTAAGAAGATCTCTTCAGTTACTTGTAAACTTCCCACATATCATTCAGGACCAATCCATGCGCTCACAAATACACCGGCCGGCTGAAACAAACCGCGTAAATGAGAAACGAATTGCCTTTGTAGAGTTCCGTTATATAATTTTTCAGGAAGTAACAAACGTTTGGCTCTGTAATGCAAACTAACATTGTCTTCTTTATTGTCCTCTAACTTTTCGTCTTCTGAAATGTCGCCATTGGAAACATCTGCATTGGATATTTAATCGGGTCTTCCTCTACTGTTGCATCGCCTTCTTGATGAAGTTTTTATGCATAATCGTGAACCCCTGGAGACAGAACAATTAGCGACGTATATATCATTTACTGCCCGCGGAACGTACAATTGCAGAAATAGCACCCTCCAAGCAGTGGCGGCACTACGGTGCAATGTTAATGGTGGTGAACGCAAAATTTTGCCGGGCTTCTCGGTCATCCTAGTTTTCTATGGTCAAAATCTTGTTTAATGTAATGCGGGGTATAATAGCTATTAGTGACAAATGCAAAAAGTTATGCCACTTTAAAAGGTATGGCGCACAAGCATAAAAAGTGATAGCCGCTTACGTGACTGGGCATCCTGCCATAAAAGCGGACGCGTCCACTTTGGCTTCTAATAAAGACAATAGTCTTTCTTTAACTACTTAATCGCGAATATTTTTGTCTGTCTTTATGTCTGTTTGTGTGTCTGTCTGCCTGGCTGTCTGTCTGTCTTTCTATCTGTCTGTCTGTCTGTCTGTCTGTCGGTCTGTCTCTCTGTGTATGTTCGTCTGTAACTCCTTTCAGCCACCCTGGCAAACTGTAAGACAAGTTGCACAATATGTTTGTATACCCACAGCCAAATCTCAACATCCAAGCACGGTGGTAATGTTCATACCTTTCAACATTGTTGAACAATTACAAAAATTACGCACTCGTGAGGCGGAAAATTAATACATAAGTGCTATTGCAGTGTTCCTTTATAAATATTTCACGGATCCTTGATTTTCAAAATTAATAATAATAATACATCCACTGCAAAAAAAAAACACACTTCGTCACCTGCTGTCGCCCGCATCTTTATAGCTGCTGGCGGCATATTGAAAAATAAAACGGCAACAGCTACGAAAAGTTCTACTTAATAGGTTCCACGTTTCGCTTTAAACGCACGTGAAGGAGGGAAACGTGGTTGTATAAGCGTGGAAGTAAGGTATCTCGATTCACGCACGTATCCACTCTACAACAGCGCTGGAATCGAGGCACCCTGCCTGGAGCAGTGGAATGAGGTAAATTGAAATTGACTTGAGCAAACCTCCGATGTGTTTGCGCCTTGGGATGAGCGCGACGGGAGAGGAACATCATCAGAGGTAAGCGGGAAAGATAAGGGAGGCATTCACTTGGCAAATGTCACCAGAAGACTGTCGTCTGTCGTTGGTATTTGCAAAGAAAGGAGCAGACACACGGCCAATATTTTGGGGATGTTATTTTTAACTAGGTGTCTCACATGGGGCCACCCATCTCTGAGGAATTTGTAGAGATCAAGGGAGGGCTTTTTGAGCGGGGGATTCAAATTTTGTTTTTCACATACACAGGTGTGAACTGACCCAACGCCCAGGAATGCCCACGAATGTGGGCGTTGTGCCAGAATGGGCTAAGAAATGGAAGCATAGTTTTCTCTCGAATAATGACAGAATCACCGTTTAGTGGTGTGGTTCATTAGGGAAAGCTAGGACTCGCGGTTTAAGTGTCTTTTTGAATATTGGCCCATCGTGAAGTTGCTCAAACGTGGTAACCAAGACACGGATAGCTGTCCTCTTTATTTGAACGTTTTGTGGTGTACTGTAGCTTATAATAGTAAGCATTGTGATGGGCAGCAAGTAACAAAAACAATAGTTAAAACGGCTTATAACAAGTTGTGGCAGCTGAAAACGTCTTTAATATACCATAGAACCTCGATAAACAAAAGTCCCTTCCGCAAACGGAGCCCTAGCCTGTAAGAGGGGTGGTTTTGTATTCATTTAACGTAAATGACCTCGCGGTAATCGGAATTAAAATTTCTGCGTCACCATGTAATCGGAACCAGAAATGGAACTTGTTTCGAAACCCATTGGAATGAGAATGAGCTTTTTAGGGTTCTGGTTGTTCCGTTTTTTGTCTCCATATTTTTTAGCCTCGTTGGCCTTGTAGGCGTCATCTCGTTAGTGGTCAGCCGTATTAGCACAACAAATACAACATCCCAGTTCTTGTTCCAGCCATTAGGTCTCGTTTCAAGACCCCGAGTTTAGAGGGCTCAGCTCCTGGTGCCTTGTTCGTGCCATCTGCTCTTCATTACCGCGCTTCTGTCTTCTAAATTCGGTGGCTCCAAGCACTCGTAAAGTTGAGTCATCTAGCCTCCGTGAAGATGCAGTGGAAAAGGACTCAAACAAACATACTTGATGTACTTTGTAATGCACAGCCACTCATTGTTGCCAAATCAGCCTTGTTAATGCTGTTCCTAAACCTCTTGTAGTTTTCCTGCTTTCTGAAAAGCAATCAGCTACATTCACCTTCTAGTGCTTACAGTTCTTTCAAATGGTATTAAGAGTGTGTACGCACATATATTTGCACTTCCAGGCATTCATCTCAATAAACGGGTCTCCTGTTAAACGAAACTAATTTTTTCGGTCCCTCGAAGTTCCGTTTATCTGCAGTCTACTGTATTTACAACCTACCTTTCAAACATATATTAAACATCACGTATTTACTAGAAGCATCATTTATCATAATTTTACTTTACAAAACTGTCGCGCAGGGTTTATTTAATTTTTTGCGGCATTGGCTTCTGCTGCAAGGTTTTTAAAATTGCCGGAGGGATTTTACTTTTATCAAAAGTGATGCTGTAGCGGCAGAAATGTTGCCTATACTGCGGACGCCGCGCGGTCAAAACAGAAGCCTTGGTAATGCTAACAGGTTTACTGGCAATGCCAAAGGTAGTTGCCTATCAACCTCATGTTCCGGTTAAGACTAATCGTGGCGGTGTAGTTCACAATCTCCAGAGTTGCGAAAAATGTAAGGAGATATGAGTATTAGGCACAATGCCTGGAACAGCCAACTTGCAGGACGGCGTCTTCAGAAGTGTGCTGAGAGGATAAGGGTGCAGTAGCGGTTACCATATGATTTTCCACAAATTTTCCAAAAAAAGTCACCATAATTTTATTTTCTCCTGCTGTGTTAGAGGGGAGAAAGCAGCATGCAGTGTATCGGACGGATGATTTCTCTCTTTTTTCAACTCTGACACAACGCACCAACGTCTCCCACCGATCGGTGGCTGCCCCAGAAACATCATTACAACACGTATAGTGTTAGGGCTAGTGTTTTATAAACACCGTCTACATAAACACTAGCTGTGCAATTGGCAGCGCAGACAATACTCGCCCAATATTTACGCAATTCAACTCTGCGGCTTTCCAAATCACTACGCCATGAGCTTGTTTCGGTCGTTTCAAGTTTGTTCTGAGATGCCATTCACAAATCTTTTTCGCAGTAAATTACACCGCTTATTGGTGGCGTTCCCGGTAATTTTTAGCGGTAGCAACAATGTCAACAACAAAAACTGCGCCGAGTTAAATACCACCGAAAAGTATGTTGACCTTTCTTCGGATTGTTTCTTGCTAATTGGCAGGCCGATAATGTCATCACCACAAAAAGTATGGGCGCGAAACCGCATCGTACTTTGCTGATATTAGGGGCGCACAATTATTTAGTTTCTATTTTTGGGTAGACGATTCCGAGAAGGGCGCGCTCAGAACTCTGTGTGAGTTATTTGCGACGCTGAGTGTTGACGACGACCTTTAACATGAAAACACGAGACGTGCTAAGAGCTCACTGATTTTGGTGTTAAGGTCTATGGACTATGCGAGACTTGACGCGTTGTGATTCCAGAAATCATCGGGCGCGTAACTTCTGTTGAGAGGAAAGAAATCTGCCGATGAGCTTCCTCAGTTCTACGATTGCGGGAACTGTAGCTTGGGGAGTCTGCATGGGTATCTGAGGCTATGTAACTCGGGCTCAGTATCTCTGGCTCTGTGGCTCGCCACTTAATACATATCAGGACTGCTCCCACAAACGCGTGCCTACTTATTCTACAGCGTCGTAAATTCGCATTCATTCTTAATAAGGGGCGTTTTTTGAGCATTAGAAGCGCATAAAAACCTGACTGAGTCTGCAGGTTCAGTGTTTCTTTAGGATGTATGGGCAAGACGTTTTAGTTAAACCTTGCTTTCCACGGCTACTAAACTCTGAGAAGAATTGACACGCCGAGCTACAATTTTTTTGTCATGTGAAGCTGCAGGCACGTCGCCAAGAATTTTTTTGTATAATGTGTTTGTTTTCGTTTACTCTTTACTTCTCCCCGATGTTTCCGTCAGTGCAAAAATGTGTGGACTGAAATGGATTGCAAAACTTTGCTTTATTCAAGCATCGGACGTTTATTTACACTATTTGAACTGGGGGTGCTGGTAACGCAAACCCAGGGCGATCAGGAACCAAGAGTGAGCGAGCTCCAACTTCCTCTTGATTAACATTTATCTTCGGCAGCAGTCCAAATCAATAACATGTGGAGATGTTCGAACTGCACTGGAGACAAAGACAGCAGTAGGAAAGAATATACTATTCGTCTGACTTGATTTTAAAAAATTAAAAAGTAGGTGCAGTGTGTTTTTAGTCACCATGAGCGCATAGCAAAATTTGCTGAAGTAGTTTGTGATTCTTCTATGCAAATTTTGTATGGTTCCGTTTCCCGCAAAGCTTGAAGCATCTTCTCCGTTAACTGCACTTCCAACCACTCCAACCCGACATTCACGGCATCGCGGTGGCTCGCTGTGTCGCTGTAGTTTGCTGCAGCTCCAATTAAACTTGAAATAATATCTTAGCGTTGCATTCCTGCCGTAGATATACTGAATTGAGCAAAACCCAACAAAGCACCACGTAAGCGTGCGCGTGGTACTGTACCCGCAAAGAGATGTCCTGGATAATTCTAGCCATTGCCATGCAGGCACCAGCGGGGGGTGCATCCAGCGTGTAATGAATCAACGACCTATTTCTTTATGCATGGTATTAAGCTGCGCCGTGTGATATGTGACCCATATGAAGGGGCAAGCACAAGTTTCTTAAAGTTTACTGTTTTCCAGCATAAAATAGGCCATACAGAGCCAATACAAGTTTTTTTTGTTCCAAAGATTTAGTGTTTTATATTTCACCAGAAGTAAACGATGCTTTCTTCACTACGAAGTTATTCATTGTGTGTTTTCGGGACGCTCAAATGGTATCACAAGTACGACTCTGGAGGCAATTGTGGAGCGTTGTTTACCGCTACTCAACATAGATGGTGCCACCATACTGCGAAATGCCGTTTTTCCAGTTTTTGTTTTTTAACGTATATATACCTGGCTTGTTTTTGTTAAAGTAGATAATATTCGTTTAGTGAAACACGGTGTTGGCTCGACAAATATGGTCACGTAAGACACTGCTGGTTGCGCCACTCAGCCAGTGTCGTCTGAGACAAACCCAAAGCGGCGCTGGGCTGTACAGCTAAAACAAGTATAGTGCGCGCAGTACCAACAGCAATACGCATCGGTACTTCTATGACTACAATATACATTCGTAACTTCCACTGTTTACCCCGCCATTATTACTGCAGTAAAAAGCAGCCATAAATTAGGCGCCAATAGCGCGTTCGGCAAGCTTACAAGCCCTGCCTAATTTGGGTTTGCTTTTGCCGCCCTCAGCCAATAGCAGAACAGCCACAAATGACATCATAGGCTCTGTTGTGGGAAATGAGCTAGCGGACCGCATGACCATTTCTTCTTTAAGTGCAGACCACTTAGGGGTTCACCTTGTCGTCGTAGCTCGCTCACTAGACCCCAAGTCGAACCACACGGCGTTCCGTCGAAGGGGCTGTAGTCGCGGCAGTAATCCAGAGGCTTGGAAAGGCAAGCGGTTTAACTAGTCATAAGCCTTGGAAACTCGTGAACCACTGGCGCTTGTCATACATCTCCGCGTTGGTTAGCGCAAAGGAAACTCCGTACATTTGAGGCGAAATATGCGTAATTAACCAGCAGTGGCCGCATGCATTTTTAAAGGAACGCTCGTTGTTTGGAGAGAGCGCTGCGCTGGCCGTTCTCAGCAGACGTGTTCCTATCGGCTCCGTCGCTAATGTACACTTTCGGAGTGTTAATTAGCTTGGATCACGAAGATTTGGTTACTGATGTGTTCGTGAAGGTATCCGCTATCACCAAATACCCCTCTTTCTATTGAAGGTGGGTTTGTCATCGATTTATCGGACTGTTCCTGGTTCATCGCAACAAGGAGCCGCTAAGCCTAAGCGAACCGAGCGCTCGCTAGGCCTAGCCAGCCGTTCTCCTCCCACGACAATGTGGAGGGTTCCGCCGCCGCTTCGATGGACGGTTCCTAGCTTTCGCAAATGTGCGTGCAAGTAGACGGTGAAGAAATTACGCCCGAGGAATTTCAGCGCTCGCCCGGATGGCTGCACATCGGCGCCCACAGGAGCCGACCACGCCAGATAGCAACGCCGGGTGACTCGACTTCTCGAACCGATACTACGAGCTCCCAGCGGAAGCCCAACTTCAACAAGAACCTCCGAACCGCACGTATTCAGGCAGCTCACATCCCAGCCATGCCTGCAGACGAAATTATGATCGTCATGCTGCCCCGTGGAGGGCTCGATATTTTCAAGGCAGGAGCTGCATGCGTGACCACCGCCATCATGGCGGCAGAGGGAATTGAGAAGGCGGATCGCGCTGACGATATGGCGTGTCCAAATACCGAGCGAAACATTGGTGCTCAGCATTCCGAGCATCGAGCTAGCGGAGAAGTACGAATGAATTCAGGCCATCAACGTCCAAGCCAAAATATACGAAGTGAGCGCTTACGGAACGACCGCCCATCACAAAGGGAGGGGCGTTATCAGTGGCATACGGCTCGACGACAGCGAAGCCGAAGTGATGCATCAGATTGTTACCAAGCGCAGCCCCTGTGTTGACCCGACCCAGCTACGATTGGGTCGGCGTTTAACGCTAGCAACCAGCACCGTGCAGTACGAGAGCAGCCGTAGTGCTACCAACGCAGCAGCTCCTGTCCAGTCTGCCATTGCTATCACCACTGATCAGCGCGATCCTCCGTTTTTCAATGGCCTCCGTGGTAAAGACGTGGACGATGGTCTCTATCAGTACAACGGGGTGATCTCCTTCAAACGCTGGGAAGACACGTTCATGCTACAGAACGTTGGTTTCTCCTTGAAGAAGGTGGCCGAGACCTGGTACCACAATAATGCGGAAGGAATCTCTTATTGAAGTAGCTTTACTCAGCAAGTCGTCATATTTTCGGGACGTGCTCTGCTAGCGCAGCTGGAGCCAAAAAGAAACGGGACGCCCGCATACCGCACCCGGAGGAAAGCTACGCTTCGTACATAGAAGATGTCATTGGACTGTGTCGTCGATGATGATGATGTTTGGTGTTTTATGGCGCAAGGCCGACGAGGGCAAAGAGCGCCAAAACGGTGATTAGGTATGAAGGATGTAACCGTAAACGCTAAAACCGTTCAACAAAAAACAAATGAATTCAGTAAAAGACAATGAGGATGGCTGGTGTAAAAGGCCAGGTTGTGATTGTGCGTGGCATGAAATCGTGTTTAAAAGCAACTACGCGTGATAGGAAACGAGGTGTAAAAACTTGATGTCACTAAGAAACTTAAAGGTGCGTTGTACAGGAATCATGGGGTCATCCCCTAAAAACAATGCTGGGTGTAGTGGAATGTGTTGTCTGTAGAGGTCGGCGAAGTGTTTCTGTCGTGTTGTGTGGAGTGCTTTACATTGAAGTAGCACATGGATCACGGATAGGCCATCTCCACACCTGCTACACAAGGGTCTTGGAGATCCCGTGAGCAGGTGTGAGTGTGTTGCATGCGTGTGGCCTATCCGTAATCGAGCCAGGGTAACTTCATTGTGCCTGTTGTGTGTGTCAGTGGTGTATGCTCCCACGACTGTCTTTATAACGTGTAGTTTGTTGTCTGCCTGTTCATTCCAGTGTGCTTGCCATGTATTGCGAAGGTGTTGTCTAATGAGTGACTTAAGGTCAGTGTACGGTATTGTTCTTATGTCCACTGTGTTTGCAAGTGCAGCAGCAGCGGCCATTTGATCTGCTGTCTCGTTTCCGGTGATACCCGAGTGACCTGGCACCCAGCATATGGTCACTTCAAGACTTAATGCATACGCTGACATAATGGTTTTGTAAACTAAATGAATAACATGGTTTTTACAAAGCTGCTTAGATGACAATGCACGTACTGCACTCAAGGAATCTGTAAAGATGATGGACTTGGGAATTTTATGATGAACTATGTGCTTTAAAACCAGAAATATGCCATAGGCTTCAGCCGTAAAAATGCTGCTTTTCGAGTTTAGGGTGTTAGATACCCTAAAATCAGGTCCGTGCGCAGCACACGAAACCATACGGGCTGTTTTTGACGCGTCGCTAAAAAATTCTGCACACTTGTATTTCTCTTGAAGGAACATGAAGTGCTGAAGAATTACAATTGTGGGTACTCGTTTTTTGTCAATCGCTACAAACGACAAATCGCACGACACGGGGCGAAGCTGCCACGGTGGTAAAAAGTCGGAAAGGGTTGATTTGTAGGTGTCTGAAAAGGTGATAGATAATTCTGACACTTCCTGTCTCACCCTATGTGAGAACGGAGCAGAGATAGATGGACGATTAAGAAGAAGTTGGGACATGGGTGCATCACAAATAAATGGTTTGAAAGGATGGTCGGTTATAGACGAAATTTTAAAAGCGTACAGAAGATCTATGTATGTTCGCTGATGATCTAGGGACCATTTATCGCACTCGACGTATAGGCTTTGTACGGGGCTTGTACGGAAAGCGCCCGACGAGAGGCGGAGGCCCAAGTGAAGCACTGGGTCTAGCATTTTCAGCGCTGTTTTTGTTGCTGACCCATAAACCACGCTCCCATAGTCCAAGCGGGACCCCACCAAGCTTCTGAAGACACGTAAGAGGAGTTGCTTGTCCGCACCATAGGAGTGGTGTGAAAGGACCTTAAGTATGTTTATTGCTTTGATGCATTTATGTTTTAGTTGTGTGATGTGAGGGATGAATGTTAGTTTCTCGTCTAATACGACGCCTAGAAATTTGTGTTCCTTTTTTACAGGAATCAAGTCACCATTCAATTTAATTTCAGGGTCGGGTTGGATACCGCGCCTCCTTGAGAAAACGACGCAGGTACTCTTTCCAGGATTAACCCTAAAACCGTTTTGATCCGCCCAGCGAGCAAGCTTGTTTGCCCCAAGCTGGATCTGTCGTTCACATATGGACATATTACACGATTTAAATGATATTTGTATGTCGTCCACATACATCGAACAGGAGATTGTTGGCGGCAATGCCTTCCGAACTGAATTCATTTTGACTATAAACAAAGTGCAGCTCAAAACACCACCTTGAGGTACGCCATTCTCCTGCACGTGAACGTTTGAGAGTGCCGAACCAACTCTGACACGAAATGTTCGTAAAGATAGGTAGCTGGACAGAGTGTTCAGCATGTTACCAGATATACCAAAGGATTTGAGGTCTCTAAGGATGCCATAGCGCCATGTAGTATCATATGCCTTTTCAATATCAAAGAACACGGTCATGCAATACTGCTTATGAAGATAGGCATCTTTAATGTAAGATTCTAGCGCTACTAGTTGGTCATTTGTAGACCGCCCCGCCCTGAAGCCCGCCTGGCAGCTCTCGAGAAGACCATTGTACTCAAGAAAGTACACGAGTCTCCTGTTGATCATCTTTTCGAGAAGCTTGCCCAGGCAGCTTGTGAGGGCGATAGGTCTATAACTGGCAGGAGAAGAAGGGTCTTTACCCTCCTTCAGAAACGCCACTACAATAGCCTCCTTCCAAGATTTTGGGATGTGCCCCGAAAGCCATATGTTATTGTATAGGTGTAGTAGTGTTTCAAGTGTATCTGGGTGTAGGTGTTGTATCATGGTGTATGTAATCTGATCTGCGCCTGGAGCTGAAGGTTTACATGTGCTCAGGGCAGCCCTCAACTCATACAGTGTAAATTCAGAATTATAACCAGATTTTGACCTGTTATTGTCATGTAGGGACTTTTTTTCAGAAGTATTTTTATGTTTCAGGAAAGTGTCTGTGTAGTGTGCAGAGCTGGACACGTGTTCGAAGTGTTGTGCAAGCGTGTTGGCCTGGTCTTCCAGTGTGTCCCCTGTTGTACTAACCAGGGGCAGGCTGTGTGTCTGTTGTCCTTTTAGTTTTCGTATTCGTGTCCAGACTTTGTGTGTGTCAGTGTATGAGTTGATAGATGTGAGGAAGGTGCGCCAACTCTCCCTTTTCGCCTCACGACGCACTCGCTTCCCAAAAGCCTTTGCCCGTTTAAAAGAAATGAGGTTATCTGACGTGGGGTACCGGCGAAGGACACCCCACGCCTTGTTCTGGGCCTCTCGCGCCCGCCTACAGTCCTCGTTCCACCAGGGCCTCCTTGGGTTGCGGGACGCACTGGAGGCCTGGGGCATGGACTTTTCGGCGGCGTCGAGTATGTGCGCCGTGACGAGTTGGGCTGCTTCCTCCACGTGTAGGTGTTTTATGGATGCGTGGTGTAGTTGAGATGTTTGTGTGAATGTACTCCAGTTTGCTTTCGATTCATTAAACCTATTATGGGAAGATGGACTGCTCGGGCCTTTACCTATGTACGTTAGGGAAGTGGGGAAATGGTCACTACCATATGGGTCCGTACCCACATCCCCACTCAAGACATGGAAAGAGAACTGCAGAACCAATCGCCAAGTCAAGATGCGAGTATGTATTGTGTCCTAAGTTATGGTATGTAGGCTGTTTTTTGTTGAAAAGGCATGCTCCGGAGGATGTAAGAAACTTCTCTATCAGGCGACCTCGGGCATCCGTTCTGGAGGAGCCCCAAAGAGAGTTGTGCGCATTAAGGTCGCCTGTTAGTATGTATGGTTCGGGCAGCTGGTCAACCAGCGCCTCGAAATCAGAGCTCAGAAGTGCAAAATCAGGACGAATGTAAATGGAGCATACCGTTATTAACCTATTAAATATTATCGTACGGATTGCTACAGCCTCAAGGACAGTGTTCAGAGTGACAGGGTGGCAGGCTAAGGATTTCCGGGCGACAATTGCCACACCTCCTGAAGAGTGTGTGCAGCCAACCCTGTCCTTTCTGAAAACCATGTACCTATTTAAGAAATTTGTTTGTTTAGAATTGAGGTGGGTTTCCTGGAGACACATGACACTTGGCTGACTGGCATGCAGAATTTCATACACATCGTCAAGATTTTTAAGGAGGCCTCTGCAGTTCCATTGGATGATGTTTTCTGTTCCCATTATTTAAGTTTAAGAATAACTGGAGTGTGTGTGTGTGTTTGTTCATGTGTCGTCTTTCGGGGCTGTTATTCTAGGATTTTAGGCTTTTCTGTCTGCTTGGACATCGGAGGCCGCTCCTTGCGCTGCGTAGCAGGCAGGAACGGCGTGACATCCATCTCCTCGTCGGATGCCAGAAGGGTGCCCGGCGGACCAGGCCCCCCGGACTTGGCCCCCTTTCGGGAGCCCTTCGTTTGAGCTGCCACCGCCGAGGGCGTCCGGGGCACCAGAGGTGGCACGGGAGGGGCGGTGGCGGCGGGAGCCGATGCGGGGCCCCCGGTGTCCATCCGGTCGGCAACCTCCAACGCACTGGAGGACGGGGAGGCAGAGGCGGGAGCCGCACCGGTTCCCACAGAAGAGGTTGTCACCACAACCGCTGCTGCCTCAGCAAGCGGCGTGGCAACGGATTGGGCTGCCTGAGGCACCCCAGGGGGGGGGCGGAGGAGGGACCAGGTCAGACTCGCTGAACTGGGTCCCTGTGGACACCAGACGCCGCTCCGCCCCCCGGCGAGCCGCGTCGGCGTACCTCCCCAGGGGGAAAGAGGCGAACCTCTTTCGCGCCTCTGGGAAGGTGATGTTCTCAGTTACCTTCACATTAATGATCGCCTTCTCCTGCTTAAACTTCTCGCACGTTCGAGAGTAGGCGGCATGGGGTCCCTGGCAGTTGGCGCAGGTGAGGGTTGACGATGGACAATTATCGGAAGGATGATCATGCTGAGCGCACTTTGCGCAGGTCAGACGACCACGGCAGGAGTTGGTTCCGTGCCCGAACCGCTGGCACTTAAAGCAGCGGCGCGGGTTTGGAATGTAAGGACGAATGGAGCATCGGATGAACCCTGCGTTGATATGGTCAGGAAGTGAGGAGCAGTTGAAGGTCAGGATAATGTGTTTCGTGGGGATTACCTTATCATCTCTACGCATCGTGATGCGGCGCACGGCTGTGACACCCTGATCCTTTAGACCTTCAAGAATGTCGGCATCTGTCTCATTAAGAAGATCTGCCTCAGAGATCACACCCTGCGAGCTATTCAGGCTGCGGTGGGGTGTGACCCTGATGTCCAGATCGACCATTTTCGTCTGACCAAGAAGTGTGGTTGCCTGCTGTTGGTTTTTTACTTCAACAAGGACTTCACCTGTGCGTTGTTTTTTGGCATTGTAGGTTTTCCCAATTATTCCATCAAGGTATTTTGTAATTAAAAATACTGATTGTGAAGCAAGAGGGCGAGCTGAATCAAGAGATTCGACAACAAGGAAACGAGAGTATTTGTCTGGCTTTGGGAAGCTCATACTTGAAAGTGGAGGGAAAGATACTTCGGTGCGGCCCCTTTTCAGGGACCGATCACGTTTGGAGGGGGGTTTTGAATTTTCCATACAGCATAGAAAAAAGCAGGGGACGGGGGTACTTTCTTCTCAAACCTTACCCTGATAGCCTGAGAGGTCCCGGAGCTCCCTGCCTGGTAAACAGACAGGGAGCCCATCCGCCGGAGCTTGACCTGGGCTCCGACGGCCACCGTTTGAGGCTTCTACCCTTCACCTTTAAACACATCACCACGGTAGGTTACAGTTTATGTTGGGGGCTCGGGGTCCGCGGTGTCGCCAGCACCGTCACCATGAATACTCAAGGTGCCCCGTACGGGGACTGTGTCGTCGAGTTGACAAAGACATGCCAGAGGTGGATGAGGTACGACACATTATGAAAGGAATCTCCTCTTTTGCGTTCAATTCCCTGGCGATTCAAAATCCCACCACCATTGCAGAAGTGCGGGCGATATGCCTGCGCCTTAACTATCTGCAAGCTATTCGCCTCCAGCAGGATTCCTAGCCTACCGGCTCCTCTGGGAATGGGAGCTCTGAGCTTTAATACGCGCTATCAAACGCTAGGAGCTACAGCTTCGTGACACTACCTGCCCCCATAATGCCCCTCTCTGCGCGTACGGACTGCGGGCCGTGATCAAGGAAGAGCTGGCGTGTATGACCAACATTCCCCAGCCTTGTCAGTCTGCTCCACTACACATTCCAACGTACTCAGAAGCTGCGTCCCGACCACCAATTCCCATGGTGCACATCATGCCACCGACTGCGCCCGCCCACGTTACCGCCCTCTCTGCGCCTTCGATACCGGCACCTTACTCGTCAACGTAGAAACCAATGCATGCTCCAAGCAGCCGGCCTGTGTGCTTCAACTGCGGCATCAAGGGCCACATTTCCCGTTTTTGCCGCAGACGCCAGCTGCATGAGCGACGAGGCTATGCCCCCTTTGAACGAGACAACCGCTTCAGCTACGCCCCCCGTCAGCGTGGGTACTCGCCCCTCCAGCCCGCTGGTCTCCCTCTGCTGACGCCATGCACTATCCCCGCGATTCTCGCCCCATTCGACGTCGCTCCCCTTCGCCATTTCATCGTGCGTTGCAACCACTTCGAGCTGCTACCAATGCTCCCAACCGACAACAGGAAAACTAGGTGCGGCAGTTCTTGGAGGGAAAACTACATCACTTGGGCCGACCACAATTCCTCCTGAACTACCGGCTAATATGCTGTCTGTTTTTTTGAAGGTATTCAAGTGGAAGCATTAGTTGACACTGGCCTCCCAACCGACAACAGGAAAACTAGGTGCGGCAGTTCTTGGAGGGAAAACTACATCACTTGGGCCGACCACAATTCCTCCTGAACTACCGGCTAATATGCTGTCTTTTTTTTTGAAGGTATTCAAGTGGAAGCATTAGTTGACACTGGCCTCCCAACCGACAACAGGAAAACTAGGTGCGGCAGTTCTTGGAGGGAAAACTACATCACTTGGGCCGACCACAATTCCTCCTGAACTACCGGCTAATATGCTGTCTGTTTTTTTGAAGGTATTCAAGTGGAAGCATTAGTTGACACTGGCCTCCCAACCGACAACAGGAAAACTAGGTGCGGCAGTTCTTGGAGGGAAAACTACATCACTTGGGCCGACCACAATTCCTCCTGAACTACCGGCTAATATGCTGTCTGTTTTTTGAAGGTATTCAAGTGGAAGCATTAGTTGACACTGGCCTCCCAACCGACAACAGGAAAACTAGGTGCGGCAGTTCTTGGAGGGAAAACTACATCACTTGGGCCGACCACAATTCCTCCTGAACTACCGGCTAATATGCTGTCTGTTTTTTTGAAGGTATTCAAGTGGAAGCATTAGTTGACACTGGCCTCCCAACCGACAACAGGAAAACTAGGTGCGGCAGTTCTTGGAGGGAAAACTACATCACTTGGGCCGACCACAATTCCTCCTGAACTACCGGCTAATATGCTGTCTGTTTTTGTCGAAGGTATTCAAGTGGAAGCATTAGTTGACACTGGCTCCCAACCGACAACAGGAAAACTAGGTGCGGCAGTTCTTGGAGGGAAAACTACATCACTTGGGCCGACCACAATTCCTCCTGAACTACCGGCTAATATGCTGTCTGTTTTTTTGAAGGTATTCAAGTGGAAGCATTAGTTGACACTGGCCTCCCAACCGACAACAGGAAAACTAGGTGCGGCAGTTCTTGGAGGGAAAACTACATCACTTGGGCCGACCACAATTCCTCCTGAACTACCGGCTAATATGCTGTCTGTTTTTTTGAAGGTATTCAAGGGAAGCATTAGTTGACACTGGCCTCCCAACCGACAACAGGAAAACTAGGTGCGGCAGTTCTTGGGGGGAAAACTACATCACTTGGGCCGACCACAATTCCTCCTGAACTACCGGCTAATATGCTGTCTGTTTTTTTGAAGGTATTCAAGTGGAAGCATTAGTTGACACTGGCCCCCCAACCGACAACAGGAAAACTAGGTGCGGCAGTTCTTGGAGGGAAAACTACATCACTTGGCCGACCACAATTCCTCCTGAACTACCGGCTAATATGCTGTCTGTTTTTTTGAAGGTATTCAAGTGGAAGCATTAGTTGACACTGGCCTCCCAACCGACAACAGGAAAACTAGGTGCGGCAGTTCTTGGAGGGAAAAACTACATCACTTGGGCCGACCACAATTCCTCCTGAACTACCGGCTAATATGCTGTCTGTTTTTTTGAAGGTATTCAAGTGGAAGCATTAGTTGACACTGGCCTCCCAACCGACAACAGGAAAACTAGGTGCGGCAGTTCTTGGAGGGAAAACTACATCACTTGGACCGACCACAATTCTCCTGAACTACCGGCTAATATGCTGTCTGTTTTTTTGAAGGTATTCAAGTGGAAGCATTAGTTGACACTGGGACTAGTATTTCAGTGATTTCTGCTTATCTGTGTTCGCATCAAGAAAAGTCAAGATTCCATATTCCGGTTCTTGTTTACGTGGTGCCAATGACCATGACATCAAACCCACTGCTTATTGTACCGTGCGGGTTTCGATAGGGGGACTTCGCCATTCTATCCATTATGCAGTTATACCCCCGTGTGCCCGTGACCTCATTCTTGGGTGAGACGTTCTTGCCTCTGCCTCTGCCGTTATCTCCTGTTGGGACCCGGCCATCGGTATTGCTGACAGACAATATCTCATTTGTCCAGATGTGCCATACCTCACCCTGAAGTTGAATGCCAATCACATTTTATAAGCAGGTTGTGAAGGCATTTTATCCGTTTCTTTGGACGCATTCGTCGAAGGTGATGTTTTGGTGGTCCCCTGTACTCGATTTCTGCCGTAAGGAACTGCCATCGCACCATGCCTCCTTCATTTTGTTAGTGAGTCTGCAGTCCTAACTGCTTTCAACGCCACAAATAAACCCATTGTGTTGTCTCAAGGAACTACAATAGCTTCGGGGGCTGATAGCAGTCCTGCTTCAGTGGGTTTCAGTTGCACGTCCCCTTCAATTAGCCCATTGATGGCTGTGCCAGCGGATATGTCAGCAGTTACTGCCACGCTCAGTCCCGATTTTACACATAATCAGGCCAAATTACTACTCGATGCTTTGGCCAAGTACCGGGATACATTTGACGTTCATTCACCTGAGCTCACGCAGACTGCTGCAACAGAGCACCGAATTGAAATGGACGGGTCATCTGTGATTCGAAGCAGACCATACCACGTCTCCTCTTCTGAGCGCAAGATAATTCAAGATAATGTTGTCGATATGCTCAAACGGAAAGTTATTCGCCCATCGACAAGCACATGATCTTCTTCCGTTGTTTTGGTTTAGAAACAGGACGGAACTGTACGGTTCTGCGTAGATTACCGGGCGCTCAGTAAAATCAGTCGAAAGGACGTATATCCTATGCCCTGGATGGACAACGCCTTAAACTGTTTGCAAGGGGCCGCATACTTCTCAAGCCTCGACATGCGCTCTGGGTGCTGGAAAATACCTATGCACGAAGCCGACAAGGAGAAGACGGCATTTGGCACCCCAGATGGCGTGTTTTAATGTAACGTCATGCCGTTTGGCGTGTGCGACGCTCCGGCTACCTTCGAACGACTAATGGACACGGTGCTTCGTGGCCTCAAATGGCAGACTTGTCTTTCTTATTTGGACTATGGTGTGATATTTTACACACATTTTCGCAGTATCTGCAGCGCCTTGACGAAGTACTGACCTGCCTGTCTGATGCCGGACTGCTACTGAATACGAAGAAGTGCCGTTTTGCAAGCAAGAGCATCAAGGTTTTGGGTCATGTCGTCTCCAAAGAGGGAATACGTCCCGACCCAGACAAGACAGCCGCAGTTTTAAACTTTCCTCACCCCCTCAAACAGAAAGATCTACGGAGCTTCCTTGGCCTTGCTTCGTACTTTCGCCGTTTTTTTCGCACATTTGCGGCCGTCCCTTCCCCTTTGAACCAGCTTTTACGTGTCAACGTGCCCTTGATCTGGTCAGACGATCGCCTGTAAACTTTTCAGCCCCTTGAGGTCGCCCTTACAGATGATCCCGTCCTGTGCCATTTTGACGATACAGCGCCTTCCATCCTGCGTGCCGATGCCAGCGTGTGCGGCATTGGCTCCGTTCTTATTCAGCATGACTCTGAATCCAGAGAAACGGTGGTAGCATAAGCTAGTCGCTCACTGACACCCGCTGAGCAAAACAACACCATCACTGAACAAGAATGCCTAGCTGTTGTCTGGTCCATTCAGAAGTTTCACCCATACTTGTACTGCCGTCATTTCACCATCGTCACAGATCATCATGCCCTGTGTTGGCTCTCAACTATTAAAAATGTATCTGGGCGCCTAGACAATTGGGTCTTACGTTTACAGCAGTTTGACTTTACTGTCGTGTTCAAGTCCGGTAAAAATCATTTAAATGCTGACGCCCTGTCGCAATCCCACTATCTACTTCTTAGACTGCTACCTTCTCCGAGCCACGCGAACCACGTTTACTTAAGGCACCTCTCAGCCATTCTTCAGTGGATGCGTTTATTGACCTGCCATCGCTTCAGCGGGCATATACGTATTCTCGGACTGTAACCGACCGCCTCAACGGATCTGCCCAGCCACCGAATAGCCGCCTGCGACGCCAACTTAACAACTTCCGGCTGATTGATGTAGTACTTTGCCACATTAATCGCCATGCTACAGGCTACAAATGGGTGCCAGTAATTCCTCGTGAGCTTCGTCTTGGCGTGCTCAAAGCACTTCATGTTGATGCGACGGCTGGACATCTCGGCATTCAAAAGACCTACGACTGCATCCGGAGTCGGTCTTTTTTCGCCAGGCTTATCTACAAGTGTTGCAAAGTATGTCGCATTGTGCGCTCCGTGCCAACACCGCAAGCGATCTACGCCCGCTCCCGCTGGATTGTTCACCCGGTTCCCTGCCCACCTGTTCCTTTTAAGCCGTGGGCATAGGCCTGTATGGGCCCTTACCTCCTACATAAAATAGCTCCTGCTGGATCAAATTGTGGTCGACCACTTGACTCGGTACGCGGACACTGCTCCCCTCCCGTCTGGTCGTGTTCACGAAGTTGGCGACTTCATCTTACGAAATATCGTCTTGCGACATGGAGCCCCTCGGGTCCTACTGAGTGACCGCGGCAAGGCATTTCTTTCTCACGTCCTTGCCAAAGTCCTTCGTGCTGCCAACACCATTCACAAAGCTTGTTCCAGTTATCATCCCCAAGAAATGGCCTTGCCGAACGTTTCCCTCGCACTTTGTCCGATATGCTGTCTATGTACATCAGCCCCGGCCACAACAACTGGGACATCATCCTACCCTTTGTTACGTTTGCTTACAATTCAGCGGTCCAACGCACGACGGGTTACTCACCCTTCTTCCTTCTTTATGGCCGCCAACCCTGTTTAGCCCTGGACACCGCCTTTTCTCTGCTCCGGTCTCTGCCACGTCACTATTTTATGAATAGTTCGCCACGCGGATCGCCCACTGTCGACGCATGGCAAGACTTCACACGGATTAGAATCAGCAAGAACGAAAGGCAAGACACGACGCATCACATCGTTATATTCAGTTCTGCAAAGGGGCTGAGGTGCTACGTTGGACTCCGATTCGCAGATCAGGCCTCTGTGAAAAGTTTATTCACAGGTACCTAGTTTCCAACGTCGTCGTAGAACAAGTCTCTCCCGTCAGTTATGGCGTTTCTCCTGTCGATATCCCAAGGGACCGTCGCTGCGTGGAACAGAAATTGTGCATGTCTCCCGCTTGAAGCGCTTCAACCGTCGCCAACCATAACCGCCTGTGGTTAGGCGGCCGCCTTCAGCCGAGGGGGAAAGTGTGTGACCATTCGCGGAGTTAAATAATTGTGATACGCAATGGAAGCGATGCTGCCACTATCATGGCCAGTGTGAGCACCGAGGGATGCGCTTCCCAATCTCTTGTACTCATGCCTCATGGCCATCACCTTCTGTGAATTACCATCATCATCGTTGGACTCGTGCTACCCTGAACGTTCGGTCCGAGCTGTACTATAAACGTCGTCACCGAGACCTCGTCCCTCGCACTCTCAATGTATTCTCGGTGTTAAATGGCGTGGAATGTATGCAGGCAACCAACGCTTGGCCATATCTGTGGCCAAGCGTCTGTTGCTAGGCGACGTTGCGCGCACGGCCCGCAGATCAGGCAGCCCTCTTCTCCTCCATGCAACCGTGTGAGTGCGCCCGTGGCCTCCGCGATTTGCGCCCGGCGGCGCGCCGCCGGTAGCCGATCGCGAAGGCCACGGTGCGCCTTCACTCGTTACGTCGGGCTCCGCGGGATGGCGGCACTTGTCCGTTCTAAGCACGACTGTGAAACACTTGACTGTGTTTCACTTTACGAATTCTTTGCCGAGCACAAAGATTGCGTCGAGTTCACTGTGAGTGCGATTAATAACACCTCTGTCGGCGCCACAGTTTAGAATCGGATTGGAACAGAGAAGGTGACGCACGCCGGCGTCTTTTTTTTCTTAGGCGTGCGGCCTCAGTGGCCCAGGCTGCGCCGTGTCCGTGGCGCATCGGCCATGTCTGTGGCCGTTTCCAGTGATGCTAAGCGACGCAATTGACCGCTAAACTTTTCAACAAATACCGCCTATACATACATATATATATATATATATATATATATATATATATATATATATATATGTATATATATATTGTCACAGACTTTGGCCAGCTTCCCGAGAAGCCCAAGAGGGACGAGGTTTGGGCCTGTTGGTGACACATAATAAGATAAAACGCGCTAACAAGACGAGGACGAAGAGAGAATACACAAGCACAAGCGCGCTTGTGCTTGCGCTTGTGCTTGTGTAGATCGCGCTTGTGCTTGTGTATTCTCTCTTCGCCCTCGTCTTGTTAGCGCGTTTTATCTCATTATTTTTTCCCCGAGAAGCTTACGCGGGGGCATACCCACATATTCATGTCGCCAATCTCTCCCTATATGGGTATGGGCTCCGGTGGAAAGACGCTGGCAGATGACCAACGGAATGAAAGAAGTAGACGAAGTCCGAGCTCCCGCTGGACTGGGGTCGCGCCCTCAACCCCTTTCTCTAAGTGACTACGGTGTCTTTTGTAAATACACCTTTTTCCTGACTACCTATCTCTGCGTTGTCACGTGACAATATATATATATATATAATATATATAAAATATATATATATATATATATATATATATATATATATATATATATATATATATATATATATATATATATATATTATATATATATAATGTAATGGCCGCGAAACTCTGGCAGACCCAAAGCTGGAAGTGCGGCAAATCCGACTAATAAGGCTATGCACCATACTGAAGTGGTGAAGAACACGAGGGGGAAGCGGTGGTCGTAGAGAATAAAGCGTACCGTTCAGCTACCCGGTCGCACTTCCTTACAATGGCGCAGCCGCCAAACGTCCAAAGCCGTTGCGACCCTGCCTCTGGAACGCGATTCCCTCACGGCGTTCATGGCTCAGGGACGGCACTCCGGAGTGGCCGAATTCTTCCAGAGGTTCAAGCGTCTTCGTCTGAGGGTGGCGTGCACAGGCATGAGACAAGCATCAGCACGCCGCCGAACCCAACTGGCTCTGCTGATATTCTGCAAGCCATCGGCGAGTTGACCGGACGGCTGGGTGGCTTTACCGGTTCTGTCTCCGCGTCGTCTCTGAGCGGGGCGGCTCCTTCTTTGGCGGATGCCGCTGTCTCAGAGTTTCATGGCTTCCTCGAGCACCTGGTGACCTGGCTGCAGAAAATAGACGCCTTTGCTGCTCTCCATGCGTGGCCTGATAACGTCGAGCGGTCATTCTCTAAAACTCGAATGCGCGATGCTGCCTGATCGTTGCATCTTTATGATGGCCACTCGCACTCGACCTGGGCAAGCTAGAGTGGGGCACTTATAACGGCATTTGGTGACCTGCCGCGTGCTCACGATGACTGCCTGAAGCAAATGCGTGGCCTCGCCAAGGACCTGGCGAGGACGTCGCAACTTACGTCTATGACAAACTGTGCCTCCTCTCTGCCTGCAAACTTGCTTGGGAAACTCCTGCTGCTAGGCAGTATGTCTTAGATGGCGTGGCGGACCCTGTTCAGGCTGCAATTTTGACCATGTAGCCGCCAGATTTGAGCTTACCGGCATTCATCCATCTGGCTGCAAGAGTGTAATGATCCCGCTGGGTCATTAAGCTACAGGAGTACAGGTACGACGTACGCCATCGCCCCGGAGCATTGAACCAGGTGGCCGATGCACTCTCTTGGCACCCTACTGGAGACTGCTCGCCAGCCCGTCGTGGTGACAGTGGGATTTTATTTGCACAAGGAGATGTGACTAGAGCACAGCGAGATGATCCACACCTTGCCGCGGTAATTGACTCTATCACCAACTCCTCGACAAACCCAAACTTTGTCCTTCGCGACGGACAGTGGTATCGCCATGTCAGGCTCAAGAATCGAAGCAAAGAACACCAGCTCATCGTAGTCTTAGCGGCCTTGAGGTCGGAGATTTTGCACACCATCCACGACTCTCCTGAGAGAGGGCACATTGGGCTGTGCGCAACTCTACGGAAGGTACAAGAGTGCTTCTGGTGGCCAAAGATGCAAAGTCAAACTCGCGCATATATCGCCGGCTGCAAAGGTTGCCAAACATACAAGAGGATTCATGAGAGGGAGCCTGGCTTTCCCAGCCCCATCCCACCTCCAGAGACGGTTTTCACACGATCGGCATTGATCACCGCGGCCGGCGGCAACCGATACATCATTGTGGCCATGAACTACCTGTCTAAGTACGTCGAGGTAGCGGCCATGCCTTTCTGGCTGCCAGTCACGTCATCGACTTCCTGAAAGCAAAGTTTGAATAAAGACATGGAATGACTAAAAGCTCATATCCGACCATGCCACAACGTTCCGCAGTCGCTAGCTACGCTCATTCTTTCACCAGGTGAAAGTGGAGCACCACTTCTCGTCACCCTACCACTCACAGGCTAACGGTCTTACGGAGAGGACCTACCAGACTATCTAAGCACGACTCGCACCGTATTTGAAGACCAACAAGGCCGGCGAAGCCGACTGGGACAGACACTTGCAGTCCGCCGCCTATTCGGTCAACACATCCGTCCAATGCTGGATGGGAACCACACCCTACGAAATCGTTCATGGGCAATTGCCGAAGCTGACTTCGTAGCCGGGTTAAATAGACCCGTGAACGTCGGACAAGCCGGCGATAGGCAGGAGGTGTGCAGCAAAATACGGAGGAAGGCAATGAACAACATTGAGAGCCGCACAGAAGACGCAGAAGGCGTACTACGACCGTCGGCATCGACGCGCACCGCAGTACGCTCTTGGTGACGAGGTGTGGGTTCAGCGAGGGATGCAGACAGCAGGCTAGAAGGTACTACCAAAGTTTGAGAGACCATTCTGTTTTACGAAACGATCAGAAGAGACAAGTTCGCTGTATATGTGTCGCGCATGAAAAAAAGGATTGGTCGAACGGACTAACGTATCACTACGTCTTCTTTTTTTCCAGACACGCAAGCGTGGCCAAGTGTAATTTAAGTTAATTTAAGGTAATTATTTCCTGCGCTTGGGGTGGTAGCGACTGCCACACCAACTACTCGCGGTGAAGGGGACTTTCTCTTTAACCCGCGGGCCGTCACTCGAGCGTCTACGATACGCCCAGAAGTGTGTACCAGCTTCAATGATTTTATCTGCGTATGGCTCGAAGACTGCCAGAAGAGAGATCCTGGCTATGCATGTAGCGAATTCTACTGGCAAATGAGGGGCGGGGTAAATGAATACAGAAGAAGGATAGACAGTCACAAAAGCCAAGAAAAGCAAGATGGGAAATGTGGGAGGTATTTTATTCTTCTTGGTGGACAAAAAAATACACGCGCCTGGTGGGATCAGAACCTACCACCTCGAGACGCTTGTCTGCCCATTGTGGGTTTTTACGAGCTCTCAACAAAACTAACTAGCCTCGTCCTGCCGTTAACACCAATAATTGTCAGAATTTGGACAATGATAAATAGAAGAACTCTATGCAAGTGAACGCAGGTTTGTATTACCCGAAGACCACATCAACACACGAAACAGACAGACAAAAAAGTAATAGGGAACAAACTGCGGAAACGTGGCAGAGAAAATGGTAAAGATTCCAAGCAAACGGATAAAAGGCACTAAAGGATAAAGTACTTGATTGCTGATCGAATGGGGTTGTCATACCTAGCTTTCCGGTGATGTTGCGGTGTTGAAACGTCCTGGTGACGCGTAATTGAATCCGGGGTAGAGTGCGCTCCGAGCTCCCATCGCAGAATAGCGAATGCAGCTCTCTTGGGCCGTCGTTGTCTTCATTCGATGTCCGGTGACGCGACTAACATGCGGGAGACAGGCCTTGGAGGTTGCGGTTGTGGATGACCTCTTAGGGCACAAAACGGGTCGAGACACCCGACCGCCGTTCATTCTTATCACTCTCCTCCGTCCGAATCTCTCACTGTTATTTTTCCCACCCTCCGATTCGCTCACTGCTATATGTCACAGAACCGTTCCTGCCGCCAGCCGCTGTCGCTTGCACCTTCCGATTCTCCGGCGGCACGCACAAGCTCTGGCTCTATTCTTATGCGCTTGGTACCATAATGGCGTCAACAACTATGGCACCGCACACCTTGCGTCTTGCGTCTTTTTTTGTCGTTTATTTCACGACTTTTCCTTCCCACGGTGGTCCTTTTTCGAGCGAAGGCCGTTCGGGGCTGTGGCTGTCGACGTCTCTGGTCGCCGTATTCCCGTCTGGTCACAGTACAAAACACTAGAACATTCGTTCTTCAACACCTCGCGCTACAACGTAACGCGGAATAAAAGTGTACAATGAACAAAACCGGTTCAAAATAAGTTAACAAGTTGGAATATTTATGTAACACTCGCTGTCCGCTTCAACAAACGCAAGCCCAAGCACAAGCTGTTTGTAGACCCATGTACCCAACGCCTCTTGACGCTAGGCCTGGTCGAGGTCTTTGGTCAAAAAATTGAAGGCACACTTACCTGCTGCCGGGGCTCGTTGATCAGCGACGTCGAGCCTACAAGGCGGAAATTTTACTGCGCTCGAGTTGACCCCTGCCACTAGTTGAAACTGGGGAAGATGGGCTTGAAAATGATTTAAATTCAGTGCAAAGCAAGAAAGGGCGCCACCACCTCAGCAAGAGCGCAATTCCTCTAACTGGTGCTTCTCGGGAAGCCAATAAACGCGCGCCGCGTGGCAAGAGAGATACATACAACCTTGGAATACACTAATACACAATGGCCCTTCCCCAGGTTTCATGCTGGTGGAGAAAGACCGAGAGTTGTGTGGATACAGTTTCTTCGCACGACACCGGCTTCATGAACTGAGAGCCATCGCGGGCAGCGTTGCGAAGAGGGTTGTCAATGAGCATCGGCAATGACAAATAAGTATCAACGGTGTTTTTGTCCTTAATGCTCTCCGCTCATCGCTCTGGGAGCCGTCATCGCCCAAGAGCTGTGCTACATAATGTGGTTCTTTAGCATCTTACCGGTCAGGTTTCCAGGGGTAACAGCGTCCAGCCATGGTATCTCGATCGGCTTTTCAATAAAATAGATCTTGGGGGGACCCCGGTACGGGAGAACGTCGTCGAGTGCCGCTATGAACCCAGTGATTTTCTCTGGCTGGATCTTGCAGCGGAGGTTCACGGGTTTGCATAGGAAGCGGCAGCGTAGCAGGACAAGCATAGAAGAGGATACAACCCATGATTGGCAGATTCAAAGGCAAGGGTTTTTTTAGATTATCTGCCGCGAAGCTATCCAGGTGTCGGGAGCCTCGTAGCCACTTTGACTGCAAAGTCAGTTCTCCTAGAGCCAAGAATCGTAGGTTTCACGGCCTCAGCATCTGGAGGATCCAAGAGGGTAAGCACGATCCAGACGCTCAGTTCAAGTAGACGCAATAGAACATTGGAGGCGAGGCAATTGGTGCAGCGTCGTCTTCCTTTTCGCCCTTGCTATCATCCACTGTCTGCGCCTACGTTATTATTTATTTACTACAGAAAGACCTCAAGCCCAACACACGCTCAAACAGATGGCCCGTAAATGCTTAAAAACGTTAAACTATTAGTTTGAACACCGCCTTCTGCCCCAGGGGAACATTGCATTATCCAGTCGGATTGGGCTGATAACGTTACTGTATGTGGTGACCGCACCAGAATCAGCTACTGGATATTTAGAGAGTTGGTGCAATGATTATAAATTGGTTGCGAATTTTAATGAGAAATTCCTCGGTATAATGAGAAATATTGAGAAACATTTGCGGCAGCGCGCACAAGCTTGGTCTCTATTCTCATGCGCTTGGCACCGTAATTCCGTGAGCAAGTATGGCGCCGGGTATCTTGCGTCTTATTTATCATCGTTTTGTCACGACTTTTTATTGCCATGGTAGTCCTTCTATGAGCGAAGCCTCTTAGGAGCTACGGCTGTCAACTTCTCTTGTCGTGTTCCTGTGTGGTCAAGGTACAAATTACCAGGACATCCGTTCTTCAACACCTCGAGCTACAAGGTAACGCGGACTAAAAGTGTACAACGAATAAAACCGGTTAAAAATAAGTTAACACGTTTGAATATTTGTGTAACGCTCCCTGCTCCCTCCAGCAATCGTCAAGCCCAAGCACGAGCTGTTTATAGACGGGCTATAATATATAATAAACCCAAGTACTCAACGCCTCTTGACGCTAGGCCTGATAAGAGGTATTTGGTCAAAGCAAGAAAATGCATGCTTACCTGCTTCCGGGGTTTGTTGGACACTGAGGACGAGCCTCCGAGCGGGAGAGAGAGAGAGAAGCTCCTTATTAGAAAACAGAGTGTTTAGCCGGCGTACAAAATCGCCTTCATTTGTACCCTACTCTGTTAGGGGAGGGGGAAAAGGAAGAAAGGCCCAAGAGAGAGGAGGGCAGAAAAGAGATGCAAGCTGAGAGAGGGACCAACGAAATTAGGTAAAAGGGAAAGAGCGAAAGTCTCAGAGTGAAGAGATTTAAAGTTTTTGAATTAAGCCAGTGTCGCTGAGGTACGAAAACAAATTTTAGGGCTAGGCGTTGCTGAGAAGAAGACGGCCAGGGCCCTAAAATGGTTTTTAAAGTCACTGGTCCTTGCGTATAACCTATGCGTGCAATGTTCTGTAGAAAAGTTGATCTAGAGTCCTTGTAGGCAGGACAGTAGAGTAAAAGATGCTCAGTTGTGTCTTCCGATGCACAGTTGTTGCACCTGGAGGCAGTAGATAGTCCTATGCGGAAACGGTAGCTGTTGGTGTAAGCTGCATTAAGTCGGAGCCGATGAAATAATGTTTCTAGATGACGGGGGAGCTGGTGAGGAAGTCTTGACGACAGCTGAGGGTCAAGGGAGTAGAGAAACTTGTGGTGGTGGGTAGGATCTGACCACATTCTGTTTTTCTCTGAAAGGGCGTAACGTGTGGCCATGGTGGAAGCGTCGTGTTTGGTAAAAAATGTTCTTCGTATATTTCGGCAGGTGTGGCCTGCAGAGGCAGCGTCATCAGCTTTTTGGTTTCCCGTTATCCCACAGTGACCAGGCACCCATTGAAAAACAATATTGTGCCCAGCGCCTACTGCAAGGTGATGTAGATAGAGAATATCTTGAATGGCAAGTTCATATGTGAAGTGCTTGCTGCTCTTAAGGAGGCACTGAAGGGCAGGTTTAGAGTCAGTGAATATGGTCCATTCGTTGGGCTCTTGACGTAGGATGTAGCGGATTGCCTCTTTGAGGAAGTGTAGTTCAGCTGATGTCGAGGACGTTGGTCTGTGTAAGCGGTAGGAAAAGAGTTTACAGGTCGACGGGACGAATAGTCCGGAGGAGGAACTTTGCGGCAGCGAAGACACATCAGTGAAAAGATGAACCCTGGTGGAATGCAACCTGTGCATGTAGTCCAACGCCACTTGGAGCAGTTCAGCCTGAGGCGTTATCTTAGATGTCATCCCTGGGATACCTAAACCTATTGGCGGTGAGATCTTTGAGTGGCGGCCCCTGGCTCTGACGTCGGCTTAGGGATTGGCGCCGCTGTCGTCTGCTACACTCCGCTTGTAAAGGGCAACAGTGCCTGGGCTAGAAATCGCCAGCTTCGTTGCTGTAGTGCGTTAAAAAGCGTATTTCTAGCGACTCAGTTATTTTGCCAGCTTCTGACGCATCTGAATAATTTGAAGCTGTATCCCCCACAAATTTGAACACACGAAGAGATAGAGAACAACTTTCGTCAGAGTATCGGTCAGAAGATCGTGTGTAACTCGTCATTCCTTGCTTATTCGCGAGGATCAGCGATTAGAGCTTCTCGATAGGTATTCAAAATGCGTAGGCTTCCCTGCATTATTTTTTTTAAATGCTCCTATGAAGACTCAACAGTCTAATACTACGTACTAAGCAGCGGCCTCTACACGCTCATCGCACAGCAGGAAATAAAGCGCTTTCTTCTGTTTCTTTCGTTGTTGTCTTGTATCGGATTATATGTTTCTTGCTTTTTTTCCTGCCCAACGCATTAATTTTCCTGCGCCGTCACCAACTTCTTATTAGGAGGTTTCGGGATGTTTGGGAGGCTCACAAACGTCGTGTGGATATTTCCTTCATTTTGTATGGCATACATTCCCTTCTTCACAAATTTGCTTTCATTACGGCTGCGTGAAGGTGATGTCCGCAGCGTGCTTTGTTTATTCACATGCAAATACACTGAGAAGGTTTGTGCTACGCCACCGCGATCGCGCCCTAAACAACGTGGTCCACAGTACTCGAAGGCGGCTTTTGTGCTCCGAATTTCTATCGTAATTATCGGTATCATAACGAACTGTCTCTCAACCGAACAATGATGACGATTACGGTGTTGAAGGCCTGATATACTCGCTAACTAACGTAATAAATTGTATACCTGCGTATATACAAGACTCGAAACCGAAGAAGAATTCCAAGTAGCTCTTTATTGCTTTTCAACCCTTCCAGGCGCGGGATGGCGTTCTATGATTTGAACAGAAAATTACTTTTACTCTCTTGTCCTGGACTGAGGACCCCGCCCCACTAACCAGATCGATGTTGTTAAAAGTTTTCCCCTCTCTCCTTACTCCTCCTCCTCCTCTTGAGTGCAGTTTTCCTATAACGCATATCCGAATATCGGGAAGATATGGCTGTGCAAAATGTCCGAAATATCCCCCAGGTCTTAACAAACATATATGTGTTACTATAAATTTAACGAAGAGTGACTCGTTTTGCTCCGTAAACCTTCCATACCGGTTGATGCTGTATAGAATCAGCACGCGCTATATACACAATGGTTTATTTGGAACTCAACCTACAGTTTTTGCAGTTGTAGTGCATGTCAGCAACCTTTCATGCCTTGACAACGCAAGTGATGTGACAAACGCGTTCGAGCGTTCGGCCAAGTTGTGCAAAAAACTGTTTTACTGACATATTGCTTACCGGGAATCGTGATGCCTTCTGCCAAAGCCGACAGCCCCTGAAGGCCTCTAGAATTGTTTTTGGTCTTCCATTTTCCCCTGTTGTCGGTTATTAGCAGCTGACTGTTTCCTTTTGTTCGAATGCTTACATGAGAAGCTGACGCCTAGCTCCAACTCTTCGCGCTCCGCACAGGGACCGCTTCGCAAGGAATGGGGTGGCGCCGGCAGTGTTTCTCCCGTAGCGGTATCCAAACCTATACTTTAATAGACACCATGAGCTAGTGTATGCGATTTTAAGCCTATTATTATGATAAAAAAGTTACCACACGCCATTCTGGTGCGGACATGCATCAGACGTTTGACCGAGCGCAAACAAACCAGCAGGGAGAGCGATCCTGAGGGAAGCAGACGACAAATGCAGAATCCCTAAGCTGACGTCACGGAAGCGCGTTCGCAGCGCCCGCCTGTGTTCGCGCTCACCGCCAATACGAGTAGAAGCTAATGTCCAGGGCCGGAAACTGAGATGGCATTGCTTCGCGGTGGTGCGTCGTTTTGGGAAGGCACAAACCTCTATAGCGTCTCGAACCAGAACTCTGGGACGCAGTGATCCTGCTCAGACAGTGGGTGTTACGTTGAAGTAAATGCCGGTAGTGGACACGGAGCGACTCCTGTAACATGAGTACGTCCCAGAGGCAAGCAACGAGCTTCAGGCGATGGTCCCGGCACCCGAAGAACCCCTGAGTAGTCCAAGACAAATGCGCAGGCTGTTCCTTCGAGCCGCTTCTAGCTTCATTTTGTTAGCAGGTGCTGCATGGTGTAGTAAGGGAAGGCTATAGCGTATGAGGCCATCGACGTAAGCTTGGTGAAGCTGTAGCATCGACCCGCACTTGCTGCCCCAGCGGGAACCGGCAAGGTATCTCAGAACCTGAGACGGCGCAGAGATGCGGGCACACAGTCTTTTTATCTCAGGCGACCAGGAGAGATTACGGTCGATGATTACGCCAAGATACTTGTGGGTCCGGGCGTACGGGAGGGCTCGCCACTCAGCAGAATTGGGTACTGATCCATGCGCTTCCTTGTAAACGCCATTGCTACGCTTTTCTCATGCGATAGGTGAAGTCCACGAGCAGCAAGGTAGGTTGAAATGGAGAAGAGGGCCTTCTGGAGACGTTGCTGAGTGGTGCGTCGGAGCGTGCTGCGTGCCAGATACAAATGTCGTCTGCGTAGATCGTGATGTTAACTCCCCGCGGTAGGCACCGTTTCAGCTCTATGAGAGGCACCGTTTCAGCACTATCAAATTAAATAGCAGTGGACTTAAAACGGCTCCTTGTGGAACGCCTTTTTCGACGGGGAAACGTGATGTGTCACCATCCGAAGTGCGCATGAAAAGCTGACGTCCAGCAAGGTAATCCTCGATCCAGGCGTAGAGTCTTCCTCCAAAGCCATGTACTGCAAGAGCAGTTAGAATGGCTGTGTGTGTGACAGAGTCATAGGCAGCTTTTATGTCTAAGAAAATTGCGATTGGTATGCGGCTAGAATCCAATTGCTCCTCGACTGACGAGATAGGGGCAATTATGTTGTCAATAGACGATCTGTGCCTACGGAATCCATTCATCTCTTGCGGGTAAAGGCGTCGGCTTTCGAGAAACCAGCACATTCTTTTATGTACCATCTTCTCTATCAGTTTCCCAATACAGTTCAACAGAGCTATAGGCCGAAAAGAGGAATAACACGTGGGCGGCCGGCTAGGCTTTAGAACAGGAGTAATTTGGGCGAGCTTCCAACCAGAGAGCAGCCTACCGCTCACCCAAGAGGAATTGTAGAACTCTAGGAGACGGAGCAGGGCATTGTGAGGCAAGTGCGTGAAGGTTGCGTAACTAACACCATCCGGACCTGGACACGACTTGGTTTTTACATCGGAGATTGCTGCTGTCAGTTCTTGTAATGTAAAAGGCAGGTCCAGTGCTGGAACGGCTGATTCTAGAGGCCTAACAGGTGGAAGTGTATTCAGCGTTGATGAGGAGAGGATCTTGCAATATTCCTCTGCTACCAATTTCAAAGAGGAGTGCTCGTGCAGTGAGAGGGCAACAAAAGGGCGCAGCTGCTTAGGTTGCGTGCGTAACCCCTTGACAACACGCCAGATGTGCGTCAAAGGTGTGTGAGTATTTAACGTTGCACAAAAGTTCCTCCACCGTTGTCGCTGAAGCTTGTATAGGTGACGCATTACATGTCTCTGAGCCCTTCTAGAAGCTCGTAAATCTTCTAGAGATTTTGTACGGAGGGCTTTTCGCTCCGCACGGCGACGAATGGCACATAATCGTTGGTACTCAGCGTCATTATTGGGTTGATTCCAGCGTTTTGTTCTAAGCATGTGGAATTCGAAAACAGTGAAGTATCGCTGGGATAATTTCGTCATCTCGAGTCGCTGCCGTAATGCAGGTTCGTATGGTTTCCACGAAATCTCTCCAGTCTGTGCACGCGACCTGTTCTTTGTAAGTCTGAGAGTGCGAGTCACGAGTTGATATCAAAATCGCGTAATGGTCACTTTCTCTTGTCTCTAAGTCTGTGCACCACGTGAATTTTGCGGAAAAACCAGCAGTGACGAATGATAGATCGATACAGCTGGTTGTTTTGAAGGATTTGAGGAAGGTAATGCTGCCATCGTTTAGGGTTCAATGCCATGTCTATTAGGAGGTCCGCGAGTTTTGCACCACGTAGGCTTGTCTGGGAACTGCCCCAAATTTCATTATGAGCGTTAAAAGTCCCCACAGATAATGTGCGGCTTGTCAGTCGACGTGATGAGGTTGTCCAGCCTGGTCTCATCAAACTTGGCGTTGGGTTGTAAGTACGCTGCGATAAATGTGAACGTCTGAGAACCAATAATTGTAGTTGCGCAGACGTACTCATTTGTTTCGTGCGGTGAGACTAATTTCAACTGCCAGAACGTCAGTACGGAACCCGATAAGAAGCCGGCTTGTACCGCTTACTCGTTGCGAGTGGATCAAATAGTAACCACTCAAGCGGAAATTCTGATCTACTCGTGACTCTGAAATGACAACGAATGGGAATCGGTAAGTGTGAAGAAGCTGACGTAGATCACCGAGCTTCGACCTCAGACCACGAGCGTTCCACTGGAAAATGGTGCATCGTTTTAGGTGACTGTTCAATGACACTGTTGGCGATGGTGATGCCGTCATTGTTTCCCGATGGTGAATAGCACACCAAGTAGGGAGCAAGATGCTGCTAGCAGAGGTTCCAAAGCCATGATAGCAGTAAATTCAGGCAAAACGCTTGCGGATGGTACGGCGGACATAAGAGCTTTGAGTGCCGCAAATAACAGGGGAATTATCACTTTACTCAAGTCGACGTTGTAGGAGCGTGGGTCTCCGCTGGTGGTTCGGTTGCACGCTGAGTCGCAATGGGTAGCACAGGAGTAACGAAGCTCGTGTCGGTTGTTGTTGTCTTCAGGCACAGGCTTTTTGGGGCTTTCTCGAACAGTACGTGCATAGGACGTTTTCGTTCTTGCGTTTGTGTGTGTTGAAAGCGAACCCTGAGTGGAGCTGGGTGTTGCACAAACCACTTCTGGATTTGGGGGCGGCTCGCATTGTTTGGGAGCCCTTCCTTCGAAGTTGCTCAACTGCGCGTGCAACAGTTGCGGCTTTTTTCTTCGGGCAGGCACCGAAGGTTGCAGGATGTGGTCCATCACAGTTCGCACATCGAGGGTGCGCGCGCGAAGTGCAGTCTTTGTACGAGTGTGGGCCTGCGCATATTTTGCATCGGACGGGCCCATTGCAGTGCTTCGCAATATGACCGTGCCTTCGACATTTGAAGCACTGGGTTGGTGTTCCCAAGTATTCCTCAACGGGATAACTGCAGAAGCCAAGGAAAATGCGCTTTGGTAATGCAGAGCCGTTTGGGAACTCCAGAAGCACTGTTTTTGGCGACGCTCTGCCACTACATCATTTTCGCCCCGATCATAAGAGACTTGGCTTTTGGCAGATGTAACACCTTGATCTCTCAGGTAGGAAGGAGTTCTTCGTCCGTGTCCTCAAGAGGGCGTCATCAATCTTTTTAGACGTCGCTGAATACGAACGTGGTAGACGTGCCTGAACCGGCATGCCAACCAGCTCCGTCAAGGCAAGATGACGGTTTGCAGCGTTGAGAGTCGATACGGTGACGACAAGGCCACCGTCCTTGTTGAAGCGATGCGTAAGAACGTTTTCCTGGGCAGTCGAGAAGACTGCCGATGCAAGCAAATTGGGGTTGAGCTCCAGAAGGAACAACCTGGTCGCGTTGGTTGAACCACAACTGGGATGCCGGTGGGAGGAGACTTATATCTGACTACAGTAAGCGCAGCCTGACTTTCCTCTTAAGCTGCATGTCCATCTCTGGTTGTGTGGGGTTGTTGCTCCTCGATGGCGCGCTTTTTCATGGCTGGCGATCATGTTCATTGAGTAAAACGTGTCCTCCGGTGACAGGGACGCTGTACGATGCTGTCCTTCCGTTGTAGCCATGGTAGAAGCCTCCATCATTACGGCATGAGGCACCAGTGATGGCGGCCCCCCGCTTCACAGCAGGGACCACTTATTGGGACCATGAATGGCTCTCTTGGCTAAGTTTTTCCAGTTCGCCGTAGTCCTTAGTCGATTATAACGCCATACTGCACAGCAGAATGAGGCGGGAAGCTTTGCAATGGCACAGAAATGAAAACTCACAGAGCGGAGAAGCAGTGGAACCGGCTAGCCCGTTCCTTCGTCTTCTTTTCTCCAAAGCGGGAATTTTACTGCGCTCGCTTTGACCCCTGCTACTACTTCGAACTGGGGCAGACAGGGGTAGCAAATTGCTGAAACCCAGCGCAAAGAAAGAGAGCGCGCCACCACTTCCTCAGCAAGCGCGCGATTCCTCCTCAAACCGGTGCTTTTCAAGCACCCAATGAACACGCGACATCTGGCAAGAGAGAGACATACAATCTTAGAATACACTGTTATACTACCGGCTTGTCCCTTCCCCAGGTTTCACGCTGGTGGAGATGGCCCGAAGTTGTGTCGATGAAATTTTTTCGCATGACAGTGGCTTCGTGAACATAGAGCCATCACGGGCAGTGTTGTCAATGAGCATCGGCAATGACAAATAAGTAACGGCTGTATTTTTGTGGTGTATGGTCTCTGCATCTAGCTCTGGGAGCCTTCTGTCAGAACGTCCTCGCGGGCGTCAAATCAGGTGCCTAGCGGTACTACGAGGCACCATGTGCTCTTGTTTTCGCTGAAGCCCCGTAAGTCCAATTTATACCTGCTTGGCCCACCGGGGGTAGCAGCCCGCACGTTGGGAATTAGTACATTTCATCGCCGAAGGACTGTGCTACGTAAAGTTGTTCTTTATCTTGTTGCCGGTCAGGTTTGCAGGGATAGCAGCATCGAGCAAATGTATCTCGATCGGCTTATCGATAAAATACTGCACGGGAGGAGCCGGGTACGGGAGAACTTCGTCGAGTGCCGCGATGAGCCCTGTGATTTCCTCTCGCAGGTTCAGGTGTTGCATAGGATGGCATCACGAGGTTCAGGTCTTGCATAGGAAGGGGCGGCGTAGCAGGGCGAGAATAGGATAGGGTACGAGCCATGACTGGCAGCGTCGAAGACAAGAATTTTTGAATTATCCACCGTGAAGGTATCCGGGGCGTCGGGAGCCTCGTAGCCACTTCGACCCCAAAATCAGTTCTCCTAGAACCTCTAATCCTTGGTTTCACGGCACCAGCCTGTGGAATATTCAAGAGGGGACGCACGACCCAAACGCCCTGTTCTGGTAGAAGAAATAGAACATTCTACGCGAGGCAGTGGGTGCAGCTTCGTCTTCCTTTTCGCCCCTGCTATCGTCCACTGTCTGTGCTCATCTTATTTTTTATTCACTACAGAAAGACCTCAAACACAACGCCCGCTCAGACAGATGGCCCGTAAAAAAATAAAAACAGGTAAACTATCAGTTGGAACACCGCGTTCTCGCCGAGTGGAATATTGCATTGTCAAGCCGGGTTGATCTGATAATGTAACTGTATGCGGTGGCAGCACCAAAATTAGTTACTGGGTAATAAGAGAGTTGGTGAAATGATTTTTAGTGAAATAGTGTTTCTGGAAATTCTAATCGCAAATTCCTGGGTAGAATCAGAAATATTTAGAAAAATACCGAGTAAAAAGTAAAGAAACTCAAAATTGGAAAGTCGCTGGTATTTAACGAAACATAAGCACGTTAGCTTCTAGTAACTTTCACCGATACCAAGCATAGTTGACAAACAAATGAGATACAAGTATCGATCGTCGCAGTTAGGTTGGGTTTTAAAACCTAAATCCAAACTTTTGGCCTTAAGTTGTTCAAATGTATGACTGGGGGGTTCAGCAGTGACTACTGAACCACTCGCAGAAAGGTGTTTCTCATTGGCCGATCTATTGTCCATAAATGGTGCACTCGCCTAAATATCCGATATTGGAGGAGTCACAGTTAATGGTACCCTTTACATTTAGGCAGTAGTCTCAATCCGGGCCTGTGCTACGCTGCGTCGAGGTCACATGTGGCCCTACTTTACCTAGAAGTTTTTTACAGGGCATGCAACCAGTGGCTCGCGGTCGGCTAATCTGAGAGTTAGTAAGAAATTCACCAGATACGTATTACTCTGGGCATATACACTTTTTAGGCGCTCATTTTTTATAGGAATATTGTGATATTTTGTTAGTACGGCTGACACTGTTGGAGCGGAGTCTGATTGAGTTAATACGATGTTAATGTGCATAAAGAGTTCGGAGCCTTTTGCTTAGGGACTGCTGTTTGGTCCAATTGGTCGGTTCGCATGATAGCGTCGTCAACAACGAACCTGTTCTGTCTATTTTCTTATTAGAAAGGGCGGTTTTATGTTCTCGACAGGTTGAGCTAGAATCGGGTTCGTTTGTGCGCGTACGGCAAGAACTGGTGTTGGGGTTGGTGAATCCAAGACTAAGTATTTGTATCAGCGCTTTCACATCCTCTGTTCACCTTTGTTTCGCGGGCTGGCGCATAAACTGCTGACACACGCTCTCTGATATATGAGGCTACAAGAGTACTGATCAGTATATCTGCCGGCGGATTAAGACCGCAGGGCTCTAGCTAGATCTAAGCGCTGGATCCCTCCAGCGCACCGTGACGATTGCCTCGCCATGTACAGGTGCCATCATAGTTAAACGAAGAATTTGTCATTTATTTAAGATTCACGGTAAAAACAGCCCAAGGAACACAGGGACTAAAAAGACTGCACGTCCCTCCGTTAAGCGCTGTGCGTCCTCCACTCTTCCTTTTTGTCCCTGTGTTCCTGGCGCTGTTTTTCACCATGAATCTTAATCTGCACCAACTAGCCCAACTTTCCATCTTGCTGTCATTTATTTGCTTTTTGTAGTAGGGAGGACTCCTTTAAAAGCACACCAATGCTACCAGGCACTTTCAGCGAGAAGAAAGTGCTGCAAACGCACGAGAGCGTGTTTCATTCGCTCGTGACGGAACTTGTACATTACAGCTGTTCAACGCGATGTGCAAAAATCATATTACAGTCAAAGGCGTTTCTATCTCACTGTGACTAGCAATAAAAAAACAGCTATACAGGAATTGTCTTGCTGTTCCGGCATAGTTAATATACCTCCTTAACAAGTAGGCGCCATTGTATTCCTTAAGAGAACAAAATATGTCAACGAGGCTAAAAGGAAACTATAGTTATCGACGTTCTTCAAAGCCAGACGCAATGATATTTTTGAAGCTTATAAGCAAATATTCTAAGATAACTCACTAGGCATGTTGAAAATAAAGCAATTGGTGAGACGAAGGCCCTTTCTAGTAAGCCTAGTAGCCGGTGGATCCTACCGTTTGCCTGAGATTCACAAGGTAAACAACCCAGGTAGCGCCATTGTTTCTAGCTTTGCCACTGCTACCAAAAACCTCTAGCGTTTCGTGACCACCTAATTAGAGACATTCTGCAAAGCTTCCCCGCCTTCAGTAAGGACGCAAATGACTTTCTCTCGCATGTCATGAATACAGAAATATTTCTTTCCTTGTATTGATCATCTATCAGGCGTAAAGGGACACGGCATCATACCAAAAAATTACATTGGATGAAGACTATCAACATCAGAAAAGGCTGCATACTAAATCGCTCTACCGTATATGCCATGCAACCGATGTAATATACCATCAGGATAAATTGAAATATGAACAACGGCTTGTCCGCTTTTAAATATCTGGTGAATGCTATACGTGCCCCTGTGACACCCCTGTCTTCAAAGGAGTACGCTAGAATAGAATAACGAAAAAGAATCGCGAGAAATCAAGCAATGTCTGTACCGAAAACCCGCAGTGGATTAAAAGACAGGGGCAGGGACCTGCTCTAGCCCGGGTTCATCATAATGGTGCGTTAAGGCCGCTGTAAATTAAAGCTATCATGCTTAGTACCACATGTTGTTGGACTTCTCTTAGTTTAGTAGCACATGTTGTTGGACTTGTAGCATTTTAAAAACAGAAACTGCGCGTAAATTACGTGGATAAGACGGCAGAGAGGACGGTTGCGGGCTCACAACTCCTTCACAAGTAATATGCACCCGTACTGTTTCTCCTTTTACTGACGCCCTTTACACCCAGTTTTCTTGTTAAAAGGCTGTCATGTTTACTGATGCGAAGTACATTGTGACTAAAATTGGCACGGGTGTTTTATGGTCGAACGAAGAGAGGTGTCTCGACTGTAAATGTTCAGTGAAAAAGACCCTCATCGTCCTTAGGGAGTGTATAGAATACATAAACAAATATTCACGTACAAGACGCAGCACCTCATTTTAATGATTGGCAGCCTCCCGTATCTCTCCTCTTCTCTAACAGGACCATGTTGGAGTATTTATGACAACGTCACTGTAATCCAGCTATCCCTCACAAGTCTTCAAAAATGCAACCAGTCGGTTGCTGAAATAAACTTCAGCAGTTTGGGCATGTTGAAAAGGTACTCAAACGTAAGACAACCTAAAGTAAATAAATACAACACAGACCTGTATTCCCTATTGCTGCCACAGTGCTCCTTACATAACCAAAGATACTTTTCGTAGAAATTGCGCGGATGTCCGAATTTATACTCGGGGCCCGCCTGCTTCATCAGGTGTCCTATAATGACCTCGGTGCCTAAGAAGTAGCATTTTCATTGATTTTTTGCGCAAGACGTCTTATGGATACTTTAAACGAAGTGTCTGTACTAATAAAAGATAAGTTGTCCTTGCAAACATTTATATCTTCCTTCGTGGTTTGAACGCCTGAACATTACGCTTCCAAAGGCAAACATGTGTCTTAGACTTCAGCTTTGTTACAGAATTTGGGTGATTCGCCACGCCTGTCAAATGCAGGAAGAAGTTTGACATCAGGTCGTTGGAGCATATTTTATTACGACGCACAGCCTGATGTGACTCGAAAGCATCTACACATACCAGGTACATATAAGGGTTACCTTGCCACGATATCACGCTTTTTCTTCTCGGAAGTGCCAAACCCAAGGCACACGGACGTCTCCACCTGGCTCATTGGGAACCTTAGGTCGCGTGTGTCAGTACAGCTGCGCGGACCTTGACTCATTTTCTGATTATTTCTGTTTATTTTTATTTCGTAGCTACTATATAGTTGAAAGTTGCATACCAGGAGTGAACATTGAGTTTGGGGCCACCTGCACACCGCATGACCTCTCAGTGAGGTAAAACCTCTGGGATGTTTATGTTGGATGGCACACGTGAGGAAAAAATATTGCATTAGGTGGCACACTGTCTCCCCAAACAATGGTAAATGAGGCGCGAGCTCCCGAGCCGGGATCGAGCCCCGAGAAAAAAAATATCAATGAGGGGGAAGGTAGGAAAGAGGGCTGTACTAAAAGGCGACAAAGCAAGTGTTGCGAAAGATAAACATCGGGGCCCATGTAGTAGACCATGGCTGCCTGGGCCACACGAGCCGCCCTGACAGGTACAGTGACAGGAATGATCTTTGTAGGGTGAATCCAGGGGGCTGGTCAACAGGCGACGAGTGTGGCTGGGAAGTTCAACATAAAGTAAATAGCTGAAGAAACAATGGCTACTGGGATTTCACCTTCAGTTTCTCAGAAAGTTGTACTATGATGTGTTAATGTTTCCTCATTCGGAAAATTGAGGAATCTGGCTAAGTAAGAAGCTATTCTACTGTACTGTATTCTGCGGTGAGGTAAAAAGCGTAAGCGTAGTTATTAAATTTACTACCTCTAAAATATTTTCCAGTACCTTGTACCAAAGACAGGCTCGCGTTTTACAATTAGCATTTTGTACTTGACCCCAGAATTTTGTACATGTGGTCAACAAATATTTAGTGCTTTTGAATACCTCAAAAAATTCCTCCAAAACATTCATAGCGTGTTTGCAGTTTTTTGAACGAAAGGTTCTACAATAAATAATAAACGTCATTTGTTTGGGAGTACAAGTGCAAGTGAATCGCGAATAGCGCCATAAATTGCAGGTGCTTTGCCTCAATTGCTTAAAAAACGTGCCTAGTCTCTGATCAAAGTTCAGCAAAAGAAAATTGGTGACAGCTCTGTGCGGAAAAGTTTAAGAAAAGGTTGCTTACAGCCGCTATAGCAACTTTAATGAATCTGCCTCACAAAATCTGCATTTCAACATCGTAGCTCACTTACTCCGGCCGTCGTTTTATTGTTTTAAATAGAAACTGACCTTAAGAGCCTTCCTTGAAGCTTGATGTGTGTTTGTTATTAGCCAAACTCAAGGGAGGGCTACAATATGACGATGTCGTCACATCCTGATTCCATTCTTTGTGTTTTCACAAGACGGTTGGCTTTATATTTTCCATCCCCAAGTCACTACCCGGAGTCCACTTGCGATGATGATTGCACGGAAAAATCCCACGTTGTTTTTACTAAGTTTGGCGCTCTGTTTTCTTCACTTGAAAGCAACTAATCAGCTTTACAGCTTCCATAGCACCATGGACGGATTTGACGTAAGCAGAGAGTCGCTATTCTAGACAAAATGTTTACAGAATGTATGTTCACTTTCTATGTTATACCAGCAAGAAAACGTGCCACGTTCGCAATTTGTACACTATTTCAGGGCGGTGCCCCCTACGTTTTCTCACTACTTTAATAACCGTTCCTGATCTGCATCGTGTTATTTGTAGTGTACCTGTGCCTCCATCCTGTCTGACACCGGTAAAATACTTAAGCTATCAATAGCTTTCTTCAATCAACTAAAGTTGTGAATGGGTCCATGCAGTTACCGAGTGCTGTAAACACATTGATACCCATTTTAATACTCAAAATCTGCGGAGCGTTTCAGAGAGGTCTCAAACAGCAGTAACATTAAAATTTCTTATTTGCTGACGAGTAGAATGTCGAAGTGATGTCTTTTTGAAGCACAGCCTTATATGTTAAGGTGAAAAAAAAATCTGGAGGTTCTGTGAAGGCAGAAAACTGCTCCTGTGCAACATAATAAGCACGGGAGAGAAACCACGTTGACGAAGAATTAACTGATGGAAAACTAGGGGTAACCAGCACACCATGTTACATACCACACATATGCTGGAGACGTAATTAATTGATGTTGCGGATGTGCAGGAGACATCACACTTTATCAAAATTATGTATGTTCCACGTTGGTACTAAAATGTTATCTCCAAACAACATTATAACATTGTAGACTGCACCCGTCATGGTACATTTATAAGCTGTTAATGGGATGTTACCGTAGTGGTAAATCACATGGATATTGTATGCAAGACATAGTTGTCTCTATCCTACATCCCTTTTAGAGAGAGAGAGAGAGAGATAAAACATTTTTATTGTCCGGCAAAATTGACGCTGCCTAACATCGTGTCAGTCGGTCCCTCGGCATCGGCTACCTACATGCACCCAGCCCCCGAGGGGACAGTGCTTTCGGCCGCTGACGCTCGAGAGCCTGCAACACTTGCTGGACGGCCCTGTATTGCACGTCGTAGTCCTTGCTTGTCACCGGATCCGCTAGGTGCGGCGGTAACGTCTCTGTAGCACCGTCGTTCACTTTGCAGTTCCACAGGATATGAGCCATGGTGGCCCTGTCCTTCCTACACACCGCGCACACATCGTTCGGATACACGTCCGGGCACACGTGCTTGGCTATCACCGGAGTCCACATCGTTGCGGCAACATCTTCATCACCACAGCAGCGCCCATGACCAACATCGTCTACGCTCCATCATTATCCTCCTCATGAACATCATCTACAGCGGGTGCTTTCGTGAGCAGTCCGAGCCACGCGCAGAGAATAAAATCAGGTTCCTGTTGCGGCAATACATCTGGGGCGGCCTAACTCGCCTGATCAGCGCCCTACAATTGGTCAAACGGAAGTGATTCGATTACCGTTGCCCATCACCAGGCAGAAAGTGGAGCCATGGCTGACCACCACCAGACCCAGCCTTTGCCGCCGGTTGCTGACAGCCACCAGACACAGCCTTTGCCGCCGGTTACACTGGCCACACCAACCGCCAGGCCATTCTGTCGTAATATTGGGATCGAAATCCTTCTACCTGGTTCCTGCAGGTTGAGTGCTGTTTTGAGTTGACCAAGATTACGTCGCAGTCGACGAAGTATAGCCGCGTAATCGCGTCCTTTCCGGCCACTGTGGTGGCTGAGGTCGCGGACACTGAAGCTGCGTTCAGCGCTGCTCTACCGGCAAGGCCATACGACCAGCTTAAAACGGCCCTGTTCGAACGGACTGCCCAGTCTGAGCGATACAGTATTCAGCAAGTGTTGTCCACGGAAGAGCTCGCGACTGGCGCCCCAGTCAGTTGTTACAACACATGCGGCAACTTCTTGGCCCTTGTGCACACACCATGTACGGTGCTTTGTTGCGCAAGCTGTTTCTTAAGCGCCTCCCAGCTAACGTGCAGATAGTTTTGGCCCCTTCATCCACAACAGATTTGAATAGGCCTACTGCCCTGGCTGACAAGGCTATGGATGTTGTGAACCCACCCCGTCAAGTTCCCTCCACCGCCTCACCATTCCATCAAGTTACCTCCACCGTTTTCATCATCGTCCAGCCACGCTCAAACCAATGATACGCTCCATACAATGTGGACCGGCTGTTCGACCGCCGCGTCGACCAGCTCGTCGTGGCCGGTGTGAGCAGAGGCATCTCGACAGCGGGTGGCCACCTACGTCACCGTTCACCCTCTCGCCGTCACTCACCTTCGGTCGAGCGTTTCCTGCGGAACTTTCCGAAATAGGTGTTTGCTATTACCACCGTGACTTTGGCGACCAGGCTCGCCACTGTCGGCTTCCGTGTTCCTCGTAGGGAAACCACATGGCTGACCACTAACGGCGACCAGTGGTTAAGGCCTCAGTGAGTGTCGCCTTTTCTATGTCAACATCCCGCCCTCTACACGGTCGGAGCACTCGTCCACCTCAGCGATCATTTACCTCCAAGCTGTTAACGGCCATAGGATCCCCGTGTGCAAGCAGCGCTTACTAAATCTGAACCTGGGACTCCACAGACCTTTTCGATGGATTTTCATGGTGGCTAACGTCGGCTGCTCGACCATCGGTTCCGATTGTCTCACGCATCACGGCCTCCTTGTCGATGTCAAGCGTCGAGGTCTCGTCAACGCCAACACATTAATTTCCATCCAAGGCATTGCTACGCCAGCGACCACAGAAATGGCACGCTCTCTTGCCACTGTTGCCGAAGGGCCATTCGTGGCCTTGCTGCAGGAGTTTCTGGAGTTGACATCGCCGCCCGACTGGAATAAGCCTGTCAAGCACGACGTTCGTCACCACACACCCAGGAAAGGCCCCCGTGTCTTCTTTCAGCCCCGACGACTTGACCCCGACAGACAAGGTGGCCGTGGAAAGTCTGATCACATGTTGGAGCTCGGTATCATACGCCCAACCTCAAGCAGCTGGGCCCCACCACTCCACATGATTCTCAAGAAGTCAGGAGATTGGCGGCCCTCTGGGGACTATCAGCACTTTAACACCAGGACTGTGCCCGACCGATATCCGCTCTCCAAGGTTCAGGGCTTTTTTCACGGTGCTACCATTTTCTCCAAAAAAGGCCTCGTTGAGGCATATCATCAAATTCCCGTCGCCGAAGAAGACGTTCCGAAAAACGGCCATCAGGATACTTTTGGAATTTTTGCATTTGTCCACATGCCGTTTGGACTCCGCAATACAGCGTAGCCGTTTCAGAGATTCATCGATAGCGACACGCAGGGGCTACCCTTCTTCTTTGCATACGTCAAAGATATCCTCGTAGGCAGTTCATCCCTGCATGAACACCTCTGCAGCATCGTCGCCTCCTGCTTTAACGGCTGTCTGCACACGAAATCGTCATCAACGTCGCGAAAACTGAGTTTGGAGTGCCGTCGCTTGAACTCCTCGGCCATCATCTCTACTCCACTGTCATCAGACCTCTCTCTACAAAATTTGAGGGGAAATAAGAGACTTCCTGAAGCCCACCGCCATGAAGAAACTTCGTCAGTTCCTTGGCTAGGTGAATTTTTACACCAGTCTCATACAACTGTGCCACCCTACACAATTTTGCCACCAATTAAACCGCCTCCATTGTACTAAATCTGGTGATTCTATGCTGCATTGGGACGAACGTGCTGAAGAAGCATTCTTCAGCCATAAAGAGTGCCTTAGTGGATGCTGCTGTCTTGGTTCATCCAAAAGCGGAAGCCCCACTCGCGCTGATGAGCGACGCATCCAGTATCGCTGTTGCCGCAGTACTTCAGGGTTGGCTCAATGACAGGTGCCGGCCTCTCACCCTTTTCTCTAGGCGTATCACAGCTACACAGACGCACTAAAATGTGTTCGGCCGAGAGCTGCTCGCTATCTATCTCTCTGTACGCCAGTTCCACCATCTCGTCGAAGGCAGGCGCTTCGCGATCTTCACGGATCACAAACCCCTGACATATGCCTTGGGGCGTAGTCACAGTCTTGGCATGCCTCGCTAGGCACTTCAACTTGCGTTTGTGTATGAGTTCACAACGGACATTTGGAACATCAGCGGGAACGCCAACATCCCAGTAGACACTCTTAGCCGCTTCGACGTTGTCGTGTCACCGTCGTGCCATCACTCACTTGACCTTTGGACGCTCGCCAAACTTCAGGCTGACGACCCAGAGCTAGCCCACTTCCGGGCATCTCCGACGTCCGTGAAGCTCGAAGAACTCATCCTTGAGGGGGTGACTGTTGTGTGCGACCTGTTCTCTTCTGTTCCTGGTCATTTTGTCTCCTCGGATATGTGTAGGCCCATTTTCCACACACTACACATAACCCATGCTGGTGTTTGTGCCACTCAATGCCCCGTCTCCTCGCGCTTCGTATGGCCGAGCATGCACACCAACATTAAGGACTGGGTACTTGGCTGTGCCTGTTGTAAACGAGCCAAGGTGACGCGCTATCCAGTTCCACCGGCTCAACGCTTCCTCCAACCTAGCGAGCGTTTTGAGGTGGTCCACATCGACATTGTTGCACCGCTGCCAGCCTGTCAAGGTTTCCGCTACCTGCAAAACGCGTCGACAGGTACACGCGATGGCCCGAAGTGATGCCAATCCCTGACATCACAGCCAACACGGTTGCCGCTGCGTTCGTCTCCACTTTGGTCTCACGGTTTGGCTCTCCTAGAACCATCATGACGGATCGTGGCCGCCAATTGGAATCATCCCTCTTTACCAAACTTCTCCACCTGCTTGGACAATTATGACCCGCAGGGCCTCATATCACCCTCAGCCCAACGGGCTGGTCGAATGCTTTTAAATGCAGAGCATTTCTTTAACTCACGATGTCACCCGACGTTGTCGGCGTTGGCGTGCCTCGTCGTCCGCAACAGCCGTTCCAGGTGCGCCCTCTCCCCCACTACTCCTCTCCCGCATCACGCTACCCTCCTCGCTCTCGACAACAGGTCCGCACCCCTCGCCCTACACTATATAAAAAAATAATACTTACCGGCGCCTCGTTTCGATCCCACGACCCTGCGGGCAGAACGCAAGGTACATGGTGCTCTACCCACTGCGCCACAAAGCCGACACAGAATGGAAGGCTACGAACGCGCCTTATATCCTTGACTCATTCAAACTACGTCAAGAAGCTGCTGATACAACGCATTCACTACCACCAACTCCCCAAACACTAAACGTTAACGCAATACACCCTCCCCCTATGCGACGAATTTACTCGAGTCCGCCTCGCGGGGAGATGGGCCCTTTTATCGGAACCTCAAGGTAGCTGTTACTGCTCACGAGACGTTATCCGAGTGGGCGCAGCGCCTTCCGCTGACTCTTTTGGCTATTATATGTGCCCTGAAGACCGACCTGTCCTGTTCCAGTGCAGAAATCGTTTATGGCTCGGCACTCCGGCTCCTTGGTCATTTCTTCGACCCGCCAGCACAGTCATTACCTAGCAGCGATTCTATGCAAAAATTCCCTCGAACTTCCCCGAGGGGGAAAGTGTGTAAGTGCGAATGCACGGTTGTTGATTGCGCGATTACGGTGGATATCGTGATCTTAATGAGTAGTCGAGAGATTACACACACGCACACAACTACAAAGAAAGATATTTCACTCGTTATTGCTGGTACCGTTGCCCGGTCCGCCATCATCGTTATCGAGATGCAGGACCAGCGACCGCTCTCGACGACGGCGCGCGCTCGACTAATACCCTCCCGCGCCACGCGGCCGCTACACGAGCGCCCTCACGCGTCGGAATTAGGAGCCCCCGCTACGCGAGCGAGAGCTCTCCCGCCCGAAGTGGAGGGGAGGCGCCCAACACCCGGAGTCACTGAGCGGAGAGAGGAGGAGGAGAGTAGCGCGCGCCCATCTCCCCCCGTTGCTAGGGAAGACGAGTAGCGCGCGCACCCGCAGCTGTTGCTATGCGGACGACGGCGGCGGACGATTCAGGCTCGCTTAAGAAGTGCATTCGTACTTAAAACTACGCATGCTCTTTCGGCTACTTCAACCTCAGCCTACACGACCTTCCCCGCCGAGACGCTTACATCAGGTGAGACCATCGCAAAGCAACCCACATTTATATGCGGAACGACGCTGTTCGCAGGCCCCTCCAACCTCACTATGCCGGCCCTTTCCCGGTACAACAGCGACCCTCATGAACGTACCTCGTGGACATGAACAGCCGCCCTGACACCATTGCCCTCGACAGGCTGAAGCCCGCCTACATGGCTAACGCCGCTCTGGATCCTTCACAAGAGGCTCTACATACAGGCGCGCCTCAAGCGCCCCATGTGCACTCTGTAGCCCGCCACATTCATTGGCGTGTGCGGCCTTCAATGATCACCACAGAGAATTAACTGCGCCGTACATTCCACGTACTCAATGACCTTCTGCAGCTTTCGTTTGCTATGTTCCCAATTTCTCTACCGCGCTCCGCGCTAGGGGGCACCCCTATAGCGGCATCATAATCATCACCACAGCAGCGCCTATCACCACATCGTCTACACTCCATCATCATCAGCAGCAGCATCATCACCATCTACCGCGGGTGCTTTCGTGAGCAGTTCGAGCCACGCGCGAAGAGTAAAATCATGTTCCTGTTGTGGCAAGACGTCTGGTGCCGTCTCTCTCACCTGATCGGGGCTCTACAAGGGCGTTGGCCCAGAAATGAGTATGTTGAATCTGCGTGCAGTCAACATTACTACGATTTTGCTGGGAGGGGCCCGTATGCATTGAATTTACGGTCTTTAGAGCTTACTTTAAACCTCGACAAGTTATGTTGGTAAAGCTGCCATTGTTTTATGGACGCCTGAATTCTAGATACTGCACCACCGGTTTGGTTGGTGTAACTTGGCAGTTAATTTTTTCCGTAACATTCTGCAATTCCTTACTGGTGTGCATCTGTGTTTTGCGGTAACCACCCATACACTTGTGCACTCTATTCCACCCACTCCTGTATCGTGTGCCACATCGCGACGGCGGGCACAAGGCACGAATTGAAGCGGGTTCTCAAAGCTGTGACAATTCAGATACATGGGTGGGCACTGGAACCAACTTACCAGCCGAGAGAAATCTGAGACCGCGGGCTTCTCTTCCATTGGTAAAACAGCCGCTGCTTGGGTCGCCCCGGAGCATGCAAGCAGGGGTCCCAGAAAGAAAATTACTGATGTTGAATTGGCTCTTCATAGTGATAAGCCTGTGTAGTTTCTTGGCAAACTAGAAGGTTTGTTTGTAATATGCACTTTCCCATTTCCAGATAGAACAGACGCTACTCAAAATTAAAAATGTGCCCGTCATCCAACTTTGTCAGCGGGAGGCAGTCTGAGTTGGTATAGCGTATTCCAGTACAAAGATAATATGAGAGGTTATGTTGCTCGGTTTTGAGACGAAGTGGGTTTGCCAGCTATAGCAGTCGTTGTGCATAGTACACAGCATGCTATTTTAGAAGTGTCTATTTTGACTGCGGGGACCTATCAATCGCCGCGTGGCACACGCTCAAGCACCTTCGCGTAGTTGCTTTCCCTTGCTCATCTGGTGCACTTTGGAACGCGTAGGTGCATCACTGTGCGCTTCATAAGTATGTGCTATGAATAGCACAATCACGTGGTTGTGGCTACTCCTGCAGAGAACGCAAAAGTAAAGCCGACCACAAGACACTCTCATAGATGAACAGAAGCGTGTCTAGAAATAAAAACGTCACATCAGAAATAGGTGCTAAAAATAGCTAGCCCGCACTGACCAGCTTTAGTGGCCATGACAGAATGGCAGCCTCATCTTGATTGTCGGCTCCCCCAGAGATTCTTGCAGGGAAAACGGCTCCACAGGCCCGTCTGAAAACTAATTACCAAGCATATTACTAGAAGTAAAAATATAAAACAGAAACGGCACTGCCTAATTTCGAGGGTATCAGGAGGTTCTTTAGAAAACATAACACACGAGTTAAAGCAACCAAGTTTATGCTGGCGTTATATTGTAGAAATAAAACTACTGCGACTTGGCAGTATGAATATTTTGTCCAAATTTCAAAAGCCCATTGCGACTTGACATAAGGAAACATTATACAACTTATTCAAACTGCAGAGAAAGCCCAAAAAAGCCTAATAACGCGTTGTTTGGCCGTGAAACAACGCTTTGAAGCTTAAAGGAGACATATATACATATGTTAAAAGAGGCAGTATTAAAACTATGACTACGGAAGATTTTTATCACGAGCGAGTCAATTATTGCCTAAAAAGTAAAATATATAAATGTAATTTTTATGTGGCCAAACTATTAATGCCATAAGAAACTGCGTATTAAAGGTTATTCTGTGTAGTGTGAACTAGGAACAGATTATGGCCAATTACACCTAATTCCTGACGTTATTTGAAATCATTGATATTTTAATGGCGAAGTAACTCCCGTCCAACTGAAGGGCTTTGGAAGCTCGTTCACCAAAAATAAATCAGGTTACATTATCATGAGACAGATTTATTTGCTACAGGCACAGGGTATTTGTCAGGGACACAAAAATGTTGCGGCGGCGCTACAGCCGGGCGCTGCAAGAGAGATGGCGCTGGGCTGAGCGGCAAGTGATGAGTGCGGGCCATGTGCCGCTTGTGTGCAAGCAGTCACGAACACCACGAGCGTGAAATTAAACGGGGCCCCAGCTTTTGGGTCCACGGCATAGCGTTCAGACAAGTCTCGGCACGTCTCTCTGTCGCGGTCCCGGCAATGTCAAAGCGGTTCCAGAGGGATCGATGTCCAGCCGGGGCTTAACCTCGTTCTCTCCCTTCTCTAACTCCGCTGCTGATGCAGGCATGGTTGTAACTCCTGGCGTGTAATATTTGCGTAACATTTACCCGGTCCCAGACGAAGCCCTCTGGGCACGGAAAATTGCACGTCGTCCTTCGCCCCGTTTTAGGCAGAAAACATGCACCACTTGTGTCTTTTTGGATTGTGCGTGCGTAACAACGTGCGTAAAACGTGTGCGTAATACCGGTGAGACGCTGCAGCCCATCAAACGGGCCGATGTAGTGTGACAGAAGTTTATGGGATAGCCCGCGCTTTCGCAATTGCGTCCATAGCCACACAAAATCATCCGGGCGATACGTAACATCACATTGGCGACTGTCAAATCGCTTTTTGAACCGCTGCTTGGACGCGACAGTCCATAGGCGGGCAAGTCCAGGGGCATCTTCTGCTAAGCAGGGGTCCGCCCCAGCGAGGGTTTGTCATGCAGACAGACAGAAACCACGCCGTCCAGTCAGCTACTAGGTTTACGGGCGTAATGATGAAGAATTTCACCATCTTCCCGTAGGGGAACCCTGAGTAGTATGCGAAGCAGCCATAGGGTCGACTGAAGTTCCCATTAGTTTTCAATTCGATCGCGGCGTTGAGCGGCGCACGCCTTGCGTCATTTATACCGCGGAAGTACAGTGGCGCCCCCAGCGGAGTATGCAGCGGCTACCGGCGCGTCTCTAATTTTAAGCTGCTTCCAATTATCGCGCACGCAGCCGCAGGTGTTGCCGTTCATTGCACAATCCCGTAGAGGAGAGGAGCCTCGGAGAGGAGAGGAGGAATGCCGGAGAGGAGAGGAGCGCCAAGGAGAAGATGAGGAATGCCTCGCATACTGCTCAGTGTTCCCCTACGGGAATTTGACGACGGTGGTTGAACTAGAAGCTATCTCCTGATGGGTTGTTTGGTTGGCCAATCCCTAGGGGCATCTTTCCACAATCATCATCAGCGGTGCCGGGCCAGGAATGCGCAGTGGGGGTGTGGTAATCAGTGTTCTGCTACGGGAAGATGACGACGGTGGTTGAACGCGAAGCTATCTCGTGATGCATTCTTTGGTTGGCCAATCCCTAAGGGCATTCTGGCACAATCATCATCAGCGGTGCCTGGCCAGGCATGCACAGTGGGGCTGCGGACGGCGGACGACGACGAGGGAGGGAGGAACACAGCCCCGATCATGAGATTCTTCGCATATAAAATGGGCTGTAACCGGTGGTCTCATGCTTCGGCGTGTTATACGCGTGTGTCATGAATGCCAACAGCTCGTCGCAGTTTCTGTGGTTAGAAGCCACGTACATCGATAGTATGGTCGTCAATGTTTTGTTGGTTCGTTCCGTCAAACCATTATTCGGAGGTTGGTGTAGCAAAGACTGGCGAAATTGCACGGCACAAAGGCGAAGAAGCTCTTCAATCACCGTCCCAGTGAATTGACGCCCACAGTCAGTGATAACGATTTTCGGGGGTCCATGGCATAGCAATATGCGCCTGAGCAAGAACAGCGAGATTTCTGTTGCAGTTGCAGAGGGCGGAGAAGCCGTCTCAGCCTAGCGCGATGAGTTATCCACGCATACAATAATCCAGCGATTTCCGAGCGCGGCAAAGGTCCTAACAAGTCTATGCCAACTTTTTCAAAAGGACGATATGCAGCATCCTTAGGCTGAAGTGGGCCTGCCGGGAGAGTGGTGGATGTTTGTAGCATTGACATTTGGTTCAAGAAGCCACATATCGTTCAATAGTTTTGCGCTTGTTGGGCCAATACAAGTGTTTTAGGTGCAGTGAAGAGTGCGCGCGAGCCCCATGTGGCTGGAAATTACAGCATCGTGCATAGTGTTTATAATGACGTTGCGGAGTCTTTTTGGTAGCACAAGAATACTAGAACCAACGACGGAATAGCTCTTGAAAAGAAAGTCGTTCTGGAGGCCGAAACCGCTACTAGGGCTTGACTCGGCTGCAGCAAAAAGGGGGTCCAAAGTATTGTATTTGTATTGTTCCTGTTTCTACACAGCTATATCGGGGAACGCCGTCGACACCGAGGTGAGGCACTTATAAAAGTTGTCAGCATCTGAGTCCGTTGATTGTAATGGCAGCAGAGAAAGGCAGTCGGCATCACCCTGCTTCCGACCACTATTGTATGACACCATGAAACCATAGTCGGAAAGCCCAGCGCACCAGTCGCCCACATGGATCTCGAATACTGATGCCCCAGCATAGGGAATGGTGGTTTTTGACGATTGTGAAGGCATGTTCATAAAGATGAGCGAAGTCGTTGTGTGGCGAAAACGACCGCCATACACTCTTGTTCCGTGACTGTGTAGTTCCGCTCTGGCTTACTGAGAGTGCGGCTCACATAAGAAATAACATAATTCCCGTCCCCCGTCGCTGTGACGTTCAACAGGGACTGCCTCACTCCAACACCACCGGCATCGGTGTGCCCTTCCGTTGGTGCTGCGGGATCAAAGTGATACAGAACCGGCTCCGACGTCAAGACATGCTTCAGGAGGCGGAACGCGATGTCACAGTCGGACCTCCATTTGAGTTGGACGTTCTTCTGGAGAAGCCTTGTTAGAGGGTAGGCCATGTCGCCAAAAACGGGAATAAAATGGCAAAAGTAGGAGCATACTCCTGAATAGCTGCGGAGTTCCTTAACAGAGCACGGTTCTTTAAAGCAGTTGACGGCTAGAATCTTCTGCGGATCTGCTCGGACGCCCTCTTTATCGACAACGAGCCTGAGTACAAGCGTTCGCTGTTCTTCAAATCAGCCTTTCTTGGAGTTTACGATGAGACCAGCCTTACCCAAAAAGTTCAAAACATGTTCAAGTGGCCAGGCGAGCGTTGCGCTCTTGAAAAGGCCACCGAAAACCACGATATCATCAAGGTAGAACACGCACACTTGCCATTTAAATCCACGAAGTACAGTGTCCATAAAGCGCTCAAACGGGGCAGCGGCGTTACAGAGTCCGAGAGGCATTACATTAAATTTGAAAAGTCCATCGGACGTCACAAAGATGGTCTTTATTGTCGGGGTGAACAGGAATTGAACAGTATAACGCTGAATGAAGGAAATCTATTGCAACGTCTATCCGGGGCAGGGGATACACATCCTTCTTGGTAAATTCGTTAAGGCGCCGTTATTCGACGCAGAAGCACGATGACCCATGTTTGTTTTTGACCAAAATCACCGGCGCCGCTCAAGGACATGAGTATTCCCCAAACACGCCCTTCCGCAACAACTCGTGGACTTCTTTTTCGTTAACGACTCGTCGCTCAGAAGGAGAGAAGCGAGAAGGCTTTCGCCATATGGGCCGGGCTGTTCAAGTGTGAATTGAATTGTGGGTCCGTGTGTTCGGTACAGACGAGCAATGATGTTGGCGGCCAACATCAAACACCCTTGAGTACCGCGTAAGAACTTGCACCAATGCGCGACGTTTTTCTGGGCCAAGAGATTCATTTACCATAGTCTCCAACATGACTGGGTCCAGTGGGTAATTAATACAAGAAGAATCTAAGGTTTCTGTCGAAACCGCCACTGAAGATGGCTCCTATTTGGAGAATTCCGCAAGCTTTAGGCCACGGAGAAGCACGGCGGGGTTAGCAGTGCAGTTAACTGCGCACAATTCGGTGTGTCATTGGACAAGCGACACAACTGACCGTGGCACCAAAATGTCTTTTTTTCAGAATGCAGAAGGGGTACTGGGCATCTCACTCCAAAGGAGCGGAAACAACCTGCCCCAAAAGATGGAAGCGTAGAATCGACAATTAGTTCTCAAGACACTGTGGAACGCAAAACGCCAGCTATGTCTCGGCAGAAGGCGACGGTGCAGTTCCACAACCCAGCCGGGCGGATTAACGAGGGGGCCGCGTCTTCAAAGGAAAATGCCGTTGCTTCCCGAGGAGACCAGGTAATAGCCATAATGGCTTATCCACGGCCCACATCCCGGGCGCAAAGCGGACAATGACGACCCCTCGATGGCGCCGACGCCGACTGAGGGGTGCGGGAGCCACCCAAGAAGAGCACAGGTTGTGCGAGTGTCTTCAGAAACGACACACAAGGCAGGAAATAAACAAAGAAACAGCCCACATAAAAAAGCAGTTGAACAAGCCCCCGTCTCATCACATGAAATGGATCGATACAACGAATGTGTAGCTTACATTTCATATTTTTTCAAGTAACAAGGGCTTGCATATTATGAAAAAAGAAAAACAACGGTGTGACGCACGTACTAGAGCAAATCTCTATTGATCTAGGAAACAAATGACACTTCGTAGCTAGCCATCAATTGCAGTATGAATTCGCACACAGCATTCTTTAAACAAACTGACAAACGAAAGACAAACAAAGAATACGCGCGTACAAATCGTAGGACACGGGGAACCATATTAGTGAACAAAAATAGCTTACAAAGTGACATTTCGGTCATAAGAGCAATAAGAAGCATTAAAGCATACGCAAAAGTAACCTGTTGACAACGATGAGCCATCCAGCGCTTGAGAAGTGGTAACATGCGATACGTGCCGCTACAACGGCAAGGTTTGAAGGCAGGACAGCCTTCCCGGAGACACATTGATACCCCTTGTGAGAGTGTTGTATTTGTTGATCAGATACGATTCGCAGGCTTCCCTGTTGAAATGGGTTTTAAATCCTGATTGCAGCACTGTGGCCTTAAATTAGTCGAGCGGGTGTTTCAAATAGTTGATATGTTTTGCAAGCGGGAGATAAGATTTTGTTTTTGCATCGGGTCTGTGATTATTGATGCGGGTTCTAAAAGAATTTTCAGTCTGTCTAATATATTGCGCACCACAAGCACCACATTCTAGGAGGTAAACTAGATTTGCAGTGTCACAATTAAAGCTGCTCCTGATCTGCATGGAAAAGTCAGATTCCCTGCTCTGAGCGCTTGTTGTTGGTGTCATCATCCGACACAATTTGCACCGGGGTTTTCCACATGGTGTGGAACCTGAGAAACTAGTTTCTCATGGTCGAGATGATGTTACAATGTATCTGATGTTTCTTGCTCGCCGATACACCACGCTTGGTGGTTCTGTGATGACGTGCTTGATTCTTTCACTCTGGAGCAAGATGTTGTGGTGTCTCCTTAGGATTTTATTGACGTTTGGGCCAGATGCCGAATATCTCAGAATCAGACTGGTTTGTGACCTCGAAGTGGAGGTTTTATTCCCACTAATAAGTATAGAACGCTCCTGTTCTGATGCCTTCCTGATTGAATCTTCAATGAGTGGTAGTGGGTATTTTTGTCTTGCGAGGTCAATGCGGAGCTGATCACAATTAGAAGCGAAGTCATTTTGCTTAGAGCAAATTCTGCGGAAGCGTAATGCTTGGCTGTATGGCATGCCCGTTTTCCAGTGTCTCACATGGCTGCTGGGAAAGTTCAAGTATTGGTGTCGGTCGGGGGTTTTGTGTACACCGAAGTAGGCAGTGTGTGCAAGTTAGTTGTTATCTGCACGTCAAGAAAATTTATTGTAGAAGTTGAATACTCACGTGTTCTGAAGGGCGATACAACTAATAGAAAAAATATCATATGAGGACAGTGCGGTGTCCTGCAAGCACATGGTAGCTTACTTTATAAAGGCAGCCTGCAAAAGTCAAAAGGAAAAAAAGGACTGGACAGAAGTAGTGGGGCAAGTAGGTGCATACATCCTTTTGCACTCAAAAGTTTTACGGAACCCAAAGAGGCTCATTTTGGCTACCACAAATTATGTCCCATGTACTCTTACAATATCCCAAGGCGCCTCTTGGGGGAACTGAGAGAATGATGAGTAATTCAAACCTGTTAGCAGCCATCGTACTAGGGGAAACAAGAGCATCTACAGAGCTTGCGATGTGGCAGGAGTATTACACCTGATGAAGCCAATGGTGAAGGCAAGACGTGGAAAGCAGTTGGAAGGAGAGAGGAAAAACGCAAAAAGCGAAAACTCCACACAGAAGTAAAAGGCCCACAACAAATCATTGTCTGTAGATACTATAAAAGTAAAGTGCTAGAAAAATTTTCTATTGTCTGAAATCTAGTACAAGTAGCAGGGATAGCCTTGCTTCTTCCATGCTACTGCAGACATCCATCAATATTTGTACAGTTTTCGAAGAAAAAATTCAAAGACTATGAAAGGATGTCTTACAAAATTTAGAGAATAATAACGTAGTTCGCAGAGGTAAATTTATTTGCGGAGAACGAAAGAAAGTGATTTAACTCATTGCACTTAGTTTGATTCTACTAAACGAAGTTCCCTAGACTGCATCTACTATTTCATTTGGCTACACGATATTGTTAAGCTCAGGACAAGTCCTTCATGTTGTTTTATGTTTGAATTTTGATGCTGCTCAGCTCTACATTCGATACTGTAATCTTTAACTATATCTTGTGCACACGTGCGACGCCTACTGATGTTTCCTCAATTTTAGCAGACACAGCTGCAGAAGCTGTTAAACAGGTAGCAATCGCTTCAAGCTTTCTGGGCATGTGCGTATCACCCGATCACCATAGACACATCAAACCGACACATGGGAAAAAAGATAGCAAACAATGCTCCTATCGCACCAGAGTGGGGACATACCAGATAGAAATGATCACGATAGTTTGGTGACTGCTTCTTTGTAACAGGCGGGGGGCGCTCTTCAATTGGTGCTAGGACGTACTAGGGCGTCCTATCCCTCAAAAGGTTGTTGCTGTCACTTTTTCGCAAACTCATCTTCACCATTCCTCCTGTCTACATTACGCAGCGTATACTTTGATCAGTGTGCTTGTACTGCTTACCCGTCTTGTCAACGCTGCTGTAGTCTCATGCATGCCCTTTTAGGGAGTTCTTCATGCACAGCACGAAGAAACAATACACAGAACAAGACAAACCACTGACTCAGTGCTGTGTCCCCATCCTTCTTTTCGTGTCCCTTTCCTGAGTGCTGTGCATAAAGAATGTCACAATAACAAATAGCCCACCGTCAAAAAGTTGTGCAACACCACCTCGTGATTTCTCTATGGTGTTACCAGTCGTGTGCTGGGTGTTTAGCTGTTGGGACAGAAGAGAATTGGTTCAACTAACTCCTCTATCCCCACCACATTTTGCACACAGCGCCTAGATCACATTACACCACTTCCACTTCCACTTCGGCATTTCAACAATCAACATGCATAAAAAAGAGCAATGTGGCAAACAGACAATGCTCAGGCGCTGATGCTACGAGGCTGGAATTTATTTTTAATGTGGTGCTAATATGTCCACCCGAACACGATGCCGAAAAAGGAACTTAAAATGCTACAAAATTATACAGTTTATATTCCTGTTCAATTGACGTAACTGCATTTTCCATGCGAACAGGCGGGTATTGCAATATGCCCTTGGAGGAGGCAGAGATGCCTAGCCTCACTGTGGCTAGCCACTTCAAGCTTTTGGCCAACCTCGAAGTTGAGGACAGCCAAAAATGACATGTTGAATGTACGTTCACCTTTCCCTTGCGCAATAAGTTTCACTTAAGTCCCCAGTGTTGCAGAGAGCGATAAGTAATCAAATTTTTGAGGACCACGCTTAGCCCCTCTAACGGACAGTTCACACAACATAACCCCGTGGAAACACGAAGAATTAAAGGTTTGTCAAGGACATAAAACAATTTCCATGACTTCCAAGGCTTTAAAAACCTAACTTTTAATTTCAAAGGTTTTAAATGACCTGTGCACTCTGATCGGTGATCATCGACACCTGCAGCGTTGCAGCGACTTGTACTGGTTCTTGTGAGATGCTCCATGAAATTTCCTGTCATTTGTTAGCAGCAGGTTTAGCTTATCACTATTCATGCACGTTAGCCGACAGAGAAAGTGATGAGAGGGGGTACACTTGAGAACACTGCTTTATATGGTTTCCTAAAATAATGACGGCCGCTGTCTCCAGCAGCATAAAATTATCACTTGCCTTTAGAGTACCATGTGGAGGGCAACAAGCATGTGGAACTGAGTCAGCCCAAACGCAAGCATCAAAGTTTGACAACAGACCTTCCTTTCGTGCATTGTCAGGCATCCATGCACTCAAGGTTTAGCCCTTGTTCCATATTTTCGTCGAGTCTCTTGGGCTGAAAATGATGTGATAAAAAGACAATTTTATTAAAAAAGCTTACCAGAAAGACGAACACTCCATATAACGACAGACTTTCTTGAAGAAATCTTTAGCCCAGTACATTCAAATTGTCAACAATGAACTACTATTGTTTAACAGCCTACTTTAAAGTAGAGTTAGCTACAAAATATAACCGAAAGGTTTTGTTGCTTTTCCGAATTTCTCAGTAGTGAAATACTAAGGATATTCCAGTTTTCAACATTCCAAAGAATAAACTCTGGTACAGACCGTTCTATGAACAGCTGTACTCAAGAAACCACAAAATACTCGGCTATCTAGAAAGATGGTACTGGGCTGCAGTGTTCAAAAATTTCCACCTCGCCTGTCTTTTATAAGCACACAAACTTCGTGCATAAGTCTTAAGCTAACCCTACTGGTAATGCATACTTGCACTTGGAGGGCCAAAATAGCGATATTTTGGAGCATTCATCATGCCTCAAAACCAATATGTGCACTTGTTTCTCTTACTGAAGCTTGCCTCAAGTGAAGTCTTGTTTTTTTGTGTTTTATAACAAGCCATTAACTCCGTTAGATATTCTGTACTGGATTAAGTACCGTGCGCTTTTAGTCAGGAATCCTTAAAAGGAGCTTTTGTTTGGTGACGGCGTCTGCAGTCAAAATCGGTTAATGCGGACTGTGTATTTACTCAAACTGATGCCTTGTTCCTGCTACTACAACGTGCACTTTAATTTGTGCTGGCTGGGTTTATCTAAAAGCGGTGATGCACCCACCTTGTTCCGGAAGCACAGCTGAAGCTGTACCCGTGGGTGGCGGTTGTGTTGCTAGAGCAGCAGGAATGTCGCAACGGCAAACACCGAGCACGCGTTAGTAAGATATGAATCAGCAACGCGTCCTTAGTACTCCGCTGAATCAGGCAACCACAACCAGTGACGCCGCCAGAAGGCACGGAAAAGAGCTTCTCCACGGGGTGGCCGCGGTACAGCCCTGACACTACATGCTTTAACAAACTGTACAGGCGTACATGGGCAATTGCCAGACTCACGGTATAGCTTCACTGGTTAACAATGTGGATGGAGTGTATGGGGGCACTTCTCTCCAGGTTCTATTGCTGCATCGTTGTATTTAGTGAATTGTATTTCTTAATTTTGTGAATTTCGTGTCAGACGAAAAAAATTGCTGTACTCAATAATTTGCTGTACTCTATTGCCGCTTCAGAAATTTTGGCAAATTTTTACATGGTGAGCCTTTCATAAATGAGCGTGAATTTGTTCAGAATTTTTTTACAAAAAATTTATATAACGTCTGTTTCCAAGGTAGCCGCAATTCGGCCCTTTATATAGCAGTAAGAAAACATTGCGGTCGTTGAATACGTGTTCATTGTTAATAATATTGAGACCCCTTAAAAATTGTGCTGGCGTAATCACTCTTCAAAGTGTTGCTTTCGTACAAAAAACCAGGAACAGACACACGTTAGCTAAACACTGAGCTACCTGGTATTCATTCCAATAATCGCGCTGGGTCACCAAGATGGTTTTACATGCATTTAAGCTATTGGTTTAATTGTGCATAGATCAGCAGGACGTAACATCGAGCGCTTACCTAAACAGGATAGGGAATTGGAACTACAAAAATATCGTGTTTCAAAATATCTCACTCGAAACTTCCACGTGATTGAGCTTTCTTAATTGACATTACGTAGAACGCATGGAACCTTGTGTATATGTGAAACCAAGAGCCTGGTTAAACCTTCTGTTGCTCTGCTGTTCAAAAAGTTTGCAACCCGGCCGATCACCTGTTGCCCATACGCCTGGACAACTTTCTCTGAAACTCCCTTTGCTCGCTAGCCTCGATAGGGACCGTCGTTCCTTCAATTTTCATTGTAAAGTGTCACGATATGCCGGCATTGCCCATGCGGAAGCTTGCTATACATCTTTGCTGTTTATGTTATCTTCCAGCATGCAGGAAGCACAGCGTCGCCTTTTATCAGAGCCCTCCTCGGACCCTCCTGCGCTATTGTCGTTTCCCTGCCCCTCGCGCGACAGACGCCTGCCGCCTCGTTCTTCTTTTTCCATGTTATTCTGAGTAGCTGAGAACAATTTCTCTACCTGAGGCGTTCTATAAAACAGAGATATAGTAAGGGCACTCAAATAGGAAATAAAAAATTAAAGCCGTTCCACTCAATGTGAAAGTTGTCGGAAGTTCAGAGCAGTGATTCGCCACAAAGGGCTGTACCGCCGTTATCCGCTTACTGCTACCACGCCATGCAATTCAAATTTCCCGCCTTCGCAGTGCTCGCGCGCCCCCTGCCTGAAACGGTGCCAGCGGGAGCACTGTTCCTTTTGTGCTTTTCTCCCCGCACGTGCCGGCGTTGCACTGCCACATTTTGCGTTTACTATAGTTAATACCATCTAAATGGACGTCCTTAACTAAAGGAACGCGGAAGGTGCCGGCTAATTAGGCATATTTTTCCTCGAATGTACCTATAGTTTCATTTGCCCTAAACAACGGGAAGATGTGTGACAAGCGCCAGCGTTTCACGAGTTTCGAACGCTTATGACTATATAAACCGTTTGTCTTTCGAAGCATATGGGGTACGCCGTGAGCAACAGCGTTACCCCGCGACGCCGCCTTGGTGCTCATATACTTGAGTCGAGCGAGCGAGCCAGGACGACAAGGCGAGCGCCTAAAGTGCTCTGCACTTAAAAGGAAGTTGTACCAGTGTTCTTAGAAATAAAATTAACTACCTCAGAGGGAGTGTTCTGTAGTTCACTACGGAAATTTCAGTACGAAGGACGCTTGAATGTAGACATGCCCGCATTTTTTACGGTGGTCACCGTCCCTGTCAAGAGGCCTGTCTCTTTCAATAGTCTTACCGTTCATTACTCTGGTATTGATAAATACCTCGACCTACAAGGATTATGTTTTAGTTATAGCGTTATTTTGTATGTATAGTAACTTTTCGCATCCATTTACAACGATGTACTCCCTGTGAACCTAAACGGCACTACAGAGACGTGCTATCCCGGCTTTCGTTAAAGGGACACGGAAGTGATTTGTAAACAATGCGGGATTACGAGCGCAAACTGTAGTCCGGAGTCCCTGGGCCCTGTTTCGACCACTCTGTGCGCGTTTACGCGAATTTATTTAGTAGAAAAATCAATTCGAAAATGCTGTCCTCCTCTCTTACGCTCGCCCATTTTTCTGTGGCGTTTTCGTGTGACGTCAGCAGGAGAGGAGCTGACAATTGGCTGCGCTACTGCACGGCTCACCGACCTTCCGCGACCGCGTCAGTCGGCCCACCGTTTAGTCCGCCGGCCGCCCACGGGTCGTCGCAATTCGCTCGATCAGTTGAAACTAAGCCACAACACGTTTGAGAATGGAAGAATGCGCATTTATTTACTTCGTTAGTTTGTACACTGTATCTAGCTCCAAGTCAAGGTCGCTTCACACAAGCGCTGCACAAGCGCACATGCGACGCTTCGCTGACTGGTACGCCAGTAGGAAAATATAAGGCCTCTTGAATGGGGGAGAAGAGTGAGCGAAGTCAATATAGGTACTAAGGAAATAAAATCAACTGATATTTTTTACCGTACAGCGTAAAACTAGGGTGCGGGAAGCACTTTTTTGCGCTGGGGCGAACAAGCAGAGCGGTCAGCAGCACGACTACGCATCTGCGAACGCTTTCCCGTCTACGAAATGCAATTGCTAGACGTGAGCTATTGTGGAAACTCGGGGGACGCTTACTGCACGAGGCGCAATACAACAAATAGTCACCTAAGCTGCTTGAAATACTAAAACTAAATAAAAGTGTAAACTGGTTATACATTATATACCTTATATTTCCATTCGCCTGCCAGCGGCCGCCTGTGGCCTAGTCGTTTGGGGCGCTAGGTATGTCATCGCAAGTGTTTTGCCAGTCACAAGTTCGGAATCGCCGCGGGTACAATGCTTTTTTTTATTTATGAAGTTAACTTTTTTGTTTTTTCGCCGATGTTTCTTATACTGAGTTCACCTTTTTTTTGGGCCGCAACGTTCATTGCTCCACGAACTAGTCCACAGAACTCGCGCAGGCTGGCACTGGCCGCGCTAGCGAGTTCTCGTTGGCGTGCTGTTGCCATAAGCACCGACTGCTTGCGGGCAGTGGGCCACAGGCCAGAATCAACAGACCCTTGGCCTGGTGCGAACACGCTTTTTTACGATACAGGCAATGAGCGAGGCAAGCTCCAATATGGGGGAAAAGCGCATGCATTTGAGCGTCTGCGGGGACGCGGAGGGCGTTCATGCACTGCGTAGGCCTCAGATAGTGAATGCTACGATTCCAAGCCGTCCTGGGAGGCCTTATCTTATGCATTTTACAGCCGACAAACATGGCAGAAGCGCGGTTACTACGATAACTGGGATATTGAGAATGCCCATTCAACGACGCCATCGAATGTCAAACATGTTGTTTACAGACCGAAACCGAAACCGAAACTTGCTTGATTGCTAACCTTGGGCATCGTCCAATCACGGCGCCCCCTCCTCCCAACGTCACAGCTTAGTTTGTGCGGCAGCCGCAAACCGCGCATGGTAGTTTTTCTTCTTCTTTCGCGCTTTTGTAAAATAATTACCGATTTGTCAACCGGATAAACGATGAAAAGTGTGCTAATTTGAGCCAGTCTACACAGTGCAAGCAAAAACGGGAGCTTGACAAATTCACTTCAGTGTCCCTTTAAGCACTGTAGATGGGCTCTTGTAGCTTAGGTGTGCAACTGGTGTGCACATCGGATGACAGATGGGGTCGTATATAGAGTTAAGCGATGCCCCATGTGCCCAAACCTTTTGTTTCTTAAACAACGTTGGACGAATTTCATATACAGCTGACGCCTACTGACGACAACAATTTTAGAGGCAGGCACACACTGACCAAACAACATTTACCTTCCCCAGGGCATCTCTGGTGTCGAGGCGTTCAGGCAACTGAAAGCGTTTTTGAACACTAAGCACTATCCTCGCTACAAAACGTTCGCATACTTTCATAAAGCATATCATACTGCCTGAACATAATACACATCTTCGCTTCTTATCTCTATGGACTACCGTGCTTTTCTGCGAAGATTTATGGTTTGCGAGCGCATTAACTACTGCGCCCAGAACACTCACATGACGCCACCAGCACCTCATTTTTCGGACGTCTGTTCAAATCTGTTACGTATTAAGAATATGAAATACTTATCCAATGTTACTGGACGCCATATTTTCAATGCAGTGGTTAACCGGCTACGAGTGGAAGAAGAATATGTCAAAAGCGGCTTCCTATTGCAAGCACAGTACGGTCAGCTGAAGGGAGTCTAACGAAACAAATTTTTAACATCTCGATCCAGGTAACTTCTCCCAAGCAAACTGCTAAATGAAGATCCGAACATTTGAACAGAAGGCAAATGAGTCTGCACTGCTGGGTACGCGTCACAATAAAAATTATAAATGTTTTAAAGTACCCGTAATCTGCTTTTGACGTAAATGTTGGCATGAAGCCGTGATCACTTATATCGCTTTAATCGCAGGGGGAATGTGGTATCTGGCTTGTTTGGAATCTCTCGCGTATCGGCTTTTATACAAAATAGATAGCCAACACGCTTGGAGAGTCTTTCATTTCCATCTGAGTACTTACGGTGCATGCATGCTCCATAATTACCATAGGCTGTCTGTATACGCATTTTCTACAGGGCGAAAAAACGCTGTGAATGAACTTTTATGACGTTGTTTTCAAGAAAAACAACGTTTTAAATCAGATTTATCATTATCACAAGTCTGCTCAGGTCCACAGTATCCCTTTTTGGTTTTTGTTTATGTTGGGCGTGGCAAAAAGTTCGCACCATTTTGCAAAGCTTCCGGTGTATTCAGGGCTGTGAAATGCTGATCAAGTGCGTAAATGTTTACTGCAAGGCAGTATATGTCTGACCTCCTTCCCCACAAAGTTTTCATTTCAGCCTAGTGGCTCTACCAGCCGTTGCTGCGGGGCTGCTCCTCTCCATGGCCTACTCGCCTTTCACAACTGTTATTCTCCTCAACACCACATATGCCTTTTGCAATTTGCACAATCGGCATACGATGGTGCTAGTGCCATTATAAGTTGTTTTAGTAGAATTAACAGAAGTGCGAACGGGTGTAAAAACTACCGAACCCCCCTCCTGGCGGGAGGTTGAAACAATGACGTCAAATGGCCCAACGCTACCTGTATCTTGTCCGCTGTGGTCGTGAGGATTGGGTTAGTCCGTTACACAAACAGTAAGATGCCTATAATGCAAGAACGAAACAGACAGCTCTATGGTTCTCCCCTAGAAGAAAGCTCGGCTCCTCCCAAAATCCGTACAACTTAAAACGTATCGTCAAGGGCAAATTGCCAACAAACGAGTTTTTTTGTGCAATCCTCAGACTTGGTCCATCTTCCCAGCTCATCCGCGTTGTGGATGAGCATCCTTGGATGAGCATCCGTCAGCTGAACTAGCCAATGAATTAAAATTCAATTATTATAACCAAAGCTCACAGCTGCATGTTAAGTCACAGAGGCGTAGGTGTCCTCTGAATTTTTTGGTAGGACGCGGGCCTTTGATGACGGGAAGAACAGCAGTTCTGACATCAAAATGTTCCACTTTTGATGTGTGAAAGGCAATATCTTTGTCCGCGTTATAATTACGCCATTTCTTCCCGACACCCAATGAACTTCCCGCAGGAGGTGAGGGCACCACCGTTCTTAAAATGTTCATGCGAAGTAGTAGCTCATTCACGGCATCCAATAGTGTAATGGTGGTACGCAGATAGTGGTAATGATGGGAATCAACACGCAACACGTAATATGCAAAAGTGCTGAATGCTGACAAGTCTGTTCTTGGAATTCTAGTACCCGCTTCAAGCCAAGTTTAATGTCCAGTCAAATCTTCTAAAGGTTTGTCTCTGGCCAATGGCTATCTTTGAATTGGCGATATTTGAAGGATAAGGCCATGTTACTAGGTCATGAGCGTATAACTGGTGTCTGTTTTTTTTTCAGTTTTTCAACTGGTCGCACCCAAAAAGGTCACAAAAAGTATATTTATTGAAAAGAACATACAATCCTTCCGTTGAACTGAATGACTCGTTGTGTATTGAAGCTCTCACAGCATCAAGAACACCACCACTCCACAACTTGTCTGTATATTTTTTTATCAGTCCTATGGCTGGGTAAGTTGGTCAACATAATTCGGATTGAACACTTGTTTCAAGAGATGAGAGAACCTTGCCACCAAGAATTTTCAGGCCTTAAGAACAAAAACCACAGCAGCAATTTTCTCCCAATGACACGATCGTAATACATTAACCCTGTAGAGAAAAATGGTGCCTTTTATACGACGCGCAGAAAATCACACTCGCTTCCATGTCCCCAACCCACATATGCTTACTGTGTTTCTTAGTAGGCCTGTATATATCCCGAGTTAGTACAAGCGCTAACACTAACAATAATTAAAGAGGTGGTCTATTGTCTCACATATCAAACTAAAGCTTTTGTTCCAGCTGGACATCTCACAAAAAGTTACTTCTTTGGCTAAAGTGATCACGGGGAGCGTAGATTGATGACTTCACCTCGGTCACAGATAAATAAAAAATACTTTTAATCAGTTTGTGGGATATTTGAACTATAATACAGAACCGACACTAAATTCAATTACACGACCATAAAGGTACAACTTCAATTCCCATGGTAAAATAATCTACTTCTGTAAACAATTTTACCCAAACCTAGGTACTGCACATATTTTTAGGATAAACGAGCAAGCCTTACGGTGACCGCCGGATTTCAAAGCGAACGAATTCTTAGGAAAAAGAAAGGAAAAAAATTTTAGTTGGGCGGATGTCGCCCTGTCAAAAAACTAATGGATTTACCCATATACCGGCTGGCCGACCGAAAAGCTCAGATAGGATCGGTGGATACACGGCGCGTGCGTGAAACAAGCCTGGTATTTTGTGAAATGGTTTCTTGAAAACAGGGAAAAAGGAACGGTTATAGATATAAGACAGTGAACGCATAGATCATGAAGAGGAGCAATAGTTAGCCGCTATCACATATACCAAGCTTCGGTTTAGATTTACAAGATTCGAAGATGCGTTCACTTCTTCACAGAAAATCTCCACATGGGTTCGTTTTTCGTTCGCGATGTGGGACGTTCAAGGTTTGACGATCGATTTGAGACGCTTTGCGCGAAGTCTGGATGCGTTTTTACTAAGGTGTTTACGCAATTTTGCTAAGTTTCAAGTTAAGAAAACTTTCGTGCTTCTGTAAGTTTTTTAGAAAAGGATGGCAATGTTTTTCATTTCCAAGTCAGTTAGTGTGAATATGTGTAATTTATCGCAATTTCCAATATACCTGTTATCTTCAGGAGAGGGCACATCAACATTCAAAGTAATTGTGCACTATAAGTGTGTCTCGCTCTCAGTCTTCAACTTTGTACCTTCGGTTACCCAAAGAACGAAAAATAGCACGAGAAACGTATCTGCTATTATATAGAAGTATACAGAAAATCTGTTCAGCCTGGGGCCACACCGGTTTGTCGATCGTGCATTACAGTGCCGGAATGAATGTCCTTGGAGCGACTTTTTGTGGTAACTTTGGTGTGCTCCATTTACCCTCAGTGCAAATAATAACTGGGCTGGACTTCCTTCGCGAATACAGCGGGGTGATTACTGTCCGAAAAATTCTAGTCTATTTTTCAACCCGGTGACCACTAAGTAACTAAACTAGACGGTGAACAAAACAAATCGGCGTTACGCAGTTACGCCAAGAGTGTAACGTTGAGTTCATGAGCCAGCATTTTTGTTTCGGTCGAATTCGATCTATCGACCGGTAATATTGGCATTGCGAAACAAAATGTGTCCCGTCTACTTGCCCGGCAAGAGCGTGCTGGTCTTGGTCTGGCTGATTTAGCTGTGGGCGAACAAACGAAGATTCTACTTACCACTTTCAGCCTAGAACACCAGGGCTTTCCATACAATACTGCGGTCGCCAACTTCGAACAGGTATGTGAGGGCCGCCAATCAATAACCTAGGAGGTGTTATCAACACTCCGGAACCCAAAAAATATCCCAACACAGATGGAAACCCTTAACTGACCCTGTGATAACAGCAGAAGCACAATTAATATTTACATCCTAAGTTGTTTTTTTCTAGTCAAATGTGCCGAAAGCAACCATCGCTATAGTCAAAGGATCATCACAGACCAAAAAACTGTCATATACACCAAGACCACTAGAGCGCTTCAGCTAATCAAAAGTAGCCTATTTGTAGCCAAGTGAAGAAAATTTTCTAAGACAACATCATAGAGCAGTAGGGAAGACCTTAAGCATCCCCTGTGGTTCCAATCGAGCAGACAGCACCCTTCGCTTCTGCACAGACTACTCAAGCTGGACGGCATGCCCCGTCAGTCCTTACGCAGTGGACTTGGCAACACCGTACGAACGGATGCTCATAAATTTGCCCATTTTCTCCCGGATTTTTTTACTGTGGGTGAAATGCGTCCTGGGACGACCAGAAGAGCCCTTTACCGCAACCAAGTGTTGTGCCGAAACCGGAATGTCGCCTTGATGTCGATGGAGCATCGATCCCGAAAGCTGCGCCTTAGTTCTGTTCCGCCATCATAATATCATCTGTGTGACGCCAGCGCACACTTTCCAGTTTTGGCATAAATCCTCAAGCGCACTTAGGCAGCCTTTGAGGTTGCTTGGTAGCACCGCGTACTTACTGGAGCATTCTTATCCACTTCTATTGTTTTGCACTGGTGGGTGACAAATGTTCTGTATAATCTATTAGAGATAATTCACATTGACTTCATAGTGGGATTTAGAGTGCGATTGTTTGCGTGTTATCAAACTGCTCTTGTTGACATCTTTAGATGTTGAGCTATACCACTGAGCGGCCTCAGATTTGAAAGCCGAGGCTACCGTAAATACGCACGTTGGGATGAAAATGCTAAAAATGCCGACAAAAACAAATACAACGCTCACCACTCTATTTGCCAGCATTAAATATCTTGGAATAACTATAGCCAACGTACAGACAACGATAACTCATCACGAAAATAAGCTAGCTCGCAAAACAAATGTGCCGACAAGCACACCAAGGACGACGCGTGGCTTCTAGTCTGGTCGTCTGGTGGCCAAAACCCGCAGGCTTCCTGCGCTCAATGATCACTGTCGTGGCTGAGGCTTTGCTTTGTAAAAGAAAAATTGTCTTGAATAGCGTTCCCGCAGAGCCTTTGCACAAAAAACACACGCCCTGAAGTTATACCTTACGAAACCAAGTCGCACATAATCTGACGACGTTTGCCATGATGATGGAGGTCCCGGTCCTTTTCTAACCTTTGTAAACTGCATTGAAGGTGTCCAGTACCAGATACCGTTAGATTGTGGCCAAGTATACATCGGCCGTATACAAGTATCGTATACAAGTATAAGAAAGGCGACATGAAGGACTTGAAAAATTATAGGCCGATCAGCTTACTGTCGGTCGTCTACAAGGTATTTACCAAGGTAATCGCTAACCGAATCTCTACAACCTTAGATTTCAGTCAACCTAAAGAACAAGCAGGGTTCCGTAAAGGTTATTCAACAATTGACCATATTCACACGAGCAATCAGGTTATAGAGAATTTCGCGGAGTATACTGAACCCCTATATATAGCCTTCTAGATTACGAGAAAGCATTTGACTCGGTCGAAACCCTAGCAGTCATTCGGGCATTACGGAACCAGGGGTAGATGAGCATTATGTAAGAATACTAGAGGATACTATAATGGGTCTACAGCTACCCTCATCCTCCATAGGGAGAGCATAAAATACCTATAAGGAAGGGTTGTCAGACAAGGAGAACAATCTCTCCTATGTTATTCACAGCATGTTTACAAGGGAAATATTCAAAACGTTGGATTGGGAACAGGTGGGAGTAAGGGTTAAAGGGGAATACCTCAGTGACCTCAGATTTGCTGATGACGTGGCCTTGCTAAGTAACTCGGGGGACGAATTGCAAAGATGCTTTCCGCACTGGGCGAACGAGTAGAACCGGGGGTGAAAATGAATATGCAGAAAACTAAAGTAATGATCAATAACTCGGGACAGCAAAGCAGGTTTGAGAAGGTGGCGAGGCAGTGGAAGTGGTAAGCGAATATATCTACTAGGCCAAGTGTGACCCCAGACCCCAACCATGAGGCAGAGATAATTAGAAGGATCAGAATGGGGGGGGTGCATATGGCAGCATTCTCAGATAATAATAGCAGCCTACCATTGTCGCTGAAGAAGAAAGTGTATGAAGCGCATCTTACCGGTACTCCCCACGGGGCAGAAACTTGGGGGCTCACTAAGAGGGTTCAACCTAAATTGAAAACGACTCAGCGGGCAATGGAGCGGAAAATGATAGGGGGAACATTAAGGGACAAGAAGAGAGCGGAGTGGTCAGGGAGCAAATGGTGTTAAAGACATATTAGTAGAAATTAAGAAGAAAAAATGGACGGGGGCAGGGCATGAAATGCGAAGGCAAGAAACCGCTGGTCATTAAGGGAAAAGAGTGGATCCCTAGAAAAGGGCAACTGCAGGGGGCGGCAGAAAGTTAGAGGGCAGATGAGATCAAGAGGTTGCGGGATAAATTGGTCACAGTTGGCACAGGACCGAGGAAATTGGAGAATAATGGGAGAGGCCTTTGCCCTGCAGTGGGCGTAGATAGGCTGGTGATGATGATGATGATGATACATCGGCCAAACTGGTCGATGTGTCAATGAGCGACTACGACAGCACGCCTTCTCCATGAAAAACTACAACGGGTAATAACACTCGCCGTCACATTGCAAAAAATCACTGAGTACCCGAATTTTGCAAAAAATAATTTCTGAAGCGAAATCGCCACGCCACGGCACGTAAAGTAGCGGAAGCCTTCTACTACAAGCGAAAGGGAGATAATTTCAACAGCTTGCCATTGCTGCTAATTTATGCAAAAGAGTGGGCGTTCCTTGATAACTTCATTATTTTTGTTGATGCGTACCTTCATAGGATGCCTGCTAATCTCGCAAAACTGGTAAGAGGAATATTTATATTTAAATAACTGCTGTGGAACCGAAGAAAATGCGGTGATGTCTTGTGTACTAATTTTTCGGTTGATGTTGAAATGCAGCACCGTAGCGAACTGCCGTATTTATTATTTTGTTCCTTGGAAAAAACTCCGCCGCCGCTACCCCGTGTTTGCTTGAAAGTGCAGTGCAGAACGCCCATAGTACCTACCATCCGATTACTGAAACTTTACATTGAGCAAGACGGAAAAGGAAGGCTAACCGTCCAGCGCTCTAAACCACACCATGTTGCAATTCATGCGTGTTGTGACTCGCGTCATAAACCATTACCCCAAAATAAAGCAAGGTGACGTCATCAAGCTGGTGCAAGCCCTTATTACCAGCGGCCTGCGGTACATAACACCTTACCTTGCACTGAAAATAAAGGAAATGGGCCACCTCGACATACACCAGAAAAAGGGTTGTGCAAGCAATTGCTAGGCCTCCGTCCCCGCACCATCCCTATAAGCTGGAAGCACTATAGACGCACAAAGGCGTGTTACAGATCAGAGCCGCATATCTCATTCGCCAGCTAGAGTGGCTTTAGAAAAGTTCGACAGCCCATATAGTATTGATAAAGCTGCGCTATCAGATAGGAAACACCAACCAATTTCGACCGGAAACTGCCACAGAACATGTGCAGGGTCACCAGGATTGCTCCACTGCCAGTCAACACACATACCGGGCGTCCCAGACAGTGCAGGAGGCCATCGCCCGTACAATTTCTTCAGCTGAATAACTCTGACCATCGCCACGTACAATTGCCCGTTGTGGCCTACCAGGCATCCCTTCAGGTAAGAGTAGTCAGCCTCATCGACAGCTCAGGTGACGTTATTAGGCAAGGTACCACAAAAAAGTAGGAGCATCGTGAAAGCCTAAGAAATGGCTATCCCACTTGAGATGATCCCTTCAACTACGAAGAAACTATTTCACGTATTTACACGCTCATAACAGGCGCGCAAACTAAAGCAACGTTCGCATCTCAACATTCGCCCTCCGAATACTTAAGAAAAAGGATTCACTAAACCTTGCTGCGCCACTATTAACGCAAGATCATGCAGCGCTCGACTAGTGCGAAACCGCATACACTATAGTACCAGAACGGACTATCCGGGCAACGTACCTGCCCCTCCGCCAGCCAGAACGTATCCAGTCGCAGTACGGGGCATATTAGCAACGCCACCGCATTGCCAGATGTGGCTACCCACCAAAAATCAGAAGCTCACCTGAAACGCGGCAGTGGCCTTGCGGCCGCTACAGACCAAACCCATCCCCCCCCCCCCCCTTAGCATCCTGCATATTATACCCCCCCCCCCCTTATATCCACCAAAATGCCCACACTGCATTAAACGTCCAAACCTGTACCACACCAGTTGTGCTTCCGAGAACACAGCAGCAGCTCCCATTAATCACACCTTAACCGTCGCGCACTGGGAGCCCGCTCTTTGTAGCTTCAACCTAGAGCCCAAGCGACAGTTGAACGTGGGTTGCGGAACCAAGAGAGAAAATACGACCCAGACGCCCTTTTCCATGAAGCCTTGGGACACACGCTAAGCCAGGCAGTTGGCGCAGATTCGTCTTAAGATTCACCTGAGCTATCACCCAACTTATTTTATATTTACAACACACTCCTGCCTTGACCAGGAAGGCAAGGAAGCCAAGGCAAGGAAGGTTGAAGTTCAACCTTCAACCAGGGAATCTAATTTCTGCTCGAGTGATGAAGCGGCAATGAATATTGTCGGACCGTTCGTATCGGTCGTTGTAAACTGAAGGCCAGGGGTAGGCAACGTCATGTAGGTCTGAAGCGTATCCCATGGGTAATGTTACCCTGCTCGTGCGAGGTGACCTCGCTGACGGCAGATGTGAAGATGACCGCAAGCAGTATCCCGAGATTAGACTTCTACGGGTTCCGAGAGCACAAAAGGCGACGCCTTTTTTCACACCACCGCGATCTTCGTCGTTGCGGCTCAATCTAATCATTGTTCCCTAGATAACTTCGTCTTGACGAAGGCGTAGAAAGAACCCTCACCGCGTCAATGATAGCAGAAATTTTCTCCTGCTCCAGGGAGACGGAATGGGGCCACCGCAGCTGATGGCGTTCACTGCACAGCCACCATTGCTCGTACTTCAGGCGTTCCTGCGGGAGAAATACCAGCCGCCTCCCGCGTCTTCCAATGAATCAGCCCAGGCAGCGCGGAAAAAAGACCTTGCGGGCGCTTCTTCTGCCTGGACAAAAACGTGAACCTGGGATCCGGGAGCGTTCGACTGCGAAGTGCAGGCGTTGTGTAGCGTTTCTAAAAGTCCCAGAGGACTGCGCGGTTCTGCAAGCTCTTGTGTTTCAAAGTCACATTATTGCCAGAACGCGAGGCTTGGCTATGGTGCCTGCTTCGACGCCTCACTCTTGTGTGGAAGGACATGGCCTTTATACTGGATACCCCTCCGCATATTTGGACCACCTAAACCGTCTGTGGTACATTTTTGCTTCGTATAGAAGCTAGCATACCCTTACTTTTGGGCGGAAGCGGCATCAATGTTGTTCCACTACTTTGAGCACTCTGAAACTTCTCACAACTCGTTTTTTGCGTTTTTCTGTTCGTTGGGCTTATCCTGCATCTGTGGCATTCGCACGGCCGATGACGGCATGACGTAGTTCAAGTCTGTTATTGAGCTCTAAACTGTAGGCGTCCGAGGCAGCAAAAATGTCCGGATCACCACGCCACGAAGTAGTCCACCGTCCACTCGCTTATCAGTCGCTGACCCGTGTAGTCCAGCCAACCACGGATGATGCAGAACTATCTAGTCATCCAGAGCACCCAGCACCGCAGAAGCGGGCCACTCACCATCATTTTGCTTAACCTGCTGCGGCAAGCTTACCTCACGGCAGGGAACGCCTCTTGGCAATCCTCATTCAACATATTGGTGGGGGTAATGGCGTAGCTGCGCTGGTCAGTAAGCAGTGCATCCTGGTCGTGGCTAGCATGATGATCCCCGGTACCTCCATCGCCGCCCTGTTCACTTTCCGGCCGCCGTAGGCGCCGGGATCACAGAAAAATTCCCCCTGCCGGGGCAGCTGTCTTCTTTTGACAGGCTCTGTCGTGTACCCCGGTGAGGAGCACGGAGCCCCAAAGCTTGCAACTGGTCACTGGTAACCCTTCGTTGTCGTTCGTTGCACGGATCACGATGCTGAGTTGCACCACCGTGGCTCCGGTACGAAGATTGCGGCACCGGATGCGGGAGCTTCCTGGATCTTTGCAGGGGGCCTCCAAACGGGGTCATTGAAGCTGTACCGTTGCCGTTCACGATTTCATCGCAACCAGTGCACTTGGTGGTTGGCGTGAACCGAATAGTAGCGCTGGTGTGCCGATTCGAGGCGGATATTCCTGGAAAGGCCAACACCAGCAGAGAAGCCCCTGCCGGGACTACCACGGCCACCGGCGTGCAGAGGGGAATCGCCCTGGTCACCAACGAAATTAACATTTGATCAAGATAGGCCACATCTTTGCAAATGGTAGTCATGGGGTCTTTTTAGTAGTAGTTTCGGTTGGCGTCTGCGAGGGAATCTGTTGCGACAGAATCTGTTGGGAGATTCACGAGTTGCTCCGTGTGATTAGAATCCCCGCAAGCTGTGAGTTCGCACACGCTCGTCTCACACGCAGCGTGCACTTTCGCCACCTTGTCGACCTCCACGTTTACCTTGCTATCAGTGGTAACCACCGCGTCTTGCCTGCGAAGACCACGGCGATATCAGGGATTGGCGCTGTGGTATTTCGAGCAGCAACGAGGAAAGAAACCGCGCAGTATCTGCCAAAGTGGACGTGTTGCGTATCGAGATAACCTTTTCGTCATACTGATAGCTCCTGAAGAAGTCTGCGTGTAATTCATCCAAATCGATGGTCTTTTCGACAACTGCGTCAATGGCCTTCGTTTCCCCATACCTGCTGTGGACGGCGCACATGTACGAGGGAAATCTGGGGGTTCGGTGTGTCTGGATCCTGTAGCACGATTGAATTGCGGCTAGGCCCGTTCGCTGAAGTGATGCAATACACTCTCAGCCAGGCAGTGGCCGCAGCTTCGTCTTCTTGGCATTCGCCCCTCTTATACTTTACAACACCCGGCACGCAGAACAGCAGTTTCCGCAAGAGCTCCGAAGTGAGTGCTTCTTCCGCTTTGTATATCAAACCTGCTTTTATTAGGATGAAATGAAGGTTTGCCTCCACCATCTTTACGTTGCTAGGTCCGAAAGGATCGACCAAATAGACATTATGACAGGCATATGCATGAATAGTATAGTGGGCAAGGTCATTCGGGTTAAACTATTTTTACCGTTTAGCTTCCAGTCAAGAGACCGTTTTGGGCAATATAAAGATAATATCACGATCAGTAGTCAGAATATACAAAATTTAAATGGCTTGAAGATTCCCACTTTATGTTCTTTTCAAAAGTCGAATCTGTGGACAAAACATGGCTACATAAGAAGTAATTTAGATGTAACGCCAGCAGTACTCCCGCGTGCTTTACGGTGTATTTGCATTTGGGTTGGTAAGGTCTTTATTACAGAACCACCAAGAATTACAAAAAAAAAACTGGAGGCCTATTGTAGTAGCGAACATGTGTCGATACTTTGGGTCGCTGCCGTCGTTCAAGAAACACCACTATTCGTTCGAGTGTAAATGAAAACAACAAGATTTCTTTATCTAGAAGCACAGAAGGTTACATCATTCCGTCTTACATGAACCAACTGCCCCCGCTCCCCGCCACCGCGGTCCCTTCTTTGAGGGAGAGGGGGCTACGTTCCCCGGTGAAACAAGAACCATATGTAGCGCGTGCGGACCCCGCCGGTGCTCTCGTTGACAGCCCCACGGCGGCGCACGCTTTGCTTCGTTCACTCTCCCGTTTTTGCGGTGTTTTCTTCTTCCTCCCGTTCTCAGACTTTGAATCCGTCGCAACACACTCCCCAACGAATGGGCTCAAGCGCATACCATCTCTAGCGGGTAAATGAGCTGTATCGGGCGGATTAACATTACGCCGCGTGGCACTCTTACTGTGCACGAGCGGACTTTACCATTCCGCCCCTCAAAAACCTTTTCGATCCTTCCAAGCTTCCATAGCAAGCGTGTTACAGGTTCCTTAATGAGCACCAGCTGGCCCACTCTGGGAGGTGGCGACTCCTTCCTGTCGGTAGCATAGGCTGATTTTAGATCTCGCATGCACTCAGCTTCCCATGCCACCCAGAATTGGTTCAACAGGCGCTTTTGGTGCCTCCAGAACACGCGGAGTGCCTCGGGCGTCGAAGCAGGCTGCTGCGCGACTTCCGTCGGCAGTGTAGTTAGCCGCCTCCTAGTGAGAAAGCTGGCCGGTGTAAGGGGGGTGCCCTCTCCCACGTCACTGTATACATACGTGAGAGGACGGGAATCTATCACCGCCTCCACGTCTCTCAAAATGGTCGCCACTTCGCGCCAGCCGAAAACTTTCCTCCCGATAACTTTCCTCAGTGCCCCTTTCAGTGAACGCACCAGCCTTTCGTAAAAGCCTCCCCACCATGGTGCCCGCTCGACAATGAATTTCCACTCTATTGCTGCGCTAGCAAACTGGTCGATCACATCTGGATGTCGCAAAACGTTCCACAGTTCTAGCAGGTCTTTGGTGGCGCGCTTTAATGTCAAGGCATTCTCCGAGTACACGACGCGACATGGCCCTCTACGGGACACAAATCTGCGGAAAGCTAACAAAAAGCTCGCAGTTGTCATGTCATGTACCAGTTTTAAATGCACAGCTCGCGTAACCGCACAGGTAAATAGCACTATATAGGCCATACGCGTGACACCATTGTCTCTAACATAAAGTGGTCCCGCAAAGTCAGTGCCGATCACTTCGAACGGATCTGCTCTGGTTGTCCGATCATCCGGCAGAGGTCCCGTTGGCGCGCATCCCGGTTAGCACTGAAACGCTGAATCACGTGCAGACTTGGTTCTTTTCGGTCACACGGTTGAGGTCAGTCGAGAACGCTGACTGCTGCGCCTTTTTCAGCCAGTGTGTTCACCCTGCTTGGATCTCCATCGAGGTCAATGGTCCCGATGTTCTTTCCGTGGACTTCAGGTTGTGGAGGAAGCAGAAAATCCAAGTGGTCGTTCGGTTGACCTTGGAGGCCGAGCTGAATCTGGAAATGTCGAGCAGTTCCGCCGATGGCTCCGTGCATCTCTATGATGTGGGGGTTTAACGCGCCGACGCAACGCAGGCGATGAGGCGCGCCGTAGTGGAGGGCTCCGGATTAATTTTGACCACCTGGGGATCTTTAACGTGCGCCGAAATCTCGTACACACGGGCGTTTTTGCTTTTTGCTTTTGCTTTTTGCATCAGAAAAGCGGCCGCCGCGGCCGGGAATCGAACCCGCGACCTCGTGCTCAGCAGAGCAACGCCTTAGCCACTGAGCCACCGCGGCCGGTTCCGTGCATCTCTAACACATCAGCCCGTTGTTGCCGCTCCTCAAGGTGGTTTTGTGGCAGCTCAGTGAGTTTTTTTTCGGCCAATCCATCGCCGGCAATGACGACCATGCTGGTCTTACGTTGCCTTTTTCTGTAGTCTGGAGACTGATGGGCTCGTTCGGATTCTTCTCTTTTCTCGCGTCGTCCGATCGGAAAGGTGTCCGTTTAAGCGTGGTGTTATCAGGGTGACACATGCTGGTAGCGTGCCGGCCGTGACACTTGCCGCAACTCAGTACGTACGTGCACATTCTGGCTGTATCATGCGGCATTGCGCACGTAAAATACCTCCTTCCTTGTTGCAAAATGCGTTTCTTCTGTAAGAGGGATTTCTTTGGTGCAGTCTTTCGTGGCATGCTTTTTTGAGTGGCACAGCAAGCATTCCATCCTTTTAACTGTGCCCCTCAGCGCGGCCGCTGAAGGTTGTCGTGACTTTGCAAACTGCTGTGGCTTCTTGTCACGTTCAAGCATAGATAAGCGAGATGGAGGCTTACCAGTTCCGTAAGGTCGCTCGGTGATGGACTTTTCAATCGTCTCTATCTCGATGCGGAGAAAGTTCAAAAGGTCGCTCAGCATGCCGAGGTGGGCAGGATTCTTTGAAGTCTCGGAGCTGGTATCGCTGCTCGATGTTCCCGTAGAGCTGGCCTCTTCCGTATGCCTCGATGTCACTTTTCGGTTGTAATCCAGGCTCAGGTCGGATGGAAGTGCACAAAGTAGGCACAGATACAGCATGGCGCAGTACGACTCCTCTCCAACACCCAACGCCTTCACGCCTCGGAGGTGAGCTTGGACGTTGTCGTACATACGGCGCAATGCTCGGACGTTGCGTGGTGAGGAGACTGGTGTTAGGTTCTTCAGGCTCTCAATGTGGTCTTGAATGAGCGCAGCCTTGTTTCCGAACCTCTGCTGCAGGATGTCTATGGCGTCATCGTAGCACTCCGATGTTGGCTGCAGACCCGCAATTGCCGCTGGTCCATCTCTGATCAGTGCAGCCATCAGTAATTGAACTTTTCCGATGGCGCCAAGTCCGAATTCTTAAGAATGGTGGTTTCGAACTGCTCCCAAAATGTCTTCCAATTCTTTCGGTTGCCGTTGAGTTTTATAAGCTCTAATTTGGGGAGTTTGACCTTTGCCGCCATTGCTGTTCTTGTTCTTGCTGCGTTGCTGCCTTGTTCGGAGTTGCCACCACTGGAGTTATTGTTGCAGCTTCGTTTAACCCTGCCTTTCAGTCTCGCCAGGGAGGTTACGATCTTGTAACTATACTCGATGGCATGAGTGAACTTGTCCTCTGCGTTTTCGTCGGTCAGTAAAGGCTCACTTGCCGCGTTCATTTCTTTCAGTTGAGCCTCCACAAGGAGAAGACGTTCGATTAGGACTTCAAATTTCTTGACACTGGGCCCACGCAGCGGTAGCAGCTTTTTTGCCTCGCAAACGAGTCGACTTACTTGAGCCTGCAGAGTCTTTCGCTTCTTCTTATAAAGCTCCATGCCGATCGTCGTCCGCGTTCAAAGGAGCAGTCGATCCCTGTTGCTCGCCGATGCACTCACAGTTCGGTCATCTTTCCAGATCCCGGGTTTCGGCACCAAACTTCTGTAGTAGCGAAGATGTGAATATCCTTCCGGTCGCTATCGTCGTTCAAGAAACACCACTACTCGTTCGAGTGCGAAGGAAAACAACAAGATTTCTTTATCTAGAAGCACAGAAGATTACAGCGTTCCATCTTACATGCTTTCAATGAACCAACTGCCCCCCACTCCCTGCCGCCACGGTCCCTTCTTTCGAGGGAGAGGGAAGCTACGTTCCCCGGTGAAACAAGAAGCATATGTAGTGCGCGTGGACACCGCCAGGTGGCCTCGTTGACAGCCCCGGGGTGGCGCCCGCTTTGCTTCGTCCATTCTCACATTTCTGCGGTGTTTTTTAAGTGCGATGCACTTTATAAACGACCCCAAACCTTCCACCGCCGGCGGCGGCGGCGTCCGCAGCCTTGCTCTCCCTAGCAAGGCGGAGAGGAGCGTCGGTAGCAACGGCGCAGTGACGTCACTCACCACGTGACGCCACGCCCTCACCCGATCCCTCGCGGCGCGGCGGTGTGCGCCGCGCGCATCCCTCTCTCATCCCGCGCCGTGACGTCACGCACCACCTCCTCTCCCGGCAGCTCCCGTGCGCCGCTGCGCGCGTCCCCCCCCCCTTCGCTCGCTCCTCCTCCTCCTCGCTGGCTGCAGCGCGCGCCGCCTCTCTCGCCGCCGCGCTCCTCTCTCAGCCACCTGGCTCGGCGCGCTCAGCGCGGCGTACCCCCCTTTATATGCAGCGATAAACCGTGCCAGACCTCCGTGGGTCGGCTCGCGCGCGCTCTCTCGCTACAGTCTCCTGCTCGCTCTGCTCCAGTTTAGACCGTTCGCTGGCTGGGCGCCTCTCAAGGCGATGTCAGAATTACTACGCCGTGTACGCTCGGCGCAAGAAATGCTTGCACTTCCTCACGATTCCCTGCGGGGAGGTGGGGGCAATTTTTCTCCGTCGTGCTCTCAGACTTTGAATCCATCGCAACACCTATCACAATTGCGTCTAAGAGAATTTTTGTTTTGACATATTTTAAGTGCTTTGTGAAAGGAAATAAAGGGGTTACCAAGAACTTGCTCGGACTCTCGAATAGCCCACGTAACCTTTTTTTTTCGAATGTTTATATATGTTTTTTTTTCGAATATATATATATATATATATATATATATATATATATATATATATATATATATATATATATATATATATATTGAGAGACGTTGACCAGGGGTCCTGGTGAAGCGTTTATTGCAAGGCAACGGTGCAACCGGCTTTGGTGTGAGACCAGCCAAGATGGAGCCCAAACCAACGCGCCCGTCGGCGAGGCGATGATGGTAATGGGAGTGTTCCTGGCTTTTGCAGGTTGTGGTGAGATTTACCAATGCAGGACACGATATCCGATAAGACTGCGAGACTGCGCTCACAATATTCCCCCCCCCCCCCGGGCGGCGAGGCGGCCACGTGGCCAAAAGTCAAGGGGGGGGGGGAGGGGGGCTGGAGAACGGCAGACGAACGGCTTCATACGTGACACCTGCACAATCTCCAAACCGCGGCACCGGTGGTCGATTACAGCACAGGTGGGAGCTACTAAATATTTCACTGGAGAGGTACGCTGAAGAACTTTGTAGGGGCCGAGAAAGCGTGGCATAAACTTTTCGCATAGTCCTAGCGAACGGAGAGGCGTAGAAAGCAGCACTTCACCTCCCGTTTTAAAGGAGACATCTCGGTGAGCTGCGTCATAGCGAGATTTCCGGTGGTTCTGGCAGGACTGAGTGCTCAATCGGGCAAGGCTCCGACAATGCGCTAGCCGGGAAACAAAAGGATCCGGTGCGTTGTCTGTTGTATATAACGGGCAGGAAAAAAAAGAGGAGTCTAGAACAGAAGGGGGGTGGCGGCCATAAACAAGAAAAAATGGTGGAAATCCGGAGGTACCTTGAACGGCGGTATTGTAGGAGAAGGTTACGAGCGAAGGATAACGTCCCAATTCTTGTGGTCGGGGTTGATCTACAGTCAAACCCGACTATATCGAACCCGTTTACATAAAATTATCCTCTATATCGAACTATTTCTGCGCTCGGAATGTATTCTATGGGAATGTATAGTAACAATTACGCTTACGTCGAATAGAAATAACATCAACTACCGATATATCGAACGCCAGCGGCACAAAAGTGCCCCCCCAAGTTGACTTTCCCTCGCGGCAGAAGAGAAACCCGCCGACACACCCTCGAAAAGTGCTTTATCCCGGCGGTTCCTGTGCAGCTCCTTCACCTCGCTCATGGAGGAATGTATTCTTTCCTCCATGACCTGCTCTTTCTCCCTCTCTCTCTCGGGCTGTTTCCGCGTCGGGAAGCTGCCGTCGACCCCCAACATAAAAATGATCCTGGCCCTCCCGCCTCGTTTGCTCAGACAGCGAAACACAGGCTGTTGCCACTCCCGTTCTCTCGTCGCTGGAGAGGCGCGCGTTGGTCTTTTTGCTGTTATTGCGTTCGGAGTGTTCCAATTGTCGGCGTATGTTGGACTTGCACTGTGTAGCCGTGATGGCTAGCGCGAAGCGGCAGAACCTGCCTTTCGCCGTGAAGCTAGAAATTATAAACAGAGTGGAACGTGGTGAGAAGAAGTCCGTCGTCGCAGCGGCACACAAGATTCCGCGGAGCACCCTCAGCACGATACTGAAAAACAAGGCGGAGATGAGGGCTAAGGCAGACAAAACGCCCGGTACCCGCGGTGCCCGACGCGTACGCACGGTCGTGTTTGAAGACGTCGAGGCGGTCGTGTACAAGTGGTTCGTCGACGTTCCCTCGCGCAACATCCCGGTGTCGGGCCCCATGATCGAACGAAAGGCCAAGGACATGGCTTTTGTCCTCGGTAGGGAATATTTTCGCGTTCGCTCCGGCTGGCTGCAGCGTTTTAAAGAACGACACCAGATTGTCGGCAGAGCGGTCACTGGCGAAAGCCGAGCTGTGGACTCCGAAAGCGTGAGAAAATGGGTTCAAGAAAACTGGCCTGTTATTACTGCAAGGTACCAGCCCCAAGACGTCTTCAACGCCGATGAACCGGCCTTGTTCTGGCAAATGCTGCCGAATAAGACGCTTGCTTGTAGGGACGACAACTCCCATGGCGGCAAAGTAATCAAGGCCCGTGTATCCGTGCTGCTGGCCACCAATGGGGACTAATCACAAAAACTTCGGCGCCTTGTTATAGGCAAGAGTAAGTGCGCGCGGTGCCTTCGGAACGCACTGTCACTTCCAGCGACATACCGGTCAAACAGAAAAGTGTGGATGACCGGGGAATTTTTTCGCAGGTGGCTATCATCGTGGAATGACGATTTAGTGGGCGAAGGCCGCAAAGTGTGCCTACTTGTGGACAATTCTTCAACGCACCACTGTAGTGCCAGAACATCGAGCTGCGCTTTCTGCCCCCTAATACAACCTCAGTCCTGCAACCGCTAGATCAGGAAGTGATACGATCGCTGAAGGCAGGCTACCAAAGCGCCTAATTGGGAGGCTGCTTCAGAACCTTCGTGTGGGGACAGAGCTCAGGATTGACCTGCTCGGTGCCTTTTCCATGGTCGGTAAGGCCTGGGCAGATGTCACCCAAGACACAATCTGAAATTGGTTCAGGCGTGCTGGCCTGTGCGCGCCCGGTGACGACTTGGAAGATCGAGAATCAAGTGAAGACGGCGAAACAATCGCAGATGTTGTGGAAGTGTTTACAGAGCTCTCGGAGTTTTCGGACGCCGTTGATCCATCAAAGGCCGACGAGTTCGTAGGCGTGGATGACGGTGTCGTGACCACGGGTGAGCTCTAAAACGAAGATTACGTTGCAGACGGTGCACCCAACTCAAGCGGCTACGAGGAAAACGACGAAGACCCTTTGCCCACAGCCTCAGAAGTGATTGATGCGCTGGCACTAGTTCGTCGTTTCTACGCGAACGTGGAAGGTTGCGGGCTGAGCTGCTCCGACTCCTTGGAAAATGCACAAATGTGCGTGCTGTCGCAAGCAGCGAAGCTGCTTAAACAGAAGAAAATTCAGGACTACTTCGTGCGGAAGTGAGTTTGTTTCATTATTAAAGTGCTTTCATACACGGTAGGTGCTTTCATGCTGTCAAATTTTTCAGAATGCATATATCAAATTATGCCATATATCAAACTCACAGGCGTTTTTTGCGAGTTCGATATAACCGGGTTTGACTGTAGCAGGAAATCGTATCGGAGAGGGTACGGTGGAATCGTTCTGTCAATACATTCATCTGAGGGAGATAGCTTGAGGTTGTTTTATGGGCAGTACCGGCCTATCGAAGGACTTCCGCAAGGACTTCCAAAAGGAATGTTCTGCCGCGGTCACTTAAAAGAGTGCGAGGAGGTCCATGGCGCAAAAAGATAGCTTGGAGGAAATATCTGCCACCTCGGAAGCGCAACCCGTACGGAGAGGGGCAGTTTCCGCGTACCTGGCGAAATGGTCTACAGCGGTCACGATCCACCGATGAGCAGTCGGCGTCAGAGGAAGAGGTCCATACAAGTCGATGCCAACAATGTCAAACGGAGCTGGAGGACAAGGAAGAGGTTGTAGCATCCTTGCAGAGAGCGAGGTTGGGCGTTTACGAAACTGGCACGAATGGCATGATGCAACACATTTAGCGACGCTGGCCGAAAGGCGCGGCCAAAAAAACCGGCTTTTGATTCGGTCGTAAGTCTTGTGGAAAGCAAGATGTCCAGCTGTCGGGTTCATAAAAAACTTCTAAGATCTGGTTCCGAAGGAAGCGAGGGATGACTGGAACCCATCGGTCGCCGGCGGGGTGATAGTTGAGGCGGTAAAGAGCTCTACCATGCCGAAGAAAAGATTTGTTTAGTCTTCGTCGGGAACGTTCATTGGTGGGTGATTCTGAACCATCCAGTTGGTCGATGAGTGGTCAGCAGAACGTGTCGTCGCGTTGTAAAGATACAAGGTTACAAGGGAGAGCTTGTCCGGTGATGTGAAGTGCCATTTGCAATGCTGTTGCGGAATCGGAAGAAGCTAAAGTATCTGGTGGGGATGACTGCGGACAACGGGACAGAGCGTCAGCATCCTTGTGGATTCTGCCGGACTTGTAAGTGACAGCGAAGTCGAACTCCTGCAAGCCCAGAATCCAGCGGCCAAGACGTCCCGATACATTTTTAAGCGACGATAACCAGCATGGTCCATTACAACCGAGAAATGCCGCCCGTACAAGTAGGGTCGCAATTTTTGCACAGCCCAGAAAACGGCAAGGCACTCTTTTTCTGTTATGGTATAGTTACTTTCAGCAGGGGAAAAAGTGCGGCTCGCGTAGGCGACAACACGTTCCGAGGAGGCATCGGTACGTTGGAGAAGGACAGCACCAAGACCGTGCCCACTGGCGCCGTTATGTAGAATGGTGGGGGTGGCCTAGACACAATGACATAGTACAGGTCCAGAGGTGAGTGCTTCTTTGAGGGTTTTGAAAGCTGTTTCACAGTCTTCAGTCCAGAGAAATGAGGTTCTGGATGAGAGCAGCAGTTTGGTAAGTGTAGAAACTAGTGTTTCAAAATTATGAATGAATCGTCGAAAGTAGGAAGCCAATCCAAGAAAACTACGGAGTTCTTTTTGACTAAGAGGCCCGGGGAAATTAAGAACTGCGTTGATCTTATCAGGGTCGGGACAGATTCTGTCCCTGCTAACAACGAGGCCCAAGACTTTGATGGAAGTACTGGCGAAATGGCATTTCTTTGTGTTGAGCTAGAGATTGGCTTGGGCTAGACAAGTCAGTACTGCGTCGAAACGTTGATGATGTTCAGCGAAAGTGGCAGAAAAAATAACAATGTCATCAAGATAACAAAGACAGGTCTTCCATTTCAAGCCACGAAGGACGGTATCAATCATGCGCTGAAAGGTAGCTGGAGCGTTGCATAAACCGAACGGCATCATGTTAAACTCGTACAGGCCGTCCGGTGTAGCAAAAGCTGTTTTTATCGGCTTTGTTCATGTGTATCTGCCAATATCCCGACAGAAGGTCAAGACTCGGAACGTATTTTGCGCCATGTATCGTGTCGAGTGCGTCATCGATTCGGGGGATAGGGTAAACATCTTTCCTAGTTATTTTGTTAAGAGCCCGATAGTCGAAGCAGAAGATCACTGAACCGTCTTTCTTGCGGACCAGAACAACCGGCGATGACCATGAGCTTTCGGAAGGATGAACCATGTCGCGCCGAAGCATGTCGTCCACGTTCTCTTAGATGACTTTGCGCTCCGACGATGAAACCTGATATGGGCGGTGGCGGATAATACACGAACCATCAGTGTTTATGCGGTGGGATGCCACTGGTGTGCGTCCAAGCTGAGTAGACTGTGAGTTGAATAGAGTCTAGTGCTTATTAAGTAGGGCCAAGAGTTGTTCCATCTTTTCAACGGGGAGTCCAGGGCTGATAGTGGACGTGAGGCACGAGGACGTAAGTTCTGGAACACAGGTGCGCTGAACAGGCGCAACAGAGCAAAGGGAAAAAGGACCAACTTTGTCTTTGGAAACAGACGCGACAGTCACCTTGAGGAAGCAGAATGGACTGAGAAGTAGTGTTTCTGCTGGCAATGAGAGCTGACCCACGTGAAAAGCGAATTACACTTGAAGATATTATGACGCCTTTGCAAGCGAAGGTACCAGCGGGCACAGCAATCACATCTCCGTGAGGATTACTGGCACAAGTAACAGAAAAGACAGTTTCTTGTCCGTGAGAGAGACCACAATCGGTGGTTGCGACCAACCGCGCGGCTCGGACGTCTGATAAACTGGCAAGGTCGGTGTCGGAAAGGTGAATAAAGGGCTGACGGCAGGAAATTACCGGAGATGAAGATGAGAGATAGTCCCACCCCAAAATGATTTCATGAGCATATGGCGACAACACTGCGAACTGAATATAATGAAGAACTCCACTGATGAGAGCACGTGCCGTGCAATGTCCAGAAGGCTTAACCATGGCTTCGTTAGCACCACGTAGGAGTGGACCGACATAAGGAGTATGCAGGTTTCGGAGACGAGAACACAAATATGCGTTTATAATCGAAATGCTGGAACCAGTATCTACAAGGGCGTCTACTCGAAGGCCTTCAACAAATACGGTCAACGTGTTCGATGGTTGAGCACGAGGATTTGTAATTTTTCCAAGCGACGCAGTTTGCCCTCCAAAAACCGCTCCTTCTAGTTTTCCGGGTTGTTTTCACAGAGTCGAGAAGCCGGGCGAATGGGCGATGCAGATCGACGGTGAGGGGAAGTCGAACGCCGTCTGAAAGAGGTCGAGTTGCGCGGTTGGTCCAACGAGCCCGGCGGCGGGAAAAAGAAGCGGCTTGGAGCATACGGGAAAGACTACTGGTACGGGTCGTAAAATTGACGTCGGTCGTTGTGAGAAAAATCACGGTAGGCTCGGCGTTCATCCTGCTGGCGTCACCGACAAAAGCGAGATATATGGCCTCGAATGCCATAGTAATAAGACAAGGACGGGCTGACGCCAGGCCCAGAAGTAGAGGGACTGCGGAGGAGCTGTAGACAACGGAGCCACGTGTTGATGGTAAGGCTGCAGGAAGGGTGGAGCAAGAGGAACCGCAAGTGCACTGGGCGGCGGCGGAGGGACGGCGGCAGGCGGCGGCGCTGAGGCAATGTCTCGCTTCGGGGGAAGGCCGCACGTGACGGAGGCGAGCTCTTGGCGAATGCCCCACGCAACCCAGGAACGGGTTACTGAGTGTGAACACCCGCATACTCAGATGACAGCTGTCCGTAAAATTCCTCACGGATGATGGACCGTATAAGCGCCCGTAGGTCAGAGTCATGGTGGGAGCTGGTGCCCCACTTGGTCTGCTGAAAACGCAACGACGGTAGATCGTCAAGGCGCCGACAGGTTGTGATTATCTGACGAACACTGAAGTGGTTTTGCACGGCGAGCGCGTTGAAGGCAAATTCATTAATTCCTTTGAGGATGTGGCGAACAAGGTCTTCCTCCGCCATGTCTTTGTTGGCGCGTCGACAGAGGGCCAAAACGTCCTCAATGTATGACGTATATGACTCGCTTGGTTGTTGAATGCGGTCTTGCAATTTCTTTTTGCCGCTTCTGAACGTCGGGAGGCAGTCCCGAAAATACGCGTAGTTCAGCTGTAAAGCGATCACAGTCCGTCAAATCTGCCTTATTGTTGGAAAACCAAGTTTCTGCCACCTGGGTCAGGGTCCACGACACGTTCTGGAGATTGAAGGAGTCGTCCCATCGGTTGAAGGCACTCACACGGTTGTAGCTGTCAAGCCAGTCTTTTTCGTCGTCTCCGGGGAGTCCAGTGAAAAACGGGGGGTCACACTGCGTGCATGTGATAGTCCAGCAAGAGGTTTGAGTGCTAGCCGTCGTCACATTACCCGTAGTTATTGTGGCAAGTCGCCGACCCGAACGGAGCTCCACGAAAGTGCCGGAAGGGGTAGAGGTACAAGAGATCGATGTTGGCAACCTCCACCACTTGAGAGACGTCGGCCAGGGGTCTGGGTGAAGCGTTTATTGCAAGGGAATGGTGCAAACGGCTTTGGTGTGAGACCAGCCAAGATGGAGCCCGAAACGAACGCGCCCGTCGGCGAATGATGGTAATGGGAGTGTTCCTGGCTGGTGCAGGTTGTGGTGAGATTAACCAGTGCAGGACACGATATTCGATAAGACTGAGAGACTGCGCTAACAATATATATATATATATGTGTGTGTGTGTGTATATATGTATTCAGAAAGTCAAAAATGAGGGGCTCAGTGAATTAGGACAGAATAAGGGATGGCAGTCAAGAAAACCTCGCAAAGCAAAGGGGGAATGCGTTAGGTCACAGAAACACATGAATAATTTTTTGAGTCAGAAAGAAAGGGGTGAAAAAATGCCCGCCGGGTGGGATCCCAACCTACGACCTCCAGAATACCGGTCTCGTGGGATAACCACTACGCTACCGGCGGGGCTGTTTCCCCACCACTTTCTCGGGTGTTTAAGTTAAGGTATTTTTTGTTTCCTGCACTCTGGCAAGCCTGCTCTCTGGCTTGCCAGGAATCTAGACTTTCACTGATGATGTTAGGCAGCTGTGCTAAACAGCTGAAAAACAGCTGTCAGTAGGCTGATGGGTCTCTAATTCCAAAGGTGTTTAGTGTCGACCTTCCTATGAATGACAAATATGTTGGTGGTTTTTCTTGCTATAAGCACCTTTTGAGTCGTATAGCGTATTCAAAGTAGTGAAGCAACCTTTGTAAGCTCAACACGTTTTTTTTTCTGTTAATAGATCCAAGGTTCTGCCGTCGTCACCTGCAGCTTTTTCTCTTTTCGTGCTCTTGTGAGCCTTTTCTACTTGCTCTTTAGTGGCTGGTGGGACATAGCAAGATAAGCCTGTGCACTGAGTAGTTTTCCCTGGTCTAACGTCGCCGGCGTATACCGAGAGAGAGAGAGAACGCAGTTTAATGGTACTGACGAGGTCTGTCCAGCAGATAGCCTAACATGCTACGTCAGGTGAATAATGACACAAATGAAAAAAAAGAAAAAAAAAACGACAAGCGGTCTGTAGACAGCGTTCAGTAGTCCAAGGTAAAAATAAAAGAAGTGTTAAAACACACTAGAGAAATGTTCTAACGCACTGGGGAAATGTTCGCTTTCAATTTTAGCAGAGTTCAGGCAACCGCGGAGCGACTACACGTGGTCATGAGATCACAAGGTCAGGTTAAAAATAAAAGAAGGGGTAAACAGGCAATGGCTGAAGGTTCACTTTGAATTTGAGCACAGTTCAGAAAACTGGGGAGCGACCACGAGCAATCATAACACTTTGACAGCCAACCTAGTAGTCACGGTGATCACAGTCCCGAAATGTTCACTGGGACACCACTAAGAGTTTGAGAGCGTATACCGAGTAGAATTGTTCTGCTACTTTTATTACTATGTCTCTGGTATTTGTAGTGTTACATTGCTAAGCTCTGATTGTGCATATTGTTTCTTTTCCAATAGCTAGCTTCTTTAGTTGGTTTTCCGTTTCGTAATATTTCCAACATTTCCTTTAACAACATTAACAATAGCTTGCAATATGCACAAATTCGCCTTGTTTTTTGTGAATCAATTTCCACAGCTGCACTAAATTAACTTGATTCTCTGTGTGGTGCTTTCCTATTGCGTTTCGGAATTTGTTCTCGCGTTTTTTGAGTTAGTTTTTCACTTTGCCCTCTACAGGTGTTTTCTCTCACAGCTGCTACTGATTCCGTTAAGGCCGATCTTCCGTTGTCAGTTAGCCTGTCTACAGTATTCGTGTTCCCGTTTAGAAGCGAAAATTGGTTTAGAAGAGTTGTAATAAACGCTAGCGTCTTTGCTGCAACCGACCTCTTGCTAGGTTTTATTCTATTTACGAGTTGTTCTTTTTTATTACAATAAAGCCCAGCCTTCCATCTGCCCATCCTATGATCGCTGCCCAAAATCTTGCCTCGTACTTCTAGTCCTACACAATACCCGGGTGCTCACTTAAAATGGTGTCAATTTCGTTTTTGTTTTACCGTCAGAAGTTTTTCATGTCCATTTACTAATATTCTGTTTCTAGAAGAATGTGTTCATCAATCTAAGGTTATTTCTATCCGCTAATACCACCAGTGTATCTCCTCCACTGCTGCGGCTGTCTGTTCCAGTTTCCCATTCACCTTTTTCCTATTTGCTTCTTACCGAAATTTGCGTAAGTCTCCCTCACAATTGGGAACTGTGTTGTTCCATTCTTTATTGCTGACTTGAAGTCCTTATGCAAAATGTCTATGACTTCATCATCGTAGTTATTGTTGGCACTAGGCCTGCACAATCTTTAACCTTGTATGACCTGTTCAGCTTGATCACATTGGCTGCGATTCTTTCGTTATTGCTGAATAATTCGTCCACGTTCTCTGCTATGTTTTTGTGCATTGGTGGTCCCACAACGTGTTTTTTTTCATTTCATGATGTCCTACAAGATGCTCGCTAAAATGTCCCATCAAGCCTTCTCCTTTTAAAACTTCGCTTAGCCATATAGCTTCCCTCGCTATACAGGATTTGCGCATTGAATGTCGTCAGGGTCAACATACAAAGAAGGCATGTTCGGGCGTAGAGGTTCTTGACACGCTTTTCTGTGTCTGTGGACTGACCGTGGCCGTGGTCGGGTGCTGTGCACTTGTTGGGTTTTGACTCAGATGTACCACTGAACAGTCATTGAAAGTGGGGACCTACTACCACACCGGGGTAGCCAGGCTGTTTTCTGGAAAAGGAATGCTGTTTGAGCCCCGAAGAGCCTTCGTAAATCCCTCAACCTTTTAAGCATAGCCTCTTAGGTAACACCAGATGGTTATGTTCGAAGACGGCAGCACTCCATACCTGCGTGGGTTGTGCTCAGAGAAGCAGACGAAGAAAAAAAAAAGAAAGGTTAAAGCAAACAGAGATACACGAAGGAATGTGCTCACTGCGAACACAAAAATTATAAAGCTAATAAATTTATAGCGTGTTATCAAATTTTTTGTCTTACCTTTGTTCTTTGTAGTGATACAAAAGCAGCGCTGATGAGCATGAATTTTTCTACGGAAGGATCCCCGAAAAAATACAATCTGATGAACGCGACAATAATAAACGGTAAGTAAAGAAGAAAAACTTTCAAAGCACAAACATTTTCAGTTTTAAACAAGAGTTGGCCTGTTTGCCTTCCTCTGAGTGACATCTGCACTTTATGTATACAATATTTTTACTTGATGCAGAAATAAATATTGAGCCATGACTGTTACAATTTCACTGCGAATTTACAGTTAAGCTTGTAAAATCAGAGGGGACGTAAATTATTACAGTTTATCCCGAGATCGAACACACAAAAGCACCCCGGAAAGGGCGCAAAGCGACACGCACTACTCCGCATTGTTTCGCTTTTCGCTTTGCGCCCTTGCCACAGAGCATTTATGCTCTGATACTTCGGTCCCGAAGAACCTCAAAGCGGCACCCCAACCGGAGCGCATATGCATTTGCATGGCGCTACCCCGTCATCTCGAAACTACGCCCCTGTTTTAGAGAATTGGGTCCATGGTTTTTGTGAAAATATTTAACCATCGTTTTATTTCCCTAATATATTCCTCGAAGGACTTTTCCCTCTAAACTACCGAGTGGCTCCCGTACATAACCCAACAGGTGGGTGCACTAACAGCAGCCTCAACGCACATGAAATAAGAATTTATTCATCATACTCCTCCCTTGACCGCTACCGTGGTGTAATTGAAACTGTTCATTTGTCGAGACTGAAGCCATTGAAGCGTGGTAACCTAGAGAGATTCGGGGCCAGAATGTCACTTCGGGCCCAGGGGATATGGGTGTGACATTGATTGCCATACTACAAGTTGATTGATTGTATGTAGGGTTTAACGCGCCGACGCAACGCAAGCAATGAGGCCCATTGTAGTGCAGGGCTCCGGATTAATCTCGACCGCTTGGGGATCCTTAAAGTGCGCCAAAATCTCGTACACACGGACGTGTTTCCGTTTCGTTTCCACCAGAAAGGCGACCATACTGCAAGTGGTGATCAGTATAAGCATGGCGAGTGGTTTGTTGGTTGATTAGTTGGTTCCCTCAGAGCATGGCACATTCAGACCCGTGGGATAGACCAACAATATTCCTTCGAGGTTGGCAGGTCACTTAGAATATTTATACGCCAAAGTAAGAAAAAATAAATAGAGAACAGACAGTAAAAGTTTAAATTTTACCTTCAAAAAAAAATGTGAATAACAAGTTGTTTAGCAAGGATGCCAGCATGTCGTCTAAACGTAAGAATGAAGGGCGGAAACAACATTTCTGTTTGCAATTCCTGTGGCAGCAGATCCTAGCGACAGTACAGAGAAAGAACAAAGCGGGAGATCGATTCGGTTGAATGTTGATTCTAGAAGCATGCGTCCCATGATTAAGCTGATCCAGTAAGAAGGTAGTGTTGTGCAGATTCCGGTTAATCGCAGTAAGGCCCTTGAGCGGATCAAGCCAGGGTAGACTAATAACGAATAATTATTCAATTCGCGAATTCTGCATAAAAGTTCACATATTGCTGGCTCACGTATCCTAGATGTACAAATCATGGGGTTTCATGACTGACAGAGGTAGTTATAACGTACATACAGTTTACAAAAAGGTGCCCTGGGCGTTGCTCTGATAGCCGTGGACACGACGTTCAGCCTGGCTGGCCTTCTAGAACGCTTTTATCGCCGTGTGCTTCGCTGGTGTCGGTGGGCATCGGGGCGCGTCGGTGCATTTTGATGGGCGACTTTGACAATTCTTTTCGGGAGTTGGAAAGAATTGAGACTGCGCGTTATACTGCGTAGGGTGTGAAAACCTTCAGGGAATACTTGAGGACGAAAAGTCGCACATAGATGTAGTGTCAGTGCTATTTTGATTACCGTCTGTCGCCTACTGTTGAAGCAGTGTGCCTAACATAAACTTGTTCGATGGCTTTGGTTGTTGTTTTTTTACGCACTCTCTGACGGCAAAAAAAAGGCTGATGGCTCTAACATTACTCGATATGACAGCATTCTGCAGGTATTAATAACTTTCTCAAGCTTGTAATGAAAGGCTTTCGTCTCAGATACCGTACACTCAAATAGTTGGCAATGGACGTTCAATTTTACGACTACAAAGAAGAGAATGACCGTGCATGGGCGTGAAAGTTGAATGTTTCTTCTTGACCACTTCTTGTTTCGGCATACGATGAAAGAGCTGCATCTCTCAGAGTCAATTGCCAGGTTACGCGGTCAGCATATACCTGTTACGAAGTATCACCTGTTGCTTGTTCTGCTGCGCTAACTGGTGACTGTACAAGCAAGAACTTTGTAACTGCCGTGTACCGGATTCACCGGGCAGGAAAATCGCGTATGTGTATTATATAAAGGGACGCTCGCTGGTGCGAAATAATGAGCACCATTTGGCGCGTATAGTGAAGCTTTTAAACGAACAAATCGAGTGACCTATCTATTCAAGCACATGAATTTGTTTCTGTAAAAAATGCTTTAAACGGGGATTATTTTCATTTTTCTGTTTTTATTCAAAAATTGATTTGGTAACATATACGACTTGACAATTTTTGGTTGTCTTTCAATCGTATTCCTATATAGTAATTCTTGTCAGATTTTATACAGTAATTGTGATTCATTCTTGGCCCCATTGAATAATTGCAATGACCATGCATGCTTGCAGACGGTTAGAACCCTACACAACACATAATTACTGAGAACCAAGGGGCGAGCTTCTCTTCAGTGGCAGCTTTTACGTTATGGCGTTGCATCTGTCTATGCAGCAAATGTAGCGGTTAATTCGATTTAACACTAATAATGCTTCTGCAAAGAAATATATACATCAAGATTTCACAGGTAATAATGGATTCCACAGCGGCTTTCGTCAGGTGGGTGATCCCCTCTAAAGGCGCGAATAGAGAACATACTGAAACACAGTTACAATTATTAAATGGAAATGTTGTTTGCTGCTTTTTCACTTCTGCCTGATTGTAATTAACACGGCATGCTAGTTCACTAAGGTAGTGAGAATTGTATGAAGAGAAGGATTAAGCTACGCATGAGTATTAGCGGCGCCCTAGCGTATTCGCCTGATTCCGTACGTTGAAGCGCTTTCCCGAACGTTCCGCTCAATATCGTGGCGACCTACACAAACTACTACTGCGTCGACGCTATTAAATTAGGGCTATTTTCATATTTTACAAACGATTCACATCTAAGTGGACCATGGCAGCCTACGACGGAAACCAAAACTCACGTGCGCTAAAGGCAGTATGGCATCCGCGGCGCTAGCGCTATCTGGTTTAGGCGGGGCGAACTGCTGGCTGTAAATGGTTTATAGCAGGGAGAGGGAGTCTTGACAATGAGGCACTAGAAGCAAAAAAACACATTAACTCGCGACAAGATAACTGCTCGTCTTCACCTGTGTATAATCATCGGCGCTTGCTCGTGTGCCTGTGTTACATCTTCTTTCCTGCACATAGTCATCATAATATTGTAACCTTCATTCTATCGGTTGGAGCCCTACAATAAACGTCGTTCCGAACACCCGCTTTTCAATATAGCTACCCACCGACGGTGGCTGACGATCGTCCCACGCGCTGCGCCACAAGGAAAACAATTTAGTATCCAGTTTTTCGCGCATATTCTGTAGCTCTCACTCTGTTGTATTTTCAGAACTAAAATAATAGACGAATGGACTGCTGGGGAAACTCTACCACTACATCGAGTTTTGTTTATTACAAGTACACAAAACTCGATTTAATGGTAGAGTAGCTCCAGCTGTCAAATACATGTAATAATTAGTTATTTTAAAGTGGCGTCCTAAACATTGCAGAGTCATTTAGCAAAACTATGTCGTCTGAAATCCACAAATCTTTTAGGTATTCTCCGTTAATCCGCAAACCTGAGCGTTTCTAGCAAGCTGCCTTACCCTCACAGGACGTGCTGTGAATAGTTTTTGAAAAAAAGTACTGCCTTCACATCCACAACTCCCACATTAGAAAAGGAGGCCTTCTTTTCCAATGTTGGATTTTCGCTTTGCTCGTGAAGGATTATCCTGTCCCTGCATCCTTATCTCGTGAGCACACTTGCCATGTGCACACTTGCCATGAGCACACTTGGGTCCCTCCTCTATATTGTACCCAGCCTTCATCCCTGGCTGCGCATATTTTTTAGTAGCATTCTCACTTTCTTAAGTAGAGCAAACTAAAGGAACAGGAACAAAAGATGCCAAACTGCTCATGTGAGGGTTCCTGACTCCATAAATTATGCATAGCGGGGAAACAAAAACAGGTTCAATTACAATAGAGACACACAGGAAACGTACACATGGTAAGTATAGGTACTAGGGAATATAAAAAAAACGAAGTTTATTTACAAAAACGTGGTTACGTTGCAAGACGAAAACAGATAAGTAGTCAGCATCACATAGAAAACACAAACGAAGTCGATGGTTTCTGGAAACGAATAAGAGATGGGCACTCATCAATTATGTCAATTGAATCCTTCTTTGTATTGAAGATGCTAGGAATTAGGTGCTGTAAACTTTGAAAGCCGTAATTGTTTCGGATCCTCGGCGTTTCTAGTTACTAGTTGTTGATTTGAAAAACTGATTTCTGTTTAGATGTGCGTGTTCAAATTCCTCCCGACTTTCGTTTATGTGTGAGTACATGTACGTCGCAAGCTTGCGCTTGTGAAGCTGGAATACATCGATCAGATCTTATTCTGGAAAAACATTTGCAACACTATCCGCATATCTTAAGTTTTTTAATGCTCTAACAGATGATTTTGTGGTTGAAATAGTGCCCGTAAATTTAATCTTTGTATTGCCCCAGATTAGTAGGCCATACAAATGAGACTGAATCATGGAAGAATATATACTGGTTGTAAACATTGCAGAAATGTGGTTTCTCACCTTCCACAGTGCGCCTATTATTTGCGACAAGTTGAACTTCATATGATCGATATATTCATTCCAGGATAAATATTTGTTAAAAAACATGCCTAAAATTTTATATTGTTAGTAGATTGTACTAGGTTATTGTAAAAACAGAGTTGAAAATTGTCTGCCCCGGGTGTATTTCCACTCTAAACATAACGTTCTTTCTTTTGTTGATATTTAGCTGCAATTCATTAACGTACAGCCAGTCAGAGAGTTCACCTAATCACGATTCGCATCTATTTGTAATTTCATTAAGTCACTTCCAGAAAAAAACATTTGCGACGCCGACGTACAAAACTATTTCTTGCGTGTGAGGCATATTGGAAATATCGTTAATATAGAGCAGGAAAAGGACACGACAGAGTATCGATCCTTGCGGTACTAACAGTGATATCGTACGAAGATCGGACGAAGACGCAACTAACAGTACAAACTGTTCACCATCTGTCAATTATCTTTTGATTATGTTTTGTGCAACTGATCATATACCGTATAGACCTACGTTGTTAATAAGATATTGTTTTTCATGGAGTCAAATGCCTTCCTGATATGAAGGAATATTCCCACCGTATACAGTTTTTTCTCAATTTCTTCTGTCAGCTTTTCCTTAATTCCTAAAAACGCTAACTCAGTGAACTTTTTCTCTTGGAAACAAAATTGTTGAGGAACTATCACTTGGAAATTTTATAAATATTCATTTATTAGTAAAAAATTGCTCGTGCTCTAATTTTGCAAAAAACGCTAGTAATCGAAACTAAACGATAGTTATTTAAATCATCTTTCGCCCACCTTGGTGAGGGGTCGTCACAAGGGCAACCTAGCGTTCATCTGGAAACAATCTGTCGCGAGTAATACAATTACATACATGACTAAATGGTGTTGCAATAAAAGAAGCTACGGGTTTTATTGGTCCAGCCCTGATTTCATCAGGGCCTGCTGCGGTATTATTATTCAAGGAACCCATAATATTTTGTTCTTCTAACTCGTCCGAGCGCCTTAGAAAGGTACTGACTGCCTTGAACAGTTATTGCAGCTTACGGGATCACGTTTTCGTGCTGATTCTTGCGTGAGACCACCTGTCCAGACTGTCCAGACAATTGTGTACTAGCAAGTATCACACCTTTGACATTATTACTGTAGGCATTGTGCGTTGTTGAGCTGATTAAATGCTTTCCAAAATTTGTGTTGTTCAATATTTTAAAACTTATGTCTGTAGTAGGAATCTGGCTTTCCTAATTGCTGTATTCACTTCATTGCAAAGTTTTTAAGCTATTTAAATATTTCAACGTTTTTTGTCTGGAGGAATTCTGGAAGTAATTTACTTTTTCTTCTAATGCTAGAATAAATAGAAACGTGAATGCCACTCCTGCAAAACGTGACTACATGATACCAATCTTGGACACCTACAGGAGGTAGAGCTGACTTCGAGGGATGATAACAGTAGGCCGGCGATATCATTGACAGCTATAATACCTAACCTTAACTTCAATGTTTTCTTGCTAAATGACAGTTCCTGGTTAATGCTTCACCAATCAAGTGACACCCATCTCTTTTTAAACAGGAACCGCATGTCACACTCTCTGTTCAGGGCAGTGTCATCCCACCAATCTCCTCCGTACGGTTTCTCGCACTACTTGAGATACTTCCACCACGCAACAAATTGGCCGTATGATTCTCCGTAGCGCTCGTAAGCTTCATGGATACCAGCTCCACAAGCGAATTCTACAATAGAGCTAAGCGTTAGAACACCACAGCGACAAAAGGAACGCTTTTATAGAACGTCTAACTGTCGAAATATTTAGTTTTTTACGTGTTTCCAAACACTGTAAAGCAAAAAATGGTTTCTCTGAGTTTCTCTTCACGTTCCTTTACTCATTCTACGGAAACAATCTTCCTATTTTGTGACCAAGAAAGAACGCAGCTTAAGCGTGTTAAATTTAGTGCCCATATTTACAAGGCATAAGCAAATCGTAAATGCTCTATGTTTTATAACTTTATAGTATATATGTGCTATTCTCAGCATAACTAGTAGTCAAATTTTTTTCCCCAGGCGCGAAACATGTCCTATATTGCCACTTTCGTTTTTTCACCATATTTAATGGCAGGTACGATTATATTATGCGTAATAGTTATTCTTGACGTCTACCGTCCAACTTTAATTTTCACATTTCTCGCGTTTAGTTACTCCATCTGGTTTCCTTTGTATCGGTTTTCTTATTTCTGACATTTAGATAACATGCAATACCTACTTTGCCTTATTATCGGTTATGAGTGCGTGCCTATTAAGTTTTACAAAAAAAGGGAAATGCTCTTATTCTCAAAATACTCAGTATTTCCCCGAGGTGTGGATATCTCTCAAGAAATGATGGTGCCCGAGAAATAAAAAGTCATGCCGCCAGGCTTTCACAGTCTGCACTCGTTTTCCTAAGTCTTGAGTGCTCTGGCCTGGTGACCCCGGCGCCATCGTTGCACACTGGTAGCAATGCCGAAATAAGCGTGTAAAGGCTTTCCATGAACATGACACCAAAAAGACTTCGGGGCGCGACCCCACGGAATCTTCGTGAACGAGACCGCTAACTGCCGCCGTCCGCATAAGCCCGCTGTCCGCGTGGACAGCGGACATTCTAAGAACAATCTGTACTACAAACGTTCTTAGCCGTTCTATGTTTAATGCAAATGTTAGTCCTTAATAGGCTGAGAAAGGAATATTTAGATCTGCAAGGAAACTTCTAGCAATCGTCCACCGCCATTCAGCAGGGGTGATATTACAGAAGTCCCGAGATTTAGCGGAACTCGGGAGACACGAGCTCTAGCGAGACGCACCTAACATAACGATAATTTTTTCTATACGGAGTTTAAGCGCCTAAAAATGCGATTGAAACCACTTGCTAAGAATTGAAGGGGCGTAACCGATGAACGGCAGCGAAATCTATGGAGGCATGACAAGTGCGCGGCGCATTTTTCAGTGTGTTCTATTGCTTCACTGCTGCACTGCTGGCTACTGGTCGCATGCGAATCCAATAACATTAGTTCATCGAACTTTCATTTGATTAATCAGTATTTCACCTCAACTTTCATTTATTTTTTAGTGCAGGCGTTGATATTAGCTTTTTTTTTGAAGTTGGTCGTGCTACTAAGCAGTTTCTGCCCATTTCTGTCGTGGATGGCAGACAAGCAATCACGTGATTAAGCCCGTTTGGCAAATAACAAAGAGAGCGGATGATGGCGGATGATGGAAACGCGCCACATTAAAAAAAATGCTGCTCGGCGTTACGTTATCGAAACCTTCCGTAGACGTTTTAATACAAAATTTCCTAAGGGCACTGAGTCTGCTTAGTAATTTGGAGGCGAAAGCATGGTGATACCCATTGGCAACTTATACAATGTACCTAATTGCGATACCTATTAGCAACTGATGCATTTTATTCCCGCATTTTTGCTCGCTCTCATTTCATTGTCGTTTGCCATGAAGTACGACTACCCGCTTCTTTTCCGCTCTGTCGCGTTGGGTCTGTTTGTTGTCTTTCATTTCGTAGTCACCTATATCGGCAAGAACACTGGCACACACCAGAGCCTCCCTATAATCGTGGTTAGGCGCGCTGGTGTGTACCTGTCCTCCCCACGTGCCATCACCTTCACGCTTCACGCATTATGCTGCAACTGTTACTTTTCCAATTAACAGTTTTGTGAAATCCGGGCCCATTATCTCCTTAAGGTTCCTAATTACAGGCAATCGCCCAAGTGGGCATGTGCTGCGTAAAAGTAAATAGCAACAAACACAACTTTTAAAATTTGTTTCCTTTATGTCGGTTCGCTGTTCCCAGCTCTTATTTGACGAAGCTCTCTACAGTCCTTTGTTGTTTTTATTCAGTCAAATCCCCTCACTCGGGCCCTACCTTCCTTCACCCTCTTTCTGCTGTCACGCTGTTCCTTTCGGTCGCACCTCCCGGCTTCACAAGCTTTGCATGCTCTGCGTTCTGCCAGACGACCAGGACGCTTGAAAAAACACGTTCAATTGCGCAGAGATCGTCTGCATTAGTAGGTACACGCCATTGATTGTATACTCTCCTACCAGTAACGTTTTTGCAAGAGTGTTGTGAGAAAACGCCTCATTCGAAATCGTCTGCTGCGCTGACGATAAATGAAAAGCACGGTCATGCAATCCCTTGTTCGAAACAGTTTCGCGAGCAAACAATACCTGAAGCATACGCTCATGCTGTAGCCGGATAGACGCCTGCTAGAACCCGCGGAATACGCGTCAGTCGAATCACCTAGAAAACAGGCGAAAAACATCTCCGCAGCAACCTTACTGCGCGCATACGGGCACACTGTCAATAAGGTGACGGTCACTGGTGCGGTCCCTACCAATGCTTCCGGGGAAGAGACCCGTCACGTAAACCCGACGCTCACAGAACATTAGATCATCCATGGTCATGGAGCGAAAGCCCACTCATAGTCGTCGCAATGGGGGTCGGTCGCCAGATTCCTGCACAGGCAATGCACACTAACTTCGGCAGAGGAAAACGAGCTCAAAATTCCTCCACCGCTAAAGAAAAAGTTTTGCTGGGATAGATATACCGCTGCTAAGGCGACCGTGAACAACAAACCACGCCACAGAAGCCGCCATCACGAGCCTCACGAGTCCAACTCGGTCGTATAATATTGCCGCGAACAATGTATTGTGTTTATTTATGTTTTCCTTTTACCGCCCGGCTGCCTGTGTTAACTGTGTGCCAAGGGAAGCGCGTGTTCCATTCTTTCTGTCTATGCCGCATGTGTTATCTCTCCTGAAAGGGAGAGCCCTCCGAACTAACGTCTTCTTTGTTCTGGATGTAATTCGACGGTTGCAGAAACACTCGCGCCGAATGTTAAATTCCCACGGAACCGACGCCGCGGCATTCGATTCGGCGAGTTTCGCCAACGCAAGTCACTTTGTGGACGGCTCCTTTGACACCTGTGTATTTTTTTACTGTTGTTAGGGGAGCACACTGCAGTTCGCACAAATAAACTTTTTTTCCTTTAAGACAGCTGCGTCCTCTTTGTCTAGGTGATATCTGGTGAGGGGCGCGGTACACGCACTCTAAGCCCTCGTCAAGCCGACAAGCAAGCCCAACTAATGTAAGTCGCCGAAAGCAAGGTCTTCAGCAACAGTTTGGACTGCTTCCGGATAACGTGAAGAAAGAAGACGGCGTGAAAACCACCATGATCAACGCAGCCACCATGACCAGCGCTTCAAATCCTGCCCTCGTTCTTCAACAAACCAGGGTGCCCTTATCATTTCATGGGTCACCATCGGAATATCGCGAGGACTGGTTGGAAGAAGTCGAACAAATCGGGCTTTTCAACCGATGCGATGACGCAGAGACACACAGGCAAGTGTTTTTTCTGCATGAAAGATTCAGCACGGATCTGGTTCAAAAACCACAAAAGCTCCCTAGTGTGATACAAATTCAGAACGCAATTTTTGACCACGTTCACCACTGTTGTGCGAAGACAGCGTGCTGAAGTTTTGCTGCAAACGCGGACACAACACCCGAACGAAACCGTTGTTGTGTTTTTCGAAGAGATGAAGAGGCTTTTCAGCCGTGTTGACCGTTGCATGGCAGAAAAGAAGTTACCCTTATTAATGCGCGGTGTGAAAAAGGAAGTGTCTGCTGGACGTTTCCGCAATCCGCCCAAACCGGTCGCCGAATACGTGACCTAAGCCAGCACAATTGACAAGGCCGCCGAAATGCGTGCTACGCAGTACGACCGCAGTTTTGTTGATGAGGCCAATGCGAACTACATCGACAGCAAGCGGATACCGGCAGACATCCTACGCGAGACTATCCACGCAATAGTGAGGGAGGAGCTGCGGAAACTTCTCCCCACACCGCTGCAGCCCCAATGCGCTTCCCTTACCGACGTGACTAGGGAAGAAGTGCAGCAAGCGCTGGGAACTTCAACGACGCCAGAAGCACCTCGCGAGCCGCAAGCCTTGGCCTATGCGGCTGCTGTCCGCCAGCCTCACACACCTGCGACCTATCGTCACGAGAGTCTATGCCGTAGCCCCGTGTCGCCGGCCGGACCACCTGCGGTGCAACTTCCCGGACCAAGGAAGACCGATGTGTAGCGAACGCCGATAATCATCCGCTGTGGTACCAGTGCGGAGAGGAGGACCACATCTACCGTTGCTGCCCCTACAAACGGCTCGATTTGAAAGGCTTCTCCGTCGACGCACTACGCCCCCAACCCAGCCAGTGCTATACAACTACCTGTGCAACATCAAAGAAGGTCCTGCGCGCTTCAACCGTTCGCCATCACCCTAACCATATACCGGTCGCCAAGCCGTCGAACCAACGCAGACTTCGCGCGTGGGAGGTCCCTCAGCCCACGTAGGAAGAAACTAAAAGCAGCAACTTCTGGCGGTTAGGAGGCGAAGTTGCACGACGCCGGAAAAAAGTAAACCCTCCAACGACGCAACGAGTCGCCGAACATCATGATTCGGGACATTCCCTCACCCAGATGACCCTATCGAACCCGGACGTGACTGCGGAACACGACGACAACGACACGGCGCGACGCCATTCCGACATGACTAAGCCCGCCGCTCAGGAGACGACGATAACGACGACGCATGCTGCCCAAACTTCAAGACGCACTACCCGAGATACGACGCACACGGAACTTGAGGAAGTCGGCGTGCGACGTCGATCGACGGCTTTAATGTAGTCGCCCTCATAGCCACCGGAGGCGACTGCTCAGTAATGGGCGGATCATTTGAATCTAGGCTGAAGGAAGTTATGACCAGATGGGACAGTCCAGACATACGCACAGCAGGACGCCATCTCGTAACTACAAGTGGAACGTTCACATCACGCGTCACCATTGACAGCACCACGTAAACTGCCACGTTCTTCATTTTCCCTAACTGCTCCCGCGACGTAATCCTTGGAATAGACTTTCTGGCAGACAACGGTTCAATAATTGATCAACAGAGCCAGTCGATAACTCTTTCTCCCGATCACTCCATCCCGCAGGAACCGAACCCCGAACACCGTGCCGCTGCAAGGATCGCCGATGATAATGTCGCCCTGCCACCCCGCGCAAGCTTGATGATCACCATCTACTGTAAATATGCTGCTCCTGACATCACCGTTATCGTAGTAAGTGACCAAATGTTGCTTCTCGATCGCGGCGTCTCCGTCGCAAGAGGCATTGCGCGCTTTTCGCAACGCGAATCCCAGGTTTTGGTCAGTAATTTTACAAAGGAATACCAGCATTTAAACCAGAGCGCTGCAATTGCATTCCTCGAAGAAATGCGAGAAGAAAGACACCTTCAAGCTTTCACATACCTTCGACGTGAATCCGGCACTACAGCAAGAAAAATTGAACAACTTGTTGGCTTTTCTGCGTCGCTACAGCGAGTGTTTTTCGTCGAACTCAAAATTACGTCACAAAACTCTAGCGAAGCACCAGATAATAACCGAAGGTGGAGCCCGACCTACCCGACAGTCGCCGTACCGTGTGTCTTCACAGGAGCGGGAAGCCATCCTTACCCAAGTAGACAACATGCTCACCGACGACATTATACAGCCATCGAAAAGCCACTTGGGGGCGCAGGTTGTACTCCTGAAGAAAATATACGGCACATTAAGGTTCTGCGTTGACCACCGGCGACTGAACAAAATCGCCAAATAGGATGTGTACCCCATGCCACGGATCCACGACGCCCTCGACGACCTCTGCCACGCGAAGTACTTCTCATCGATAGATCTGAAGACCGGCTACTGGCAAATTGGAGTGGGCGAGAAAGACCGAGAGCAGACTGCATTCATTACCCCGGACGGCCTGTACGAGTTCAAGGTGATGCCGTTTGGGCTGTGCATGGCACCAGCAACGTTTCAAAGACTCATGGACACTGCTATCTGGCCTGAAGTGGTGCACCACCTCGTATACCTCGACGACGCTGTGGTATTCGCCAGGACTTTAGACGAACAACTTGCAAGGTTGGAGTCTGTACTCGAGGCTATTTGCTCGTCGGGGTTAACGTTGAAGCCTTAAAAGTACCGCTTTGCTTACGAGGAACTCAAGTTTTTGGGCCATGTCGTTAATGCCGTGCGACTCCTGCCTGACCCGGCCAAAAACCCGGCCAAGAAAGGAATAAAAAAAGGGCATGCGAAGATTTCTCGCACTGTGCGCATACTACTGGCGCTTCGTCGGAAAATTCGCACGCATTGAAGAGCCACTCACGCGCCTGACAAACATAGCACGCCTTTCAGCTTTGAAAGCGCCCAAGAAAAAGCATTCTGCGGAGCTACAAGGATGACTGAAAAATCCGCCTATGCTCGCTCATTTCGACGAAAACGCCGAAACGGAAATACACAGGGACGCCAGCGATATAGGCTTGGGTATCGTCCTCGTCCAAAACCAAAGCGTTTACGAAAACGTGATCGCCTTTGCCAGCCATGGTCTGTCGAAGGAGGAGAAAAAGGGCCCATCTCCCCGCGAGGGGGACTCGAGTAAATGCGTCGCATAGGGGGTGGGTGTATTGCGTTAACGTTTAGTGTTTGGGGAGTAGGTGGTAGTGAATGCGTTGTATCAGCAGCTTCTTGACGTAGTTTGAATGAGTCAAGGATATAAGGCGCGTTCGTAGCCTTTCATTCTGTGTCGGTTTTGTGGCGCAGTGGGAAGAGCACAATGTACCTCGCGTTCCGCCCAGAGGTAGTGAATGCGTTGTATCAGCAACTTCTTGACGTAGTTTGAATGAGTCAAGGATATAAGGCGCGTTCGTAGCCTTCCATTCTGTGTCGGCTTTGTGGTGCATTGGGTAGAGCACCATGTACCTTGCGTTCCGCCCGCAGGGTCGTGGGATCGAAATCAGGCGCCGGTAAGTATTATTTTTTTATATAGTGTAGGGGGAGGGGTGCGGACCTGTTGTTGAGAGCGAGGAGGGTTGCGTGATGCGGGAGAGGAGGAGTGGGGAGAGGGCGCACATGGAACGGCTGTTGCGGACGCCGAGGCACGCCAACGCAGGGTGACATCGTGAGTTAAAGAAATGCTCTGCATTTAAAACTACTCAACCTCTGAGAAAGAGTGCCTCGCAATTATTTGGGCCATTTAAAAATCTCGCCCATACGTGTATGGTAGACAATTCAAGGTCGTGACAGACCACCATGCGCTGTGTTGTCTCTCCAACTTGCAGGACCACTCTGCCCGCCTCGGGTGGTGGAGCTTGCGCCTGCAGGACTTCGACGTTACGATCGTCCACAAACCCGGCAGGAAACACTCCGCCGCCGACTTCCTGTCCCGCGCCCCCGTTGACCTACCACCACAGCACTCCGATGAAGACAGTGCGTTTTTCGGAGACGTGACGGAACGTGACTTAGCTACCCAGCAGTGTGCCGACCCCGACTTACGCGTCCTGATCGACTACCTCGAATGACCAACGTCGCAGTGACTAGGGTATTCTAACGGAACTTACCAGCACTGAGCCTCAACAACTCCGTCCTCATGAAGAAGAATTTCATCCCCGGAAGAAGAACGAATTATCTACTTGACATACCCGCAGACCTTCGTGACGAAATTTGGGGAATGCGTGCCACGATGACCCGTCTTCCGTACATCTCGGTACTGGACCAGCCTTACATCTGACGTCACCCACTACGTTCGAAGTTGCCGTGAATGCCAGAGACGAAAAACACCGCCAACGAGATCCGCCGGACTGCTGCAGCCGATCGACGTCCCATCGAGGCCCTTCCAACGGATTGGCATGGACCTTCCAGGTCATTTCCCTATGTCACGATCCGAGAACACGTGGATTGTTGTAGCGACAGACTACATGCCGCGCTACGCAGAGGCCGCCGCTCTTCCGAGGGCGACTGCACAAGAAGCCGCGAAGTTCTTCATAAACCAAGTTGTGCTGCGACATGGAGCCCCTGAAGTCCTAATCTCACACCGCGGAACGGCCTTCACTGCGGAGCGTATGTAGGGAATCTTACGCTACAGCAACACGGATCACAGAAGAACGACGGCGTACCACCCCCCAACAAACGGACTAACGGAACGTCTGAACAAGACTATTGCGGATATGCTGCCTTTGTACGTCGGCGTTGAACATAAGCCCTGGGACGAAGTGCTACTGTATGTCACGTTTGCATACGAAACTCCTATCAAGGAAACTACGCAGATGACACCGTTCGAGCTTGTCTACGGAAGACGGCCGACTACGATGTTGACGCCATGCTTCCCCACGTGGAAGACGACGATTTCAACGCCGACGTTCAAGGCCGCCTTCAGCGTGCGGAGGAGGCCCACCACCTCGCTCGAGTTCGCACAACGCACCAGCAGCTGGTGGATGCAAGACGCTACAACCTCCTACTTGGAGACGCCGAGTGCCACCCAGGGAATTGTGTGTGGGTTTAGACTCCCATCGGACGACGTGGACTCAGTGTGAAGCTTCTACGACGGTATTTTGGACACTACCGGATTCTACAACGTATTGGCCAACTTACCAACGAGGTGATCCCCGATGGTGATTCTGGAGGAGGAGTAGGAGCAGGAGAAGGAGGAGGAGGAGAAACACTTTAGTTGCAAACTGGGTCTAGGGGAGAGGGGTGGCGGAGGATGCGATGTTCTCCGCGACCTGGGCGGCCCGGTTGGTTAGTGCCAACTGCACTTCCGGGTCGGAGCTCTCCAGGGCCTGCTCCCAGTGTAAGGGGAAGGAAAAGGGGGAATGGGACGTGGGGACACTCGCAAAGGGAATGGTAGCGGGTATCCGGCTGGAGACATTGAGGGCAAAGAGGCGAAGGGTAGAGATTGGGGTTGATGCGGTGTAGGAGAGTTCGGCAGGGGGTTGTGTGGGTTTGTAGTAGCCGCCAGTGGCGAGCGGCTTCGTGGGTGAGGGAAGGGTGTGGGGGAGGATATATCCTGCGGAGGAGGCGTAAGTGCTGGGTAATGTCCCGGTACGAGACTAGAGCGTCCCGGAAGCTGGGGGTGCCGTGGGTAGAGCCAATAGAAGGGCCTGCTCGGGTGACAAGAGCTCGAGCTGTACGGTGGGCCGCTTCATTGGCGTCTGTTCCCGTGTGGGCCAGGGTCCACAGCAGAGCCACGGGGTGGGATGGTGTTCTGCGGGAGAGGATTTTGAGGGCGAGTGGGGAGATTAGCCCTGCAGAGAAGTTGCGAATTGCCGACTGAGAATCCGAAAGGACAACTCTGGGTGTGGGAGACTGTACTAGGGCGAGGGAGATAGCCGCCTCCTCCGCAGCGGTAGCTGATGTTGTATGTATCGTGAGTGCGTCCAAGGGAGGGCTGTCGACCGATGAAATGACGGTACGCACAATGACGGACTTTTATTTTTATTTTTCGGACTTTTGCCTATGTTAGCATCGGCTCGATGCACTCTTAGAGCTGCCTAATGTCGCGAACCATGTATTGGGTTTGTTTATTTGTGTTTTGCTTTTACCGCCCGGCTGCGCAGGTCTGTGTTATCTGTGTTATCTGTGTGCCAAGAGAATTTCGTGTTGCATTCTTTCTTTGCAGGCCACATGTGTTATCTCTTCTGATAGGAAGAGCGTGCCCAACTAACGTGAACAGCTTAGATTAATTCTATTTGTTCTGGGTGTAATTCGACGATTCAGGAAACAATCGCGCCCAAAGAAATTCCCGCGGCGCCGACGCCGCGGCATTCGATTCGCCGAGATTCGCCTGCGCAATTCACTTTTTTGACTGCTGCTTCGCCGCTTGGGTAGTCTTTGGGTTGTTAGGGCAGCACAAGTTTTCTCCAGTAAACTTGTTTTTCCTTTAGGACAGCTGCGTCCTGTTTGTCTACGTGACAATTTCAATTCCGAGTTTCCTCCGAGTTCTAGTGTCAAACAAACACAACCAGATCATTCATGGGCGCAGCGTAGCGAGGGAAGTCCCACCCAATTATGGCGGCAGCTTCACCGTTGGGGTAGCGTCGCAGCCACGAGGTCACTTGCATTTCATGCTCGGTAACAAAGCTTTGCAGCAAAAACGAACAAACGAATTCAACAGAACACTGTCCATAAATGCTGTCACAGTGGCGGGATTGTTCTGTCCGAACGAAAAGTTCGCTCCGGTCCCAAGGATAGGAGCGGCCACGACGACAAGATTCTCCCACAGCAGCCGTCTTCATTCACCGTAAAAACACAATCGACAACAGATTACATGGTTCAACGTCTAAAATGCAAGCGTCAATGTTGAAACCCCCGACGATATTTTTGGTACTACGCCCGCCGTCCGCACGTAAACAAAGGCGGCCACGTTAAACAAACAAGGGCGCGTTCCTTTCTCTACAGTTAACTCCTTCGCTTACTTGGTTTGTGCTTGTACGGAGGCGCGCAGAAACTACCTTCAAACAACGTAGGAAACACAATTCAGTTCAAGAACAAAACAGCCCGAAGATGGGACCCCCTATTCGCCGCTTTTAGATGTCGCAGCTTTGAGAGAAGCCTGGGCCAGCCCGGATTTTTTAAAGAAATAGTGGGGTTGCCATTTTACGTAACAAAGTGCATACTGCAACTCGATTCTAGAAGGCGCTGCACGAGGATTTTCGCACAATCAGTGCTTTTTCAAAGTGAGCGGCCTCAAATGGGCGCGCTTATAATCCCAATGGTGGTCCGGGCGATTGCGCCGGTTGGTCGGTTGCTCCTCTATCACTACTTTGTTAACTCGAGAAGCTGGAAACTCAGGAGCGAGCTATTTCGGGCATTAAAAATAGCGGCCAGAATACAGCAGCTAAAAGAAAAGCACAAAAAGAAAGGCGGTAAAATTGGCATTATTTAATTCACGTGTTCTCGCTGTCGGTGACTTCTGAGAACATTGGACGTGGGTTCGACTCTCCGCCGCGGAGGCCGCTTTTCTAATGGAGGCGAAAAGTGAAAACGCCCGTGTATTCGAGATTTCGACGCACGGTAAAAATCCCCACGTGTCCAACATTATTCCTGAGCCTTCTAATACAGCGCGCCTCCTAAACTGGGAAGTGTCTACGCGTTCAACCCCAAAATCAATCAATCAAATCAATCAATCAATCTGAGCACATTGCTTTGCACTGAGTACTTACGGTAGGACATATTGCTCGAAGGCGGAGGTAAGCCTGAAACAACGTCCGCATTTCATAAGGGGCGTTTACACTGTTTCCATTGCAAGGCAAACACACGCCAAATAATTGTGGTGCGATACCTTCTACGAAAATAGCCAGTATGCTTGACTTTGGCTAAACGGCAATCCCTAGATAAACGCCGCTGCAACGCGCCGTCCAAGCCGAACCTGCATCCGCACGACTACCGCACGTTCAAGTGTTAGAAAACTCGTGACACTTCTAGACAGGAAAAGGAAAGGCAGCGGGGGCAGACAAAACCTCAACGGTGGGGGGGGGGGGCTGGGGGAGGGGGCAGCCGGGCCATCTCCCAGCGCAGGTACCGGGAACTCAGGAGGAGGTAGTGAGCGGCCCAGTTGCTCGCACTCGCACGCATTGCCAGTTTTTAAATGCAGAGCATTTCTTAGCCTGCCTCTTCCTGCGTCGGACGGCGTCCACAGCTCCGCGTCCGCAGCAGGTGCGCGCATGCGTCGTAGTCAGCCCGTTCGCTCGTCACCCCCGGAACGCTCCGTCGCGGTCTCGGCCACGGCCGGGCTGGAGGAGCGGCGGGCGCGCACTTTCATATGAAAGTGCGTGCTCGCCGCTCCTCCAGTCCGGCCGTGTCTCGGCGTAACAGGTGCGTGATAGCAGCGCAGTGGGGCGTAGAAGAGCGCGCGCTGCTTGCGCATGCGCGCTCTCCCCCCCGTACCACTCTCCCTCTACTGCGCGCACTGCAAATATAAAGCCGCTAGCGGTCGCTCGTGCTTCTGTCACTGCGTTGCTCCTTCTTCCTTGGTTGACGCTCGCTCCCACGTTTACTCGTGTCTGCTACTCCAGCATCACGGAAGAAGCGATGGAAGCAACACTGCCTTCAACCAGTACTGAGGCCCCAATGCTCTGCATTTACTCGTGTTCCCCTCGCGGGAAGGCGCGGGAATTTTTTTTTTAATTTAAGGCCAATGGTTCTCATAGACAATTTTCAAATCCTCTATATTCCTACTGCCTAAAAAAGACTTCAGTTCTCCGTAACATTTCAATGCTTGAAGAATTTTGTTGGTATTCGCAACCCTCGGCCACCACCACGCAACCCTCCGCTACCACAAAACACGCTGGTATTGCCATGGGCTAAGCCATTGAATACGTGCTCAGATGTCCCAAAGACCGCTTAAAACATACCGTCGCAATCCTACCCCATATATGTGCCTTCGGCGTTAACTAGGAGTGGACCAAAATGAATATCGAAGCTTCGCCTCGGACCTGCGATAAAGAACTCAATAGCCTTTCACCCAGCCGCCAAAGGTCGGTGGCTGGGAAATTGAGGCCCGAGAGCAACACTTTCGTGGAAGGGTGGCATATTTCCACTGCTTTGTCACTTTTCGGGTGAATATGCAGCTGTTATTTAACTCACTCATTTCTTTAAAACCACTCAAGATTCATCGAGAAACCAAACGCAGACATCCATGCTTTATCCATTCACTCTGATGATGATGATGGTTGGATGTTAATGGCGCAAGGCCAACTGGGGCAAAGAGCGCCAAAACAATTATCCATTCACTCTCGCGAGACCGCTATACTGCGCAGTCTGGGATCGAAAGGCAGCACAGTAAAGTGGGAAATGTGGGATTTTTATAAAAATTTATGCTCACAGGTTGAAGGTGTGAAATTATTTGAATGGTATTACAGGGACTTGTGCGGTCCTGCAAACCCACCTAAATTATTAATGAAAATCGTAGAGTCCACAATTGAGCAAGTGCGTCATTGAAGATTTCAGTCATGCTTCCAGCACGTGTCCATGTGGAGGGAAGGAAGTTAGTTTCGTTCCTAGGAAGGCGTTATTTTTGCATAGACGTTTGGGATGTTCTTGCTAAGCAGCATTTAAAAAATCTTGCGACCCGCACACACCCATACACGGGCATAGAAGAGAACTCAGCGCATCTGAAAAAATGTTTTTTGTTGTCGTTCCTCATTCGATACGACAGGGATAGCACATATCTCGTGTAGTCATTTCATCTTCCTGAAGCTGCTGACAAATAGCGTTCCTGGCCACGTGTAAACGATAATTCCCTAAGTACAGTTCAGTTGAGGCGAAATGATATATTCGCACCTAAAACGCAGGCGTTCTCGCTATCACTTTGCTGAATTGGGTAGTGAAGGTGATTGTAAAGTGCATCGGACGTCGATATAATATGCAAGAGCCTGAAAAGCCACAGAGATGAAAGATCCATCGAAACTAAAGATACAATCTGGTGTCATTATCCACCTAGACTAAATATCCACCGAAACAGAAGGTCCAATCGAGCCTTAATACTCATTAGAAAAAGATACACCGAGACCGCTCGAATTTATCGTGAATGCCCAACGAGATGGAAGATCCACAGAGACGAAAGATCCACGGTTGGACCTCACGCCTCGTAGGATCTTCCGTCTGTTTGGATGAATAATACTGAGAAAGAGCCGCCATGGCCGCAGTTCCTATTACGTGGGCCTTCTTGTTTCAGCTGGTTTCCCGAGCCAGCCGAAATCTATTGTCTCTCTGTGTATTAAGGGACATAGGGTACAGATCATCATCTACAACTGCACGTTGCCCTGACCGTCCAACCTTCATTGATGGCGCTTCAGGACCGGGCGTTCATGTGTCTAACCAGGGAAGGGGGGTACATTGTAAATGAGCTTGGGGGGTTCAGTGTATAAACGTCTAAGATATGAAATATCCAACAGTGGATCTCCGTCTCGGCGGATCTTTGACCTCGTTGGATGTTCAGGCTCCATTGCATCTTCTGTCTAGGTTTATCCTTCGGCTCAGGAATATTCAGGGTGGATTGGATCAGCCGTCTCAGTGGACCTTTCGTTGTCTGATATTGATGCTCTTTGTATTTTATGGACGTCGGAAACACTCCACAATTACCTCCATTGCTTAACTACGTATAATATTAGTCAGTACGTGCGACTATAGAACGTCCCGTAAGCAAACCATAGTTTAAATTTAAATTTACTCCCGGCAATAGCGCTTCCACGTTGTCAGTAACGCTGCTTTGAACAGCAGTTTCACGAAGATGAAATAATTACCTGACGAGATGTAGGAGATCAGTGCCGCATCGACTGGAAAACGCACACAACAAACATTTTTTGCTGGTGCACTGAGTTCTCTTTTATGCCTGTGTGCGCGTGCCCGTGCGTGCAAACTTTGTTAATTTCCCCATAGAAAGAACGCGCCAACGGCTCAATAAAGATGTTCGTAAGAACGAACTCATTTTCCTTCCGCCGCAGGCTCACTTGAAGCACTTTCACCAAGCGCTACTGAAATCTAGGAATATATGCTTGCTCAATTATTCAGTTTGCTATTTTGACACAATCGCATCATTTGGATCATTTCTCGATTTCCCGTGGCTCCTAGCCATCCGCTTTCAATTGGGCTCATCCGGCTTCCGCAGAAATACATGATCGCTGCCATCCGCAAGCAGCGTGTTAGGCAGCAGAATTCAAGCAGTCCCCTGAATTTGCCACTTGGGCTCAGCGGCCACAGAAGTTTGGAAAGGACAAGAATAATACTACAGCAGAAACGAAAGAACGGACATGCAGTTCCAGCAGGTACCGCGTTTGCGCGCCAACATTGGTTCTATGCCCAGCCGGTGATAACACTCCCGGCCGACGCGGTCGCCAACCGTGCCCGCAACGTACGTCATCATTCCCAAGAGTGATTCCGCCTGAAGATAAAAAAATGTAAACTTCCGTGAACTCACGCACCGAACACGGGTTGCCAAAGACAGATAATGAAGACCTACGGGCTAAAGTAAATGAACTCGCGGCAACACTTGAGGTTCCCCAGCTGACGCCGAACGATCGATCACGGCTGCCCATCGCTTTCCTTCTAAGCCCGATAAAACGCCTGTTGTAATCATGCACTTTGCTCGCCAGGCTACAAGGAATGCCTGGTTCTAAACTAGAAAAAAAACTGAAAGCGACTGAGGGTGATGTGTATACTCAGGAAAATATGACCAAGCAAATGAGAATGCTACTCGGAGAAGCAAAACAGTGGGTACAAGAACACAACTTCCGTTTCGTTTGGCACAACAAGGGCAAAGTTTTGGTCCGGCGCAATGAAGGCGACCGAGCCATTTTTGTAAGGTCGAAACACGACTTGGAAACCATGACGTACACCTATTGCAGCAGTTTAGATTTTTTTCTGACCACCGACATACATGTATGTCACCACCGATACCTTACGTACCGATCTCAGAAAATCCTATCTAGCTGGACTCAAATTTCTCATTTAAATGCGCAGTCTGCGAGAAACAAGCGTATATCCTTGAAATTTTGTTTACTGAGGTTGGATTTTAGTTTGACGTCAACATGTTATCAGAAACCTGGTTTACAACTGACGGAGATGTATATAAAATCCCAGGATACAACGTTATCGTTTCAAAGAGCAGCTCTCACCGAGGTGGAGGAGTATGTATGCTCATCAAAGATAATTACCTGTGTGATATGATACCAGCTTTCACGTGCTCGGACTCCGACTATAAAATATTGTCTGCAATACTGAACGACTACGTCATTTCTGTTCTTTACCGCCCTCCGTCCGGTTCACACGTTTCGCTTTTGAGTTACCTTGAATGTTTCTTCTATTACGGCGTCAACAATGAGCTTAAAATAATTTGTGGTTGCAATTTTAATGTCGACAGGTCTTCTCATGGTACTATAAAAACGAGATGACTTGGTTATTTCGAAGTTTCAACTTGATCACTGTTATAAACTTTCCAACACGAGTAACTGCAAACACCTCAACGCTCGTCTACTTTTTTGTTATAGGTACGCATACTACCAATGTTATGACTGGTGTTATAGCTAGCGATCTAAAAGATCGCGTATTTATATTCATGGCAGTCGAACGAAACTGTATAGTTAAAACACCGCCGGTTAGAGCAAGAGGTTTTTCGTCCGAAAGCTTGGATCACTTTAGAAATGATTTCTTAGAAATTGATTGGATGGACGTCTGTGGCGGCAAAAATGCTAGTACTGCCACGGATACCTTGATAAAAAAATTAAACACCTGTACGATCACTGTTTTCCCTTAAAAAAGCTACTACGTCCCGAAAGATCCATAAAGCCTCGATAACTAGACACCTACTGGCTAAAATAAAAAAGAAAGGCGTCATATGTATGCAAAATTTCTCACCCAACGTACACCAGAACTTTTATAGGAATACAAAAGAATTCGTAATAGCCCTTAACAAAGAAAGTCATCGCGCTGGAAACGAGTACTTCAATAACACATTTACAGAACGTAGTCACACTACGATGGCAACCTGGAAAAACATAAGATCACTCTTTGGCACTAACAGCACCTTCAACACAGTCTCGTAAATCACCATTAACTGTAAAAAATTACAGGCAGTGATCCGGCAAACGCCTTCAACGAGTATCTTGTGACGACATTGTCCTCACCGGTATTACTCAATAACACGCTAAAGATGGAAAATGCTTGTTCCGACTCAGTATTTCTAGCCCCAGTAACGGAGGCCGATGAAGTTTCAACAATTATCTAGTTGCAAAACTGCAACAGTTCCGATCCTTTTGATTTCAAGCTCCACCCTATCAAATTTATTGCTGACATATTTTCCCGCCCCCTGAAGAGTATATTCAGCCTGTGTTTTTCTACTGCTATTTTTCCAGCGAATTTGCAAACCGCGAAAGTAATATTAATGTACAAGAAAGGGGACAAAAACAGTTTTGGAAACTATAGCCCATATCAATTTTACTGAATATATCAAAAGTCCTTGAAAAAGTTTTCTATTCTCGGCTCGCGCCCTTTACAGAAAAAACAAAAAAAAAGAATATTATCAAATGCTCAGTGTGGCTTCCGTAAACACAGGTCTACTGAAATGGCGTTATTTGCGGGGAAGGAATTCATTCTCCGCGAAATCGAAGACAGAAAATTCGTACTTGGAATAGTTATCGACTTCTCAAAGCCTTTTCATTCCCTTGACCGAAAGCTGTTACTTAAGAAATTGGAATTTTACGGTATTCGCGGTAGGTTACTTAAGGTTATGAATCATACCTTGGCAACTGCCAGCAATAGGTACACATAAATAACTCGTCTTCTTTAACAAAGCGAACATGCATTGGTGTACCACAAGGAAGCATATTGGCTCCCTATTTATTGAACATTTTTTATCAACGACATTGTGTTAATCAGCTCTTCCGTAAAATTTATAAGCCACGAGGATGACACAAGTTTCTTTTAAGCGGATGAAAACTGCACAGACCTCATTAGCCAAGGCAATGAGATTCTATCTAAATTGTGTGAATGGGCTCCGTCAAATGGCCTGATAATAAACCGTGAAACAACCAAGGATATTATATTGTGAGCTAAACGCAAACAAATAAATCCAATAAATAAGTCGCATCTCGATGGCCGTCCCATAGAAGTAGTGAAAAGTTTCAAAACTCTTGGTATGATATTTACAGAGCATATGCCCTGAGATTTGCTAACAGACCGGGTAGCAATGAAGCTTTCTAGACTAATAGGACTTATTTATCGAAATCGCAAGTTACTTCCCATTAAAATAAGGTCTATTATACAGCATGCATTATTTCAGTCATGCATTAGCTATGGTTTTTTAGTATGGGGTGTCACCACAATGTCAAATTTCTCAGAATCAGAAAGTAATCAAAATAATAGCCAGTACTCCAAAGGATCCATAGGTTAATACTTTATTGAAACAATTCGAAGTAATTGGGGTAAAAAAACTGTTCGACTATCCCTTCTGTAAAGCATTAATAAAACGGGCGACTCCATAACACAAATAGATTACTTAACTTGACCAACTTGACTAGAAGTGATTCTGTGTACAGCATGAGAAACCTTGAACACTGGTTTGTACCTACAAGCCTGACTAACTATGGGAATAACATGCTCAGCTCCATAACATCGATATTACTAACACTCCATATCAAAATGGTGTCGACATAGTAAATCTGACCCCAAAGAACTTGTTATCAGTGTTTCTTTAGTTTATGTTCACCTTACTGCATTTTTGTTACTTGCATTCCCCCTGCACTGTATTTTACAGAGTACTGTTTTTTTATTGCTATAAACGCATACGGTCATGTCGCTTTCTCTTTGTATTGCGATTGTTGCTGTGTGCATTGAACTGCGATACTACGCCTTCTATATCCAGAATGTACGACTTACACAAGTTGCAATCAAATGAAGTACATGATTTGCTGCTATATTTGCGTTGTACGCACTGTTGTCCAGGTAACCAGGGGGTTTGAGCTTTGTCTAGCTGCAGTACTGCAGCTTTACGCCAACCCCGTCATGTACTTGCACATGAAATAAAACGAATCTGAATCTGAAAATTTGTATTGCGCAGACTACCAGCACGAATATCCGCTGTCACCGCCTATATGGAGATTCCTCTACACTGAAGAAAATTGCACAGTAGTGCAAGTGCTTTCAATTGAGTCTACAAAAACTGGCAAACAACCAAAAGGCAAGGCAATCCTTATCAGCTACTCACTTTGTTCTTTTTTCATTCTTCATCAAAGGTTTCACACCCCACCCGCCCACTATGATGTAAAGAAAAAAAAACGTTCTGACGTATTTCAAGCATACCCAAATGTACCGCAAATTTTCCCTTTAGGGTTAATTCGATACATGTTGTGAACAAATTGCTCTCAAAAGCAAACCAAGTGAATAATGGTGAAAACGACCAACACGTAGAAGCACGTATCGCCACCCAGTAGTGCTTCACGGATATACGGCTGTGGCGTCGGAAATTGCGAATTCTAAAATTACAGCGCCAAGAATGCTTAGGAAATTGTCTAACAACCAGAAAATGAAGTATTATTTAAAAGATAACACTACTGTAGTTTCCGCCGGGATACGGTTTTAAAAACTAAGGAAGCGCCAGGTACCTCACCTTCAGCACTGGTTGTAATGTCGTTATTATTTCCAGAATTATTTCTTTTCTTCGCTGGGAGGCTTGACTCTCTTTGAAATGGTGACTGCAAAGCAACATTCCTTGGGAACTGAAGCCTGCTGCGTGATTTAAAGGCAAAAGCCCAGCGTTTTCAGACCTCGTTACAGCAACACCGGGTTTTGTCGGTATCTTGGCCCTCGCTTCGCCGTTTTTTCAGGATAATAACTCAAGCTGGCAGATTGCCCTTAAGAAACACGACCGTATATTCATAACCGAACGTATTATCCACACCTGGCTGTTTCTAACATGTTCAGCTACCAACGGGTACGTACCAACCAAATTCGCTATGAGATTTAGCAGAGTGTTGGGGAAAGGAATAGCTAGCGGTTTTGCCTCCTCCTGTAATGCCATCTGCTGGAATGCTGGACGAACCTATATTTGCTATTTTATTATGATTTTTTACAGCTACGACTATTCGGCACTTTTGGTGTCGACGTTGTATGGTCATTTATGGAGTTTTTGAGAAGTGTGAGCCTGTGCTCGTCTTTTTCTGGTTTAAAATATAATGACCCAGACTGGCTTTAGGGTTATAATACATTAGTATTACGTTACATTTTTTGGTGCACCTTTATTTTGGTGTTTATAGAAAATGATGCAACCTCTTTGTTGGCGCGGTGTTTCCTCGGGTACAATATGACCCTGGCCAGAAACAGTGTTTCCGCCCATGAGAAAAGAGCCAGTATCTTCGAAAGCTTCAGAAGGGAAATTTCTGTGGAAGGAGAAAGCGTAATCACGTCATTCAGGTAACACATGTAGACTGACGTTTCCGCTTTGATTCTAAAAATTCACAAATCTTCAAAATTAACTTTTAAGCTTCACGTGTTCTAATATAGTCGGGGCGTCGGGGAGTTGTGCGGTCGCAATATCACTTTGTGGGGATGCGAGAGGTATTATAATGGCTACTCGTGTGGTTCCTTCCGTCAGCAGCAGTCGGCAACAGTGCGAAGTAATTGTACAATTATTGGTATTTAGTACTGTGAAGGCAGCCTAATGCACCGCGGAGGCGCTGTCCGGAAATATCAGTAATTTAATGCTTGCACTTGGCAAACACTTTTTTACGAAGGTGTAACTAGTCATCCTTTTAGTGGTTGCACTGTTCTAACACTTTCCTACAAAGCATTTGTTGATGTATTTTTCCAGAACCCTAGACGGTACCAACAGACTCTACGATGACTGAATAATGCCCATCTAAGCAAGAATTCTATTCACCTGTCATCGAATGACGTGTCGTTCATAGTAGTGCTGGAAGTATGGTTGTGGCTTTCGGGCTCGTATTTCAGAATAAGTACGGTGGCCTACTACTGAGGCTTGCCATAACGGGCCGCAAGGTTAAAATGCTCGCATATGACATGCGTAAATATGTGATTTCGACTTACGTAGGAGGGACATTGGGTGATGCTATTGTAGTAAACGGTTATGTGGAAGTTCGGGGAAGTGCTTAGTGCGCACGTGTATAGTACAGCCACGGGAGGTCACTGTGAAAACACAGTTTTTATCTACCTTGAATGAAATAAGCGTTACATACATCAGCAGGAAAGACGTATCTGAAGAGGCCACATTGTAAAACGGGTAGAAGTATTGTTTCCTCTTATTCTAGGCACCACGCTACGAAAGGGCCGCGGTAAGATCTTTCGCAATGTCGGCTACAGGCGCGATAGCGCAGGCGCCGTTAAGGGACACATAGCAACGTGTAACTGCGCAAAACCCACGGTAATCGCTGGAAAACGGACCTTATATGCCCATCGTCGGAAAGGCGGGAATTCGGCGGAATCAGTTGCAGGAACTGTGCACTCGCAACGTACGAGACTTTCTCAGTACTTCGGACAGTTCACAACAATGGATTAGTCAGGAGCTTGCTTATCCAAGAAATTGAATAAAACGGTCATATTGAATCTTTCACTAAAATTATGTGCGCCACATGCAGAACAAGCGGTGGATGTTCGTCTATTAGTAATCCGTACACGGGTTATTTCTTGCTTCAAGATCTTATATAGCTTGCAGAAATTCAAACTTATGGCCGGGACCCTCGCGCCCATTTCAATAGACCCGCTAAAGGTTACACCAGCGGCATTAACGTCCAAGAAATCCTAAGAAGCTGCACGTAGGTGCCTAGAAATTAGAATGCAAAGGACAAGCTTTGTTGTAAAACAAGTAGATCTGCCTTTCTCATGCCCCATAATCAAAATCAGGAGTTCATAGGATTAAAGGAATCATCATTAGCGGTCTCGGCGGCTCGTCCCTTTCTCTACATATTTTTGTTGCCGTGAAACCAGGGACAAGCAACCACGACAGGTGAGCCACACTGAGCGGATTTTGCTTCTCTTCGGCCGCCCTCTCACCTCTCGGGAGACAGAATGAAGCCGCAGATGGAAGACGCCGATTCGAGGAACATCGGAGCAGCCTAAGAAGAAGAAGATGGAACAAGCCGAGCCTTAGGAGATATCTCCACGATGCAAGACATGATGATCCTATGCGGGTCGATACTGACGGGGAGACGATGCCGACTATTGCCCTCTGAGCCCGGTCGCCAGCCCTTACGGAATTTGCGACGCTGGACCGGTCTATGGAGGCCCTAATTGAAAGGCGGCGCATCGTCCGTCAAGGTATCACGTCCATGACACCTTGAAAAACAGCGAAAAAACACGGACGAAGAGAGGTTACACAGACACGAGCGGTGCCATCACGTCCATCATTGGCAAGATTGAAGAACTTCTCCCAATCAAAAGACCACCAATAAGTGAGTTCAAGGAACTTCTTCTTAATTTAGGTGAATATCGTGACAAACTGAAAGTGATTAACCGAGAAGTTCAAGACACCGTGGAAATCGAGGAATAAGAGGCCGAGGTTGAAGATGCGCTAAAGTTCGAAGAATTAGTTTGTATGACAAAGGCAAGGGCTGAGTTTAAGATGCTCGACGCACAGAGAGCCCGACAAAACTTAATTGCTTCCTACAGATGTCGAGCCTACGGATTACTGAAGGACAACCGAAAAAATACGGAAGAATACTATAGTAAGAGCGATACTTCCAACATGAATCAGCGTAATGGAGCAGTGAATTGCAAGGCCCAAGTTACGACAAAAACAAACGTGAATTGGCAAGGTGCAGCAACACTGACAACCGCCCATTTCGTGCCTAATAGAGGAGAGACTAATTCCAATGACGTTACCGCAGGCAATAAGGTATCAGATCAATGGGCACTGATTTCGTTCACGGCTGGAGAAGCGCAAGCGAATGACACAAGCAACGACTCTATCATAGACAACCGGCCGTCGTATGCAACACCCAAGGAGCCTTATAGTCTTCCAGCACCTCAAGTGACCACCGAAGAAATGTGCAAGCGTAGAGACCCCAAGATGATTTCGAAAAATTCGCCGGTCGAAGACGGAAAGAAATGTTGGTTATGGCGCGAGCTGCATTGTCCTCCAGAGTTAACATGTATGGTTCCGAAGAAAAAGGTGCGCAAGTCTAGCAAAGCAAAGACTGCTCAGAGGAAACGTGCGAAGATGGAGGAGCAGGAAGCTGCTTTAAATCTCAACTCAACCCCACTGCGAAAGTATGGGCGCCGCAAGCTAAAGGTTGCGGATGGGAAGAATACCCGTGGGCACCGGCAGTTTTCAGCGAACAAGCGTAGAGTGCGCTGCATGTCAAGGCACAGAGCTGAATTAGCCCCCAGGACTTCAACGCGCATAAGCGCCTTGACGCGGAAGCCTTCTTGGAATATTTCACGCTGCCTAACGCGAGCAAAAAAATCACGGACTCGCAAAAACCGTATGCGAACTATAGAAAAGGGCAGGTGTCTCTGACGGCACTCAGAATATTACAGGGAGGAATGCGCCGCCTACCCGAGCAGAAAGTCGAACTGATATGGACACCGGCTCACTCAGGGCTGGAAGGCAACCAACGCGCCCACCAGCTTGCCCGAGAACTTGAACACCGGGTAGACGAGCACGAGCCGCATGCCATAACGACTTACAAGGACATCACCAGCCACTACAGGGAAGGCAGAAGACGGGGTACCATGACCCGCATAAATCTCTCAGCAGAGCGCACCAAACGATCTATAGGCAAATACAAGCAGGATCTTTTCCGCACCCCTATCTCCAAAGCAGAATGTACCCCGAGATATACGAGAAAGAGTGTAGCTTCTGTGGGCAATTGGGCCCGCTCCGGCATGTCATCGGAGAGTGCGATTTCACCGAGACAATCCCCCCACCCCTTACCCAACCCTCCACCACCCTTCCCACACCCCTTAACGAGCGATGGGAGACCTTGCTAACCAGCCCCGCCTTGGAAGACCAGCTCGTCCTGATCTCCAGGGGCCAGGCAGCCGCGGAAGCATATGGGTCCCGTGAAGAGGGAACCACCCCATCCGGCACGTAGTCGCCGCAATTTCGTGCGGCTAAATAAAGTTGTTCTCTCTCCCTCTCCCTCTCTCTCCCACATGTAACCGGCTGCCACTAGAAAAAATCGTATGAGGGCGGAAACAGCAAGTAATACTTGCTGCCAAGAAGGACAAAAGTGCAGCTAGTCTCCTCACAAGACTGCCTCTAGTGGCCGCAGGTGCTTGGTTCGTGGGTCCACCAACGCCAAGACATCGGTACCACCGGTGGAGATGGAAGACACGAGGTGTCCGACTCTTTTGGCTTACACGGACTTAAGGAACTCTCCATGGACTAAACAAGTTTTGACTGCGGGCTCTGCTGAATAATTGTCGTGCGGCGGGGGGAGGATGTTGTAAAAGAAGTAGATCTGCCTCTTTCGTGCCCCATAATCATGATCAGGAGTTCATGGATTAAAGGAATCATCAGGAGGGGTCTCGGCGGCTCGTCCCTTTCTCTACAAGCTTCTCCACAAAAAGTGATGCCTCGAATATGACCAAGGCTCTAGTTGTGGCAAGAACTGCTATGGTCCCTTACGGAGCGCCATCATAATTTCCTACATGCTATCTACCCACGCAGGAAACTGACGCTGTCATAACTGCTACCCCGCGGATTGCAAACGTTGTTCACTAGAGTGCGACTGAAGGAAGCGTAAACAAATGCCTGCTTATATCGCATGCACCGGAAATCCGAACTGTGGTTTCGTAGAACCCGTCGAGCATGCGCCACTCGGAGCACTCTGGCTAACTAGCGCAAGTTCCCCCGTCTACAGGAGACGGAATGTCTAAACTCTGGAACAAGCACGCCAAGGCTGATATTTGCTGCATGGTATTGTCCCTCCTCATAGCGAATGTCCTGGAAGCATTTCTAGACTACTTTGAGTATATTGGCTGCACTGCAAAAATATAGGTCCGCTTAGTGTGGACAGCCATACGCAATGGCGCTCCCGCTTTCTATCGGAGCGGAGCGGGCCATCAGAAACGTTCAGGTTGAAATATGATGCCCCTAACCACGACACTATAATTAATTTCCACTTTCATCTAAAGCTACTCTTAATAATCTGCATTTACTTCTTTCCCTTTGTACAGAATATCACGTCGTCAAACGCTAATCCCAAATCCTCGCGGCATGTTCTTAGTCGTTAAAAAGCTTCTTCCTCTCCATTTCCCTCCATCTTTCCCTTAAGAAACCATACTTTTAGCTAACCCGGAGAGACCTTTTAACAGGTAATATGTGCAGCACGAAATCTAGGCTTATGATCTCCTAGTTTCCCCCCGATGGGTGGAAAGTGCCGCGACGCAAGCGTTACTGATCGATCTCCGTTCGTGTTTCACGAAGTGTAGATCATCAGGCAGGAACAACGCGAAAGCCTTGTAGACTGAATGCGCAGTTGTTCTGTGAGGTGGTCGTAGCTCTAGATAATATATCCCCACGTTATATCCACACAAAAACTGTCCGTCCGGTATGTGGCGCTGGAGATACAACGTCAGGCGTCATTTGTGCATGTCCGTTTTTGACCCCCGCCGGTAACTCGACCCCTCAGTACCGGGTTAATAGAACCGGGAGCTCCACACCCGAACGACAGCTCCTGTCCACCATTAGGCATCAAGAGTGCCTGGTGCATCTTCTTTACTTAAGTTTCACTCGCTAGGACGGAGCCTCGCCAGAAATAATTTTTTTCTCGTCGTTCCGGCTGGGTGGTCAAAGCGACAAGCTGTGACCGTTAAGATTAATGTGGCTGGTGAGGCTGGTGTGATAAATTTGCCGGTGGTTTGTTGTTTGCTTAGTACAGTTTGGATTTTTGTAACAAGTATTTTGTAACGCTTTTTAATTGGGAATCTGTGACCGCGAAGCCTGCAAAAAAGCAGCCGGAAGGATGTCAGTCTTAACGCACACCTGTGACACACCGGAAAACAGAATTACCTGAACGAATACTGCCGTGATGCGCAACAGACTGTTTTCATATGAAAAGAAAGGCATCCAATCACGTTCAGAAGTTCGCTGGCAAGGTTGAGAGCACACAGCTTACGCAGAAATAAGCAATGTGTTATGTAATTGAATGTTTCCCGAAAATCAAGAAATCTACCTTTAAGCTCAGTGCCTGCATTTATGCTAGTTCGTGGTATGGTAGTATAGTATGGTAGTTTATGGTAGTTGCAATTTTAATAACTTTGGACCGTACAAGAAACCACATCCCCCTAAACCTAGGTTGCACTGGGGAGAACGAATTATTATCTTGTACGTGAGTCCTTAGACGTGCATACTGGTAGTATCTTTAGTGTTATTGGTAGTACCATTTTTCAGCAAACGCTATACCACCCCGTAATTGAAAAACTATGTTTTGTAACCAATTCTGAATATTCCTTTTATTTATTGCACACCGTAATAACTTTTTGTTTCTCTTTGAGAGAGAAAGAAAACTTTATTATGTAGATAGCTTTAACCTGGGCTCTCGTGCAAATCCTCTTTATTAAAGGCGAGCTGTCCCTACATCTCCGCGAGTCCCTCACTAATTCGAAGTAGGGGGTTGCCAGGAGTATTTTAAGCGACGTCGCAGCCACACCCTTATCCAGGTTCAGCCAGTCCTTTCAGGAAGTGATGTGGGAGATTAGGTACGCCGGTGGACCTGTACTGTGGCACACCCTCTAAAGGTGACGCACAGATGGGTGGGCAGGATAACTGGGTGAAGGAAACGGGGGGCAAGAAAGAAGGAGCTTCCGAACCAAGGAACTTGTAGACGTTTAGTGGGCGTTAAAAGTGCTGGTTGGTGAGCCCTTTCAATCCAGGCAGAACAGAACTAAACCGAAGGCTCTTTTACCTTAGCGGCAACGTACGCTGCGCAACGCGTGGCGAGCACAAGGTGCCGAGTGTGCATGCTTGCGCCAGCACGACGACAAGGGCAACCTGTCACCGGAAATATTGCACAGGATCGGCGATGTGGCCACCGCGTCAATACGAAAAAAACTGCGCATATGGCCAGTCGGGTCTCATTACAGCCCCTTCTTGGATAGCTTACGTAAGTTAATATGCTGAAACTCTGTAATTAGTCACTCAAAGCTGGTCGCAAGAAACACTGGCTTGTGCTTCGGCCCTCTTTTTTTAGTGCCAAGCTACTTACCTCTACCCCCCGAGGGTTCTTTCGCGACCGTTGGTGTCAACACAAAACTCCCGCGAACAAATAAAAGAATTACCATACCACAAGAAATTGACCCTGGAACGAATAGAGCAAAGGAGCGAGAGCTGGTTGTCTTCCGATTGGGCTACGAGCCCACGCAAAAACGGGAAAGACAGGCAGTGCACTCACCAGGCACATCTGCGGGTTTACCCCCTGCTTTTTCGCTGCATTTCACGTGAAAGCGTCACGGCAGCTATCATGAAGCGGTGCACTCCGCCCACGGCACGTGTAGCGGCATCGTGCGCGTCTTGCGCATGCGCTACCAGTTAGAAAAATTAGAAGTTCAAACCAACGCATGTCATCTCACTTCTCCTCCGTCTCTGCCGCCCATCTCGACACCTTCATCGGCGCCTGCAGAGACGGAAAAGTGAGATCGACTAACACCGGGTGTGCGTCCTTATTTTATACAAAAAAGCAGTTTATAATCCTGTGCTTCACCAATACAACTCAATCAATCACGTTCATGAATCGCGCATTGATTGAACCTTAGCAACGAATATCTTATTCAAGTAATAAAGTGTGCGCCTAAGTGTTACGTAATGGAAGATGATCGGTGTAACATTAAAGGGGTCCTGAAATGCCTTCCGCCGATGCATGGATGTACATGTAACCAAATAAAGCAATGTATTAGCAATCTCCTCCTGCAAGAATTTTGTTAAAGCGATGAGTATTAGCTGAGAAATCGTAAATCAAAAACCGCGAATTATCGTCGCGCCGTATTTCCTCCTCCTTTCAACTGTTTCTTCGCTGTTGGCCTCCCCTCCCATGATGCTCCGCTCCTCAGCGGTGACGTACTTCCGCTATTGCGCTCCCACAGACTGCCGTCTGCTACGGGCCAGCTCTTTCGGCTTTTTCATCTCTGTAGACACCATGGACACAGGCTGGAAAAGCGAACGAATGACCTGGCCGCATGTGTGCGGCCTGGCCTCGCCCTTTCGCGGTGTACGTAGCTGTAGTTGGTATCGGCGGCGAACTCGCAGCCGCGTGGGGAGAATCGTGCGCTCGTTCCCTTTGGTGCACCGCGCACTGTGTATCCAAAAAGCGCGGTCTCAGATGTGGCCCCGCTGGTGCCGGGTGTTATTTTGCGGTGGTTGTAATTCCTACTACCGGCGGCATGTGAAAAAAGACATTTTCAACCGACACAGAACCCGTGCACAAAACGCGCCGGATCGGATCGCTTTATCAGCGGCGATGAACGTGAAGGCGAAGAGCAAACCAACGCTGCACTCGATCAGCGAGAACCCGTGTTCTGACAAGCTGCACCCATGTGTTGCATTCAACACTGACGGGAAAGCGTTTGTTTGCACTTGTTTGGATAGTCGTAAAATGTCCAAACACTCCGGCACTCCGCTAGCAGATCAGCCGGCGAGACATTTCGGAAAACATTTGACAGATGGCGCCGTATGCATTAGTGTGTCGCTACGCAAAACTGATGAGACGCTCTACTAAAACTCCCATCGCGGTGTCACGTAGCGGGACGAAAAAATTTAGCGTTTAGCGTATGCAAAGGCCACAAACGCTGTACAAAAACTCTATTAGCAGCAAAATAGCGTGCGTATGTGAAACCGCTTGCGTTTACAAAGCTGCACGCCGAGCGCGTACGTTTCAAACCTAGTGACATCGTTTAAATACACTGGCAAGCACAGTGTAACGTAGTCAGATATCAACCGTATGCTCAGGCGACAAGCAAGAGCTTGTTTTATGTGGGGCGGAGATTGCGCATAAAGGCCCGTTCGCACTTGCGACGAAAGCGAGTGAGAGCGGCAGGAATTCCGTCGCTTTGTCGCGCGACGATCGTTTTTGTCGAATGGTCGGGACAATTTTGGTTGCGCGACAGAATTCCCGTCGCTTTCGCTCGCTTTCGTCGCAAGCGGGAATGGAAAGTTCTGCCGCTGCCGTCTGCTACGCAGCTCGGAGGTAACCGCGCGATCTGCTCGGGCCGGATGAACGCGCACACTCCCGCACGGCAGCGCCCCAAGCGGCAGACGGCCGCGTACATCGCCCCCGGCGCCCGCCTGGAGCCCGCCCTCGGCACACTAGCCAGTATTTTTCAGGCACTATAATGGAGGAAAGATTTTTGCTTCCGATGAACCTAGTTCTTTGCCCCTGTGTTTTTAAATACGTGAAGTGGTTAGCACGTCGTCCTCACGCAGCTCTGTATCGTCGTAGCATCGCTGATTGTCCGAACGAAGCTTGCAGCTAAGCCAATGCAGCGACCCAAGCTGTGTGTGTGTGTGTGCATCGCCTCCTGTGTGTTGTGGACGCGTTCGTTTCGCGATGAAATGCGACATTGTACTTCTGCGGGTGGATAGTGCTTCCCATGTCTGGATTATCTTTCTCGAACGACGTACCACTCAACCTCGCATGGGGTATGTGCAGTGTGCCTGGCTAAAAGCCTTCTCGCTTGCGCGCCAGAGTTGTGACTTGCTGCTCGTCCCCGCAAACCGGGTGTGAGGTGAGTGCCGAATTTACGACGGGCAGGGGAGGCAACTCATCGTCTGTCAATCGCGGTTCAGACTTGCAACGCATGTTGTGACGTTGGTTCGTTCGAAACGCATCTCTGGATTGTTTTGAAGTTGAATAAAATGTATGCGTCAAACCCGGGCATTCGGCTCACGGCGTTCTCTGCGATTGCACCCAAAGAAGTGCCACGGGACTTTCTTTATGGTACGTACTCACGTAAGATAAAATCCACGTCGTGTTATGGCCGTGTTGCATTCAATACAAACGGTTAAGCGTTTGTTTACCTTGTTTCGTTTTTCGTAAAATGTCAAAGCACTCCGGCACTCCGCTGGCAGATCAGCCGGCGAGCCGACGCTGAGCAGACGACTCATCTCTTTGCCGGAAGTGCGTGAAAAAGCCGCCCAATAGCAGGATGTCTAGCTCATGACGAACATCTGGGAATCGATGATGTAGACATGTGAAGATGGCGGCGTCCAAAAACACGAAGGAAAGGGTGAGAAAAAAGCGACAAACTTTGCAACAAAAGTGTGAGCTTTCCGCTGCGCGTTAAAAGAGTAATACTTGGCACAGGTGACGTTGGCGACCCAATCTAGCGATTGTGCTAGTTCATTTAGTGTGCTCAAAATGCCTTTCAGGGCCCCTTTAAGGAACAAGAAGAGAGCGAAGTGGATCAGGGAACAGACACGCGTGAGGAACATATTAGTAAAAATTAAGAAGAGGAACTGGGTGTGGGCAGGGCATGTTATGTGAAGACAAGCTAACCGTTGTCATTAAGGGTAACAGAGTGGATCCCTAGAGAAGGCAAGCGTGGTAGGGGGCGCCAGAAAGTTTGATAGGCAGATGAGATCAAGAAGTTTCCGGGAATGAATTCACTGCAGTTAGCACAGGATCGGCATAATTGGCGATCTGTGAAAGAGGCCTTCGCCCTGTCGTGGGTCTATGTAGGCTGATGATGATGATGATGATGATAATAAGTGCAGTTCACCTATATCTGTTTTCAGTATTAGTTGAGCCACGTAAGTGAATTTAGGTGGCGTCGCATGGGTCTACAATGGGTCCACAGCTATCATCGTCGTCATAAGCAGTGCAGTAAAATACCTATAAAGAGGGGCGTCAAACTAAGTGATACAATGTCTCAATGTCATTCACAGCGTGTGTACAGGAAGAGTATTCAGAAAATGGGAATGGGAAGAGGTGAACGTAGGGGCTAATAAAGACTACCTCAGTAACCTAAGATTAGCTGATGACGTTGCCTTGCTACGTACCTCCCGAGACGAATTGCA